>JAQBHY010000115.1:0-48945 GCA_027574665.1 Rhynochetos jubatus
CCAGAGCCCCCCCGGGACCCTCGGCCCTGCGCCCGTCAGCACCCGTCAGCGCCCGCCGGGGGGGCCGGGGGGGCCCACCCCCGGGAGACACCCCCAGGGGGAGACACCCCGCGGGGGGCGGGGGGCAGCCCCCATGGGACCAAGGGGGGACAGGTGACCCCACCCCCCTTAACACGAGGGCACTGGGGGGGGGGGCACTGGGGGGGGCCCCGGGGGGGGGGGTAGGGTTGATGGGGGGGGGGCCCAGGGGTCGTGGGGGGTGTAAGGGGCTGATGGGGGGGGTCAGCACCCCCCGATGAAGAGCACCCTCGGGGGGGGGGCAGGGGGTGGCCCTGGGGGGGGGGGGGAGCCCCAGGGGGTGGCAGGGGGGGCTGGGGGGGCCCCGGGGGGGTGTGGGGGTTGATGGGGGGGCCCCGGGGGGTGTGGGGGTTGATGGGGGGGGTCTCACGGGGGTGCAGGGGCTGAGGGGGGCCCTGGGGGGGTCTGGGGGCTGAGGGGGGGGTCTCACGGGGGTGTGGGGGCTGAGGGGGGGCCCCGGGGGGGTCTGGGGGCTGAGGGGGGTCACAGGGGGGTGTGGGGGCTGAGGGGGGGTCACGGGGGGGTGTGGGGGCTGAGGAGGGGGTCTCACAGGGGTGTGGGGGCTGAGGGGGGTCACAGGGGGGTGTGGGGGCTGAGGGGGGGTCACGGGGGGGTGTAGGGGCTGAGGGGGGGGTCTCACAGGGGTCTGAGGGGGGGGCCCCGGGGGGGTGTGGGGGCTGAGGGGGGGGTCTCACGGGGTGTGGGGGCTGAGGGGGGGTCACGGGGGGGTGTGGGGGCTGAGGAGGGGGTCTCACGGGGGTGTGGGGGCTGAGGGGGGGGGTCTCACGGGGGTGTGGGGGCTGAGGGGGGGCCCCGGGGGGGTCAGCACCCACCTGACGAAGAGCAGCCTGCCGGGGGGGCGGGGGGTGTCGCGCTGGGCCTCGGCCGCCAGCTGCTCCGCGCGCTGCTCCAGCAGCTTCATGTCGTCCATCCCGCTCTGCCCGGGGGGCCAGGTCCGACACTGCGGGGGGTCGGGGGGGTCAGGGGGGGCCCTGCCAGGCTGGGGGGGGGCCACACCCGTAACACACCCCCCCCACACCCCCCACCCCGTGGCTGCAGCCCTCGAGCAGCCCCAAAGCCGGCCTGGGGGGGGGGGGGGGGGCTGCAGGTGGCCTGGGCACTGCCCCTGGCGCCCCCCCGGTGCCCCCTGCCCCCCCAGAGCCCCCCCCCCCCCCAGACCCTGAGCATGTGGGAGGCCATGAAGCCAACCGGGGGGGCTGCAGGTGGCCTGGGCACTCCCCCTGGCACCCCTGGGTGCCCCCTGCCCCCCTGGCATCCCCCTCAGAACCCCCCCGTTGCCCCCCCCAGACCCTGAGCACGTGGGAGGCCATGAAGCCGGCCTGGGGGGCTGCAGGTGGCCTGGGCGCTCCCCCTGGCACCCCTGGGTGCCCCCCTGGGTGCCCCCTGCCCCCCCAGTACCCCCCCCCAGCACCCCCCCTGTGCCCCCCCTAGACCCTGAGCATATGGGAGGCCATGAAGCTGACCTGGGGGGCTGCAGGTGGCCTGGGCACTCCCCCTGGCACCCCTGGGTGCCCCCCTGGGTGCCCCCTGACCCTCCGGTGCCCACTCAGTCCCCCCCCAGCACCTCCCTGTGTCCCCCCCCCCCCCCCTGCTGTTCCTGTAGACCCTGACCATCTGGGAGGCCATGAAGCTGACCTGGGGGGCTGCAGGTGGCCTGGGCGCTCCCCCTGGCACCCCTGGGTGCCCCCCTGGGTGCCCCCTGACCCCCCCCAGCGCCCCCCCCAGGCCCCCCCCTCACCGGTGCCGGTGGCGTTGCTGTACACCTTCAGCATCTGGGAGGCCATGAAGTTGACCTGGGTGTTGTAGGTGGCCTGGGCGCTCCCCCTGGCACCCCTGGGTGCCCCCCGTGGGTGCCCCCTGACACCCCCAGCGCCCCACCCAGCCCCCCCCAGGCCCCCCCTCACCGGTGGCGTTGCTGTACACCTTCAGCATCTGGGAGGCCATGAAGCTGACCTGGGTGTTGTAGGTGGCCTGGGCGCTCCCCCTGGCACCCCTGGGTGCCCCCCTGGGTGCCCCCTGACCCCCCCAGGCCCCCCCGGGCCCCCCCCTCACCGGTGCCGGTGGCGTTGCTGTACACCTTCAGCATCTGGGAGGCCATGAAGTTGACCTGGGTGTTGTAGGTGGCCTGGACGCTCCGCTTGATGCGCAGCATCTCCCGGATGGTGTCCTCGTTCCCGTGGCGGATCTCAAAGTCCTTCCAGGTCTGCCAGAAGGTGCCCGTGATCTGGGGGGAGGGGGCGCGGGGGGAGAGGGCGGGGGGGTGAGGGGGCAGCCCGGTCCAGGGGGCACCCACCCACCTGGCACTGGGGACAGGCCCGCTGTGGGGATGTCCCTGGTGGGGGGGGGCAGCCCGTGGCCTTGGGGATGGCCCTGGGAGGGGCTCACGTGGGGGGCTGGGGACACCCTGGGATTGGGGACATCCCCAGGACATGGCACCCACATGGCCCTGGGGGACACCCTGGGATTGGGGACATCCCCAGGACATGGCACCCACATGGCCCTGGGGGACACCCCTGGGATTGGGGACATCCCTGGGACATGGTACCCATGTGGTCCTGGGGACACCCCTGGGATTGGGGACATCCCTGGGACATGGTACCCATGTGGCCCTGGGGACACCCCTGGGATTGGGGACATCCCTGGGACATGGTACCCACATGGCCCTGGGGACACCCCTGGGATTGGGGACATCCCTGGGACATGGTACCCACATGGCCCTGGGGACACCCCTGGGATTGGGGACATCCCTGGGACATGGTACCCACATGGCCCTGGGGACATCCCTGGGGCATTGTACCCACGTGGCCTTGGGGACATCCCTGGGATTGGGAACATCCTTGGCACATGGCACCCACATGACTCTGGGGACATCCCTGGCCTTGGGGACATCCCTGGGACACGGTACCCACGTGGCCCTGGGGACATCCCTGGGATTGGGGACATCCCTGGGACATGGTACCCACGTGGCCCTGGGGACACCCCTGGGATTGGGGACATCCCTGGGACATGGTACCCACGTGGCCCCGGGAACATCCCTGATGCTGGGCACATCCCTGCGATGTGGCACCCATGTGGCCCTGGGGACATCTGTGACTCTGGGGACATCCCTGGCACTGGGGAACATATGGGGTGCTGGGGACATCCCTGGGACAGGGCACACATGTGGCTCTGGGGACATCCCTGACCTTGGGGACATCCCTGGCCCTGGGGACACCCCTGAGATTGGGGACGCCCTCACGGCCCTGGGGACACCCTGACACCCCCCACCCCACTGGGTGCCCCCCCAGCTGCTCCACGGGGTGCCCCCCGGGTGCCCCCTGCCCTGGGTGCCCCCCCAGGGTTCCCCCTGCTCTGGGTGCCCCCCACTCTGCCCCTGGGTGCCCCCCCCGGGTTCCCTCTGCTCTGGGTGCCCCCTGGTGCCCCGCCGCCCCCGGGTGCCCCCCCAGGGTACCCCCGCCCCCAGGTGCCCCCCCAAGCCCGGGGTGCCCTCCCCCAGCTCCAGGTGCCCCCCCTCGAGTGGCTCCCCCCGGGTTCCTCCTGCCCTGGGTGCCCCCCCCCCGCCCCGGGTTCCCCCCGCCCTGGGTGCCCCCACAAACCCGGGGTGCCCCCCCCGGGTTCTCCCCACTCTGGGTGCCCCCCCCGGGTGGCCCCCCCCGGGTTCCTCCTGCCCTGGGTGCCCCCCCCCGCCCCAGGTGCCCCCTCCCCCAGGTGCCCCCCCAAGCCCGGGATGCCCCCCCCGCCCAGGTGCCCCCTCCCCCAGGTGCCCCCCCAAGCCCGGGATGCCCCCCCAGGGTTCCCCCTGCTCTGGGTGCCCCCCCCCAGCTCCAGGTGCCCCCCCCGGGTGGCCCCCCCCGCCCCGGGTTCCCCCCGCCCCAGGTGCCCCCCCAAGCCCAGGGTTCCCCCTGCTCCGGGTGCCCCCCCGACCCCGGGTTCCCCCCACCCCGGATGCCCCCCCAAGCCCGGAGTGTCCCCCCAGGGTTCTCCCCGCTCTGGGTGTCCCCCTCCCAGCTCCAGGTGCCCCCCCCCCAGCTCCAGGTGCCCCCCCCCAGGTTCCTCCTGCCCTGGGTGTCCCCCCCAGCCCCGGGTTCCTCCTGCCCGGGTAGCCCCCCCCCCAGCTCCAGGTGCCCCCCCCGGGTGGCTCCCCCCCCCCGGGTTCCTCCTGCCCGGGTAGCCCCCCCCCAGCTCCAGGTGCCCCCCCTTGAGTGGCTCCCCCCGGGTTCCTCCTGCCCTGGGTTGCCCCCCCCCGCCCCGGGTTCCCCCCGCCCCGGGTGCCCCCTCCCCCAGGTGCCCCCCCAAGCCCGGGATGCCCCCCCAGGGTTCCCCCTGCTCTGGGTGCCCCCCCCCCAGCTCCAGGTGCCCCCCCCGGGTGGCCCCCCCCGCCCCGGGTTCCCCCCCGCCCCAGGTGCCCCCCCAAGCCCAGGGTTCCCCCTGCTCCGGGTGCCCCCCCGACCCCGGGTTCCCCCCACCCCGGATGCCCCCCCCAAGCCCGGAGTGTCCCCCCAGGGTTCTCCCCGCTCTGGGTGTCCCCCTCCCAGCTCCAGGTGCCCCCCCCCCAGCTCCAGGTGCCCCCCCCCAGGTTCCTCCTGCCCTGGGTGCCCCCCCCCCAGCTCCAGGTGCCCCCCCCGGGTGGCCCCCCACCAGGTTCCTCCTGCCCTGGGTGCCCCCTGCCCTGGGTGTCCCCCCCGTCCTGGGTGCCCCCCCCAGCCCCGGGTTCCCCCCGCCCCAGGTGCCCCCCCAAGCCCGGGGTGCCCCCCCAGGGTTCTCCCCGCTCTGGGTGCCCCCCCACCAGGTTCCTCCTGCCCTGGGTGCCCCCTGCCCTGGGTGTCCCCCCCGTCCCGGGTTCCTCCTGCCCTGGGTGCCCCCCCGCCCCGGGTTCCCCCCACCCCAGGTGCCCCCCCAAGCCCGGGGTGCCCCCCCAGGGTTCTCCCCGCTCTGGGTGCCCCCCCACCAGGTTCCTCCTGCCCTGGGTGCCCCCTGCCCTGGGTGTCCCCCCCATCCCGGGTTCCTCCTGCCCTGGGTGCCCCCCCCCCGCCCCGGGTGCCCCCGGCTCACGCGGGGGTCGCAGATCTGGGAGCAGTAGGTGTAGATGGCGCGCGCCCGGTCCACCTCGCCCAGCTTGCACTCCATGTCGGCGAAGCGCAGGCACAGCTCCCGCGCCGCGTCGTCCCCCAGCACCTGCCCCGCGGCACCCGCGGGCGTCAGCGCCCGCCGGGGGGGGGGGGGGGCGGGGGGCAGCGCCCGCCGTGGCGGCACCCACGGGTGGCTCCCACGGGGGCAGCGCCCGCCGCGGGGGGTCAGCGCCCACTGCAGCACCACCCACCGCGGCGGCACCCATGGGTACCCCCCTCCCTGTGCCCCCCTGATGCCCGCAACCCCCCCCCATGCTCCCCCCACAGCCCCCATGTGCCCCCCCAGACCCCCCCCAACACTTTGTGCCCCCCATCCCCACACTGTGCCCGTCCCCATCCCCTATCCCCACGCTGTGCCCCCCTCCCCAGGCCATGCCCCCTTCCCTGTGCCCCCGATGCCAACTGCCCCCCCTGCTCCCCCCACAGCCCCCGTGTGCCCCCCCAGTGCCCACAGACCCCTCCCCAACACTTTATCGACCCCCCATCCCCACACTGTGCCCCCTCCCCAGCCCGTGCCCCCCTCCCTGTGCCCCTGATGCCAACAGACCCCCCTGCTCCCCCCACAGCCTCTCTGTGCCCCCCCGGTGCCCACAGACCCCTCCCCAACACCTTATCCCCCCCCATCCCCACACTGTGCCCCCTCCCCAGCCCGTGCCCCCCTCCCTGTGCCCCCCTGATGCCAACTGCCCCCCCTGCTCCCCCCACAGCCCCCGTGTGCCCCCCCAGTGCCCACAGACCCCTCCCCAACACTTTATCGACCCCCCATCCCCACACTGTGCCCCCTCCCCAGCCCGTGCCCCCCTCCCTGTGCCCCTGATGCCAACAGACCCCCCTGCTCCCCCCACAGCCTCTCTGTGCCCCCCCGGTGCCCACATACCCCTCCCCAACACCTTATCCCCCCCCATCCCCACACTGTGCCCCCTCCCCAGCCCGTGCCCCCCTCCCTGTGCCCCTGATGCCAACAGACCCCCCTGCTCCCCCCACAGCCTCTCTGTGCCCCCCCGGTGCCCACATACCCCTCCCCAACACCTTATCCCCCCCCATCCCCACACTGTGCCCCCTCCCCAGCCCGTGCCCCCCCTCCCTGTGCCCCCCTGATGCCAACAGACCCCCCTGCTCCCCCCACAGCCCCCGTGTGCCCCCCCAGTGCCCACAGACCCCTCCCCAACACTTTACCGCCCCCCCCCATCCCCACACTGTGCCCCCACCTCGATGGCGCGCTGGTAGATGGGGCGGGTGTGGGTGACGCCGTAGAGCTGTGCCGCCCGCTGGATGTACACCCCGAACATGTGGGGGCGGGTGGGCGGGCAGCACGGCGCGGGTGGCGCGTTCGTACACCCCCATGGCGCGGCGCGCCAGCCCGAAGCGCTCCTCCAGCCCCGCGTACAGCAGGAACAGCGCTGCGGGCACCCGTCAGCACCCGCCGGCCGGGGGGGCCGAGGGGGGACAGGGGTGCCCCGGGGGAACAAGGGGGGCTGGAGGGGGAATATGGGGGCCCAGGGGCTGGGTGGGTGTCTGGGGGGGGAACAAGGGGGGCTGGAGGGGGAATACGGGGGCCCAGGGGGGGAACAGGGGGGCAACAAGGGGGGAATATGGGGGCCCATGGGCTGGGTGGGTGTCTGGGGCAGGCAACAAGGGGGAATATGGGGGCCCAGGGGCTGGGTGGGTGCCGGGAGGGGGAACAAGGGGGGCTGGAGGGGGAATATGGGGGCCCAGGGGGGCAACAAGGGGGAATATGGGGGCCCAGGGGCTGGGTGGGTGTCTGGGGGGGCAACAAGGGGGGCTGGAGGGGGAATATGGGGGCCCAGGGGCTTGGTGGGTGCCTGGGGGGTGGAACAAGGGGGGGCTGGAGGGGGAATATGGGGGTCCAGGGTGGGAACAGGGGGGCCCAGGGGGGCAACAAGGGGGAATATGGGGGCCCAGGGGCTTGGTGGGTGTCTTGGGGGGCAACAAGGGGGGCTTGAGAGGGAATATGGGGGCCCAGGGGGGGAACAGGGGGGCAACATGGGGGCCCAGAGGCTGGGTGGGGGCCCAGGGAGGGGAACAAGGGGGGGCTGGAGGGGGAATATGGGGGCCCAGGGGCTTGGTGGGTGTCTGGGGGGGCAACAAGGGGGGCTGGAGGGGGAATATGGGGGCCCAGGGGGGGAACAGGGGGGCCCAGGGGGAATATGGGGGCCCAGGGGCTGGGTGGGTGCCCGGGGGGTGGGGCCGGGGGTCTGGGGACCCTGACACGCACCCAGGGTGCTTGGCATGGCGGGCACCCAGCCCAAACCCCCCTCCAAGCGCCACCCTGACCCCCAGCCAGCCCCCGCCCCACGTACTCTTGGCGTATTTGGGGGGGCAGCCGTCCAGCGCCTGCTCGAAGAGGTCGCGCGCCCGCTCCAGCTTGCGCCCCCCGTAGCGGGCGACGAACTTGCTGAGGTAGGTGTGCCAGATGTCCGCCACGTTGGGCCACCGGAACAGCGCGATCCCACGCTCGTACGCCTGCGACCGGCACCGCGGGGACAGTCACCGCCCTGCTGCCACCCCCCCTGCCACCCCCCTGACACCGCTGCCACCCCCCCTGACCCTGCTGCCACCCCCCTGACACCGCTGCCACCCCCCCTGCCACCGCTGCCACCACCCTGACACCACTGCCACCCCCCCTGCCACCGCTGCCACCCCCCCTGCCACCTCTGCCACCCCCCCTGCCACTGCTGCCACCACCTCTGCCCCTGGTGCCACCTCCCCTGCCACCTCTGCCACCGCCCCTGCCACCGCTGCCACCTCCCTGACATCGCTGCCACCTCCCCTGCCACCGCTGCCACCGCCCCTGACATCGCTGCCACCCCCTCTGCCACCGTTGCCACCTCCCTGCCACCACTGCCACCCCCTCTGCCCCTGGTGCCACCTCCCCTGCCACCGCTGCCACCGCCCCTGACATCGCTGCCACCTCCCCGCCACCGCTGCCACCCCCCCGACACCGCTGCCACCCCCCCTGCCAACACTGTCCTTGCTCCGCCAATGGTGCCACCTCCCCTGCCACCGCTGCCACCTCCTCTGACGCCACTGTCACCTCCTGATACCACTGTCACCTCCCCTGACACCACTGTCACTGCTGCCACCATCCCTGCCGACACTGACACCGCTCCAGCAATGGTGCCACCACCTCTGCCACCACCGCCACCACCCCAACGCTGCTGCCACCTCCCCTGCCACCACTGCCACTGCCCTGCCACTGCTGCCACCTCCCCTGACAACACTGTCACCACCACCCCTGACACCACTGCCACTGCTGTCACTGCCCTGCCACCGCTGCCACCTCCCCAAGACTACCGACACTGCTGTCACTGCCCTGCCACTACTGTCCCCTCCCCTGACAACACTGTCACCCCCCCCGCTGACAGTGCCACCACCTCAACGCTGCTGCGACCACCCCACTACTGCTGCCACCATCCCTGCCACCACTGTCACCTCCCCTGCCACCATCGCTCCCCCCATACCACTGCCACCACCCTGCCACCCCCTGACACACCCTGTCACCGCCCTGCCACCAGTGCCACTACCCCGTCACCGCTGTCACCTCCTCTGCCACCCCCCCCATCACCACCCCAGGCGGGATGGGACCTGCCCGGGATGTCCCTGGCCCCAGGGTCACCCTGGTGTCCCCAAGACCTTCCCTGGGGTGTCCCTGACGCTCTCCCTGGCCCCAATGTCCCCACAGTGTCCCCAAACCCCTCCCCAGCCCTGGGGTCACCCTGGTGTCCCCAGCCCCCTCCCCAGTCCCGGGGTCACCCTGGTGTCCCCAAGACCTTCCCTGGGGTGTCCCTGACACTCTCCCTGGCTGCAGGGTCCCCACAGCGTCCCCAAACCCCTCCCTGACCCCAATGTCCCCACAGTGCCCCCAAATCCCTCCCCAGCCCTGGGGTCACCCTGGTGTCCCCAAGACCTTCCCTGGGGTGTCCCTGACACTCTCCCTTGCCCCAATGTCCCCACAGTGTCCCCAAACCCCTCCCCAGCCCCGGGGTCACCCTGGTGTCCCCAAGACCTTCCCTGGGGTGTCCCTGACGCTCTCCCTGGCCCCAATGTCCCCACAGTGTCCCCAAACCCCTCCCCAGCCCTGGGGTCACCCTGGTGTCCCCAGCCCCCTCCCCAGTCCCGGGGTCACCCTGGTGTCCCCAAGACCTTCCCTGGGGTGTCCCTGACACTCTCCCTGGCTGCAGGGTCCCCACAGCGTCCCCAAACCCCTCCCTGACCCCAATGTCCCCACAGTGTCCCCAAATCCCTCCCCAGCCCTGGGGTCACCCTGGTGTCCCCAAGACCTTCCCTGGGGTGTTCCTGACACTCTCCCTTGCCCCAATGTCCCCACAGTGTCCCCAAACCCCTCCCCAGCCCCGGGGTCACCCTGGTGTCCCCAAGACCTTCCCTGGGGTGTCCCTGACGCTCTCCCTGGCTGCAAGGTCCCCACAGTGTCCCCAAACCCCTCCCCAGCCCCACGGTGCCCCTGGGGTGTCCCCAAACCCCTCCCTGGCCGCAAGGTCCCCACAGCGTCCCCAAACCCCTCCCTGGTCGAAGGGTCCCCACAGTGTCCCCAAACCCCTCCCTGGCCGCAGGGTCCCCACAGTGTCCCCAAACCCCTCCCCAGCCCCACGGTGCCCCTGGGGTGTCCCCAAACCCCTCCCTGGCCGCAAGGTCCCCACAGCGTCCCCAAACCCCTCCCTGGCTCCAAGGTCCCCACAGTGTCCCCAAACCCCTCCCCAGCCCCACGGTGCCCCTAGGGTGTCCCCAAACCCCTCCCTGGCCGCAGGGTCCCCACAGCGTCCCCAAACCCCTACCCAGCCTCACCATGCCCCTGGGGTGTCCCCAGCACCCCCCCCCCACACCGTCAGGCTGTCCCCAGTCCCAGCCCCGGGGCTCCCCCAGCACCTCCCGCCATGGGGGCGTCCCCGACCCCCTCGGCAGCCCCGGGGTGCCCCCCAGCGCCCCCCGCCCCCACCTTGAAGCTCTCCTCGAAGTAGCCGTGCTCCTCCAGGAAGAGCCCGTAGTTGATGACGATCTGGGGGGTGGCGATGCGCAGGTCCAGGATGCGGTCGTACACCGCCTTGGTGGACTGGGGGGGCACGGGGGGGGTCAGCACCCAGCCCCCCGGCAGCGGGGGGACACCCCCAGGGGATGGGGGCATCCCCAGGGGATGGGGGTACCCGGGGAACATGGAGAGTGAGGGAGGGAAGGGGGGCACCCCCAAGGGATGGGGGTACCAGGGGGACATGGGGTTCCCAGGGGGCTGGGGGGGGGGCAAGGGCTGGGGGTATGCAGGGGGACCGGGGTACCTGGGGGGGCATGGGGGTGCCAAGGGAGGGGGGGGGGGGAAGGTGCTGGGGGCACCCCAAGGGGATGGAGAGTACCCAGAGGGGACAGGGGGAGCGGGAAGGGGGTGAGGGATGGTCCAGGGGATGGGGGGGGCACCCAAATGGGGCATCAAGGGGGTCCAGAAGGTGCTCAGGGGGCCACGGGAGCACCCAGGGAGGATGTGGGGGGGGCAGGGGGGCACCCAGAGGGGGGGACACAGGGTGCTCAGGGGACCACAGGAGCACCCAGGGAGGATGTGGGGGGGACAGGGGGGCACAGGGGCACCCAGAGAGGATATCAGGGGTGCTGGGGGGCACCCAGAGGGGGCACAGGGTGCCACGGGAGCACCCAGGGAGGACGTGGGGGTGCTGGGGGGCACCCAGAGGGGACACAGGGTGCTCAGGGGGCCACGGGAGCACCCAGGGAGGATGCGGGGGGTGCTGGGGGGCACCCAGAGGGGGCACAGGGTGCTCAGGGGGCCACGGGAGCACCCAGGGAGGATGTGGGGGGGACAGGGGGGGCACCCAGAGGGGACACAGGGGTGCTCAGGGGGCCATGGGAGCACCCAGGGAGGATGTGGGGGGGGCAGGGGGGCACCCAGAGGGGGCACAGAGTGCTCAGGGGACCACAGGAGCACCCAGGGAGGATGTGGGGGGGGACAGGGGGGCACAGGGGGCACACAGAGAGGATATCAGGGGTGCTGGGGGGCACCCAGAGGGGGGCACAGGGTGCCACGGGAGCACCCAGGGAGGACGTGGGGGTGCTGGGGGGCACCCAGAGGGGACACAGGGTGCTCAGGGGGCCATGGGAGCACCCAGGGAGGATGTGGGGGGGGCAGGGGGGCACCCAGAGGGGGGCACCCAGAGGGGGCACAGGGTGCCACGGGAGCACCCAGGGAGGATGTGGAGGGGACAGGGGGGCACCCAGAGGGGACACAGGGTGCTCAGGGGGCCACGGGAGCACCCAGGGAGGATGTGGGGGGGACACGGGGTGCTAAGAGAGCCCAAAGAGCTGTGGGGCACCCAGAGGGGATGGGGGGGGCACCCAGAGGGGATGGGGGGGCACCCAGTGGCGGGGGGCACCCAGTGACAGGGGGCACCCAGCGGGCCAAGGGCCCCATGTGGGTCCCGGGGGCACCCACAGCAGCGGGGGGGGGGGCGTGGGGAGGCCCAGGGGGCACCCGCAGAAAGCAGGAGGACGCCGGGGTGCGACGCGGGGGGGGCGGGGGGGCCGGGGGGCGGGGGGCACCCACCTGGAAGGTGCCCAGGCTCTCCTCCAGGTCGGCCAACATGGACCAGACCTTCAGCGACTTGTAGAGGCGGTTCTGGACGGGCTCCGAGGAGTCGAAGTACTCGGCCCGCTTGGCCGGCAGCGCGGTGGCTTTCTGGGGGGGGGGACACACGGGGGGGTGTCACCGCTGTCACCGCGGTCCCCACGCACCCCGTCCCCCCCCCTCGCCCCTTTCCCCGTCCCGACGCGGGCTGCGGGAGCCGGGGGTCCCCGTCAGGGGACGCGGGGGTCCCCGCCCAGGGTGGGGGCGCCCTGGCCGCGTGTGTGTCCCCCCCCCGTCCTGTCCCGGGGCGCCCCCCCACCCGCAGGATGCGCAGGGCCTCCTCGTAGTTGCCGTGGCGCAGCTCCATCTCGCCGAACTCGCACCAGACGGCGGCCAGGTCCTCCACCTGCCGGAACCGGACGCCCGTGGCCTTGGTCAGGATGGTGCGGGCCTGGGGACAGAGGGGACACTCAGGGGGGGCGGGGCACAGCGGGGACAGCCGGGCTTTGGGGGGGGGACACGGGGGACAGGCGGGGGACTGGAGAGCACCGGACGTTCAGGGTTGGAGCGCACGGGGGGACAGTGTGGGTCTGGGGGGGACAGTGAGGGGACACTGAGGGTCTGGGGGACACTGGGGGGACAGTGAGGGTCTGGGGGGGACAGTGAGGGGACACTGAGGGTCTGGGGGACACTGGGGGACAGTGTGGGTCTGGGGGGGACAGTGAGGGGACACTGAGGGTCTGGGGGACACTGGGGGACAGTGTGGGTCTGGGGGGGACAGTGAGGGGACACTGAGGGTCTGGGGGACACTGGGGGACAGTGTGGGTCTGGGGGGGACACTGGGGGACAGTGTGGGTCTGGGGGGGGACAGTGAGGGGACACTGAGGGTCTGGGGGACACTGGGGGACAGTGTGGGTCTGGGGGGGACAGTGAGGGGACACTGAGGGTCTGGGGGACACTGGGGGACAGTGTGGGTCTGGGGGGGACACTGGGGGACAGTGTGGGTCTGGGGGGGACAGTGAGGGGACACTGAGGGTCTGGGGGACACTGGGGGACAGTGTGGGTCTGGGGGGGACAGTGAGGGGACACTGAGGGTCTGGGGGACACTGGGGGACAGTGTGGGTCTGGGGGGGACAGTGAGGGGACACTGAGGGTCTGGGGGACACTGGGGGGACAGTGAGGGTCTGGGGGGGACAGTGAGGGGACACTGAGGGTCTGGGGGGGACGCTGGGGGGACAGTGTGGGTCTGGGGGGGACAGTGAGGGGACACTGAGGGTCTGGGGGACACTGGGGGACAGTGTGGGTCTGGGGGGGACAGTGAGGGGACACTGAGGGTCTGGGGGACACTGGGGGACAGTGTGGGTCTGGGGGGGACAGTGAGGGGACACTGAGGGTCTGGGGGGGACAGTGAGGGGACACTGAGGGTCTGGGGGACACTGAGGGACAGTGTGGGTCTGGGGGGGACAGTGAGGGGACACTGAGGGTCTGGGGGACACTGGGGGACAGTGTGGGTCTGGGGGGGACAGTGAGGGGACACTGAGGGTCTGGGGGGGACAGTGAGGGGACACTGAGGGTCTGGGGGACACTGGGGGACAGTGTGGGTCTGGGGGGGACAGTGAGGGGACACTGAGGGTCTGGGGGACACTGGGGGACAGTGTGGGTCTGGGGGGGACAGTGAGGGGACACTGAGGGTCTGGGGGACACTGGGGGACACTGGGGGACAGTGTGGGTCTGGGGGGGACAGTGAGGGTCTGAGGGACACTGGGGGAACAGTGAGGGTCTGGGGGGGACAGTGAGGGGACACTGAGGGTCTGGGGGGGGACAGTGAGGGTCTGGGGGACACTGGGGGACAGTGAGGGTCTCGGGGGGACATGGGAGGGGACACTGAGGGTCTGGGGGACACTGGGGGGACAGTGTGGGTCTGGGGGGACAGTGAGGGGACACTGAGGGTCTGGGGGACACTGGGGGGACAGTGAGGGGACACTGAGGGTCTGGGGGGGACAATCAGAATTTGGGGGGGGACATGAGAAGGGACAGTGAGGGTCTGGGGGACACTGGGGGGACAGTGAGGGTCTGGGGGGGGACAGTGAGGGGACACTGAGGGTCTGGGGGACACTGGGGGGACAGTGAGGGTCCGGGGGACACTGGGGGACACTGGGGGACAGTGTGGGTCTGGGGGGGACAGTGAGGGTCTGAGGGACACTGGGGGGACAGTGAGGGTCTGGGGGGGACACTGAGGGGACACTGAGGGTCTGGGGGGGGACACTGAGGGTCTGGGGGGGGACACTGAGGGTCTGGGGGGGACATGAGAGGGGACACTGAGGGTCTGGGGGACACTGGGGGACAGTGAGGGTCTGGGGGGGACATGAGAGGGGACACTAAGGGTCTGGGGGACACTGGGGGGACAGTGAGGGTCTGGGGGGGACAATCAGAATTTGGGGGGGACATGGGAGGGGACAGTGAGGGTCTGGGAGACACTGGGGGGACAGTGAGGGTCTGGGGGGGACAATCAGAATTTGGGGGGGACAGTGAGGGGACACTGAGGGTCTGGGGGACACTGGGGGGACAGTGAGGGTCTGGGGGGACAGTGAGGGGACACTGAGGGTCTGGGGGGGACAATCAGAATTTGGGGGGGACAGTGAGGGGACACTGAGGGTCTGGGGGACACTGGGGGACAGTGAGGGTCTGGGGGGGGACAGTGAGGGGACACTGAGGGTCTGGGGGACACTGGGGGGACAGTGAGGGTCTGGGGGGACAGTGAGGGGACACTGAGGGTCTGGGGGGGACAATCAGAATTTGGGGGGGACAGTGAGGGGACACTGAGGGTCTGGGGGACACTGGGGGACAGTGAGGGTCTGGGGGGGACAGTGAGGGGACACTGAGGGTCTGGGGGACACTGGGGGGACAGTGAGGGTCTGGGGGGGACAGTGAGGAGACAGTGAGGGTCTGGGGGGGGACAGTGAGGGTCTGGGGGGGACAATCAGGGTTTGGGGGGGGACATGGGAGGGGACAGTGAGGGTCTGGGAGGGGACAGTGAGGGTCTGGGGGGGACAATCAGGGTTTGGGGGGGTGCAGGAGGGGACAGCCAGGGCTGGGGGGGCGCAGGGGGACACAGCGGGGTTGGGGGGGGGTGCAGGGGGACACAGCGGGGTTGGGGGGGTGCAGGAGGGGACAGCCAGGACTTGGGGGGTGCAGGGGGACACAGCGGGGTCAGGGGGGTGCAGGAGGGGACAGCCAGGGCTGGGGGGCGCACAGAGGGTCACAGCGGGGTTGGGGGGGGGCACAGGGGGACACAGCAGGGTCGGGGGGTGCAGGAGGGGACAGCCAGGACTTGGGGGGCGCAGGGGGACACAGCGGGGTTGGGGGGGGTGCAGGGGGGGACAGCCAGGGCTGGGGGGCGCACAGAGGGTCACAGCAGGTTTGGGGGGGGGGCGCAGGGGGACACAGCGGGGTCGGGGGTCCCCGCTCACGTCGTCCAGCTGCCCGTTGTCCTCGTAGAAGCGGGCGAAGGCCACCCACAGCCCGTGGGGGCGCCCCGTCGCCTTCATGGGGTCCACGGTGCGCACGGCCTCCGTGTAGGTGTGGATGATCTGGGGACGGCCGGCACGCGTTGGGGACGCGCTGGGGACACCGCGGGGATGCCCCCGAGCCCGACGGGCCCCCCTCCACACCCACCTGCTGCCCCCCTGGGCCCCCCACCCCCTCGCCCGCGTCCCTGTGTGTCCCCCTGTACACACTGTGGTGGCCCCCACCCCCGGCCCGGTGTCCCCAGACGTCCCCCTACACCCCCCCAACACCCCCTGAGTCCCTCTCCAACCCCCCCAGTGTCCCCATGTCCCCTACATCCCCCTCCCAGCCCCACATCTCCCCCCCGTGTCCCTTACACACACACCAGTGCCCCCTGCACCCCCCTCCCAGCCCCACATCTCCCCCCCCGTATCCCCTGTACGCACCCCAGTGCCCCCTACACCCCCCTCCCAGCCCCACATCTCCCCCCCCATATCCCCTGTACGCACCCCAGTGCCCCCTACACCCCCCTCCCAGCCCCACATCTCCCCCCCGTGTCCCTTACACACACACCAGTGCCCCCTGCACCCCCCTCCCAGCCCCACATCTCCCCCCCCATATCCCCTGTACACACCCCAGTGCCCCCAGCGTCCCATGTGCCCTGCAGCCCCCTCCCAGCCCCACGTCCTCCCCAGTGTCCCCTGTACACACCCCAGTGCCCCCAGCGTCCCCCCATGTCCCCTGCACCCCCCTCCCAGCCCCACATCTCCCCCCCGTGTCCCTTATACACACCCCAGTGTCCCCTACACCCCCCTCCCAGCCCCACATCTTCCCCCCCATGTCCCCTGTACACACCCCAGTGTCCCCAGAGTCCCCATGTCCCCTACACCCCCCTCCCAGCCCCACATCTTCCCCCCCGTGTCCCCTGTACACACCCCAGTGTCCCCAGAGTCCCCATGTCCCCAGCACCCCCCTCCCAGCCCCACATCTCCCGTGTCCCTTATACACACCCCAGTGCCCCCAGTGCCCCCTACACCCCCCTCCCAGCCCCACATCTCCCCCCCCATGTCCCCTGTACACACCCCAGTGTCCCCTACACCCCCCTCCCAGCCCCACATCTCCCCCCCGTGTCCCTTATACACACCCCAGTGCCCCCAGTGCCCCCTACACCCCCCTCCCAGCCCCACATCTCCCCCCCCATGTCCCCTGTACACACCCCAGTGTCCCCTACACCCCCTTCCCAGCCCCACATCTCCCCCCCGTGTCCCTTATACACACCCCAGTGCCCCCAGCGTCCCCCCATGTCCCCTGCACCCCCCTCCCAGCCCCACATCTCCCCCCGTGTCCCTTATACACACCCCAGTCTCCCCTACACCCCCCCTCCCAGCCCCACATCTCCCCCCCCGAGTCCCCTGTACACACCCCAATGCCCCCAGAGTCCCCCTGTGCCCCCTACACCCCCCTCCCAGCCCCACATCTCCCCCCATGTCCCTTATACACACCGCAGTGTCCCCAGCGTCCCCCCGTGTCCCCTACACCCCCCTCCCAGCCCCACATCTCCCCCCCCACGTCCCCTGTACACACCCCAGTGTCCCCTACACCCCCTTCCCAGCCCCACATCCTCCCCCCCGTGTCCCTTATACACACCCCAGTGCCCCCAGCATCCCCCCATGTCCCCTGCACCCCCCTCCCAGCCCCACATCTCCCCCCCCCCGTGTTCCTTATACACACCAGCGTCCCCCTGTGTCCCCTGCACCCCCCTCCCAGCCCCACATCTCCCCCCCCCCGTGTCCCTTATACACACCAGCGTCCCCCCGTGTCCCCTGCACGCCCCTCCCAGCCCCACATCCTCCCCCCCGTGTCCCTTATACACACCGCAGTGCCCCCAGCGTCCCCCCGTGTCCCCTGCACGCCGCCCCCAGCCCCGCGCCCCCACCTGCTCGGGGTGCCCGTGGCAGAGCTGCACGCGCTTGTGCCACTCGTGGACATTGTGGGGGTTCTGGCGCAGCAGCACACTGTTGAGCAGCAGCGGCCGCCGCGCCATCAGCTGCTCGAAGCGGGCCAGGCGCAGCTCCAGCTCCACCTCCGCTGGGGACAGCACCCGCCGGTCACACACCCGCACCCCCACGGGGCACCCCCGCAGGGCACCCCCGGGGCGGGATGATGGGCACCCCCCGGGGGCGGGACTGGGGATGCCCTGAGGTGGGGCTGGGGGGACTGGGGGGACCAGCAGCCCCCCAGGGTGTCACAGACACGTGGGGACAGGGTCACCGACCCATGTGGGGTGAGGGACACCCCCAGGGTGGGGCTGGGGGGGCTGGGGATGCCTGGAGGGACCAGCAGCCCCCCAGGGTGTCAGGGACACTTGGGGACAGAGTGACCAGACCCACATGGGGCTGTCAGGGCAGGAATGGGGGGGCTGGGGACACCCAGGGTGTCCAGAACACTTGGGGACAGGGTCACTGACCCATGTGGGGTGATGGACACCCCCAGGGTGGGGCTGGGGATGCCCGGAGGGACCAGCAGCCCCCCAGGGTGTCAGGGACATGTGGGGACAGAGTGACCAGACCCACATGGGGCTGTCGGGGCAGGAATGGGGGGGCTGGGGACACCCAGGGTGTCCAGAACACTTGGGGACAGGGTCACTGACCCATGTGGGGTGATGGACACCCCCAGGTGGGGGGCAGGGGGGCTGGGGATGCCCAGGTGATCCCCACCCCAGGTGTCAGGGACACTTGGGGACAGAGTGACCAGACCCACATGGGGCTGTCGGGGCAGGAATGGGGGGGCTGGGGACACCCAGGGTGTCCAGGACACTTGGGGACAGGGTGACCAGACCCACATGGGGCTGTCGGGGCAGCAATGGGGGGGCTGGGGACACCCGTGGGGACCAGGATCACCCCAGGGTGTCCAGGACACTTGGGGACAGGGTCACCGACTGACCCATGTGGGGTGATGGACACCCCTGGGGGGGGGGGCAGGGGATGCCCACGGGATCCCCACCCCAGGTGTCAGGGACACTTGGGGACATGGCATCAGGGGACACGTGGGGACAGGGTCACCGACCCATGTGGGGTGATGGACACCCCCAGGGTGGGATTGGGGGGGCTGAGGACACCCTGGGGGACCAGGACACCAGGATGTGGTGTCTGGGGACAGCTGGGGACAGGGTGTCAGGGGACACTTGGGGACACCTCACTGGCACCCACATGGGACGCTGGGCACCCCCCCTGTTGGGGACAGAGGGGACTGGGGACACCCAGGAGCACCCCAGGCCAGGGCGTCAGGGGACACGTGGGGACAGGGTCACCCACCCACGTGGGGTGATGGACACCCCCGGGGTGGGGCCAAGGTGTCAGGGGACAGCTGGGGTGGGGACGGGACGTCGGGGACAGCTGCTGGGGGGGACACACGGGGTGTCAGGGGCTGTCGGGGAACAGGGGCAGAGCCCCCCGGGCCCCCCCAGACTCCCATTCCTGAGGGGGAAACTGAGGCAGGGCCCCACACTCATCTGTTTTGGGGGGAAACTGAGGCAGGGGGGCCCAGACTCGCCCCTGTTGTGGGGGAAACTGAGGCAGGGCCCCCACACTCATCTGTTTTGGGGGGAAACTGAGGCAGGGGGGCCCCAGACTCGCCCCTTTTTGGGAGGGGGGGCCGGGGCGGGGCCCCCACTCACCGTCCTCGCCCCCGCCCAGCTCGGCGCCCGTCTCCATCCTGGCGGCGATGACGCTCTCCTCGAACTGGGCGTAGCTGTCGAAGACTTGGGTGAAGTCCCGCACCGTCATCACCGTCTGCACCGCCTCCTCGAACACGTCCCGCGCCTGCGGGGACAGCCCGCTGGGGACAGCCCGCTGGGGACAGCCCGCTGGGGACACGGGGACGGCTGGGGAGCTGTGGTGGTGGTGGTGACCCTAGGGTGGCACGGGGGGCTGGGGACGGCTGGGGAGAGGGGTGTTGGTGGCCCTGAGGTGGCACAGGGACAGGGGACAGCAGGCTGGGGACAGCAGGCTGGGGACACAGGGTGCGGGGGGGTGGTGGCCCTGGGGTGGCCCTGGGGGACAGGGGACAGCTGGGGAGAGGGGTGTTGGTGGCCCTGAGGTGACACAAGCGCTGGGGACAGCAGGCTGGGGACAGAGGGCGTGGGGTGGCGGTGGCCCTGGGGTGGCCCTGGGGGACAGGGGACGGCTGGGGAGAGGGGTGTTGGTGGCCCTGAGGTGACACAGGGACAGGGGACAGCTGGGGACAGCAGGCTGGGGACAGAGGGTGTGGGGTGGCGGTGGCCCTGGGGGACAGGGGGCTGAGGACAGCTGGGGAGAGGGGTGTTGGTGGCCCTGAGGTGACACAAGGACAGGAGACAGCAGGCTGGGGACAGCAGGCTGGGGACAGAGGGCATGGGGTGGCGGTGGCCCTGGGGTGGCCCTGGGGGACAGGGGACGGCTGGGGAGAGGGGTGTTGGTGGCCAGGTGACACAGGGACAGGGGACAGCTGGGGACAGCAGGCTGGGGACAGAGGGCGTGGGGTGGTGGTGGCCCTGGGGGACAGGGGGTTGGTGACAGCTGGCACGGAGGAGGACAGGGGACCGGGGTGGTGGCCCTGGGGTGACAGAGGGACAGCAGACATGGGGTGGTGGTGGCCCTGGGGGACAGGGGACTGGGGACGGCTGGGGAGAGGGGTGTTGGTGGCCCTGAGGTGACACAGGGGACAGCTGGGGATGGCTGGGGACAGCTGGCATGGAGAACAGGGGACTGGCGTGGTGGCCCTTGGGGAGGTGGTGGCCCTGGGGTGACCCTGGGGGAGAGCAGCTTGGGGGGGTGGCAGGGGGACAGTCCCGCGGGGGTGGCAGGGGGACAGTCCCGGGGAGGGTGGCAGGGGGACAGTCACGGGGGAGGTGGCAGGGGGACGGTCCCGGGGGGGGGGGTGGCAGGGGACGGTCCCCGGGGGGGGGGGGTGGCAGGGGGACGGTCCCGGGGGGTGGCAGGGGACGGTCCCGGGGGGGGGGGGGTGGCAGGGGACGGTCCCCGGGGGGGGCGCCCGTCACCTTCTCGAAGTGGCCGCTGCGGATGTAGCAGTCGGCCAGGGCCCCCCAGAGCCGGCCCAGCTGGTCGGTGAAGCGCGTCAGCCCCCCCCGGATGATGGCCCCCGCGTCCAGCGAGCGCACCCGCTCGGGGTGCTGCGACAGCAGCTCGCACAGCTCCTGCCACAGCTGCGGGGGGGTCAGCGCCGGCCCCCGCTGAGACCCAGCGCCCGCCGACCCCCGCTGAGCCCCCCAGCACCCCCCGCTGAGACCCAGCGCCCGCTGACCCCCGCTGACCCCCCCCAGCACCCCCCGCTGAGACCCAGCGCCCGCTGACCCCCGCTGACCCCCCCAGCACCCCCCGCTGAGACCCAGCGCCCGCTGACCCCCGCTGACCCCCCCAGCACCCCCTGCTGAGACCCAGCGCCTGCTGACCCCCGCTGACCCCCGCTGAGACCCAGCGCCCACTGACCCCCGCTGACCCCCCCAGCACCCCCCGCTGAGACCCAGCGCCCACCGCCCCCCCGCTGACCCCCCCAGCGCCCCCGCTGAGCCCCAGCGCCCCCCGCTGACCCCCAAAGCACCTGCCGCCCCCCGCTGAGCCCCCCAGTGCCCCCCGCTGAGACCCAGCACCCGCTGACCCCCCCAGCGCCCCGCTGAGACTCAGCGCCTGCCACCCCCCCAGCACCTGCCGCCCCCCGCTGACCCCCAGCGCCCCCCGCTGACCCCCCAGCGCCCCCCGCTGACCCCCAAAGCACCTGCCGCCCCCCGCTGAGCCCCCCAGTGCCCCCCGCTGAGACCCAGCACCCGCTGACCCCCCCAGCGCCCCCGCTGAGACTCAGCGCCTGCCACCCCCCCAGCACCTGCCGCCCCCCACTGACCCCCAGCGCCCCCCGCTGACCCCCCCAGCGCCTGCCACCCCCTGCTGACCCCCCAGCACCCCCCGCTGACCCCCAGCGACCCCGCTGAGCCCCAGCACCCACTGCACCCCCACTGACCCCCCAGCACCCACCGCACCCCCACTGATCCCCAGTGCCCCCACTGACCCCCAGCACCCACAGGAGGCCCTAGCACCCCCACTGACCCCCCACAGTCATGGGAGACCCCCCTAGTGACCCCCCAACACCCACAGGACCCCCCCCCAGCACCCCACTGCGCCTGTCACATCGCAGCCCCAGCCCCCCCAGCCCCTTCTCACCCGGCACCCCTCAGCCCCACCCTGAGCTCCCAGACCCCCGGGTGCCCCCCCACCCCCAGCTGCCCCCCCCCAGCCCCCTCTGTACCCCCAGCCCCTTCTCACCCGGCGCCCCTCAGCCCCTCCCCGAGCTCCCAGACCCTGGGGTGCCCCCCTGACCCTGGGGTGCCTCCCTCTGACCCCGAGGTGCCCCCCCCCAACCCTGGGGTGCTGCCCACCCCACCCCCCAGCCCCCCTCTGTACCCCCAGCCCCTTCTCACCCGGCGCCCCTCAGCCCCTCCCCGAGCTCCCAGACCCTGGGGTGCCCCCCCGACCCCGGGGTGCCCCCTCTGACCCCGGGGTGCCCCCCTGACCCTGAGGTGCCCCCCTCTGACCCCAGGGCGCCCCCCCTGACCCTGAGGTGCCCCCCTCTGACCCCAGGGTGTCCCCCCCCAACCCTGGGGTGCTGCCCCCCCCCAGCACCCCTGTGTACCCCCAGCCCCTTCTCACCTGGCACCCCTCAGCCCCTCCCTGAGCTCCCAGACCCCGGGGTGCCCCCCCCGACCCCAGAGTGCCCCCCTGACCCTGAGGTGCCCCCCTCTGACCCCAGGGTGCCCCCCCCCAACCCTGGGGTGCCCCCCCCCAGCCCCTTGTCACCCAGCGCCCCTCAGCCCCTCCCTGAGCTCCCAGACCCCAGGGTGCCCCCCCCGACCCCGGGGTGCCCCCCTGACCCTGAGGTGCCCCCCTGACCCTGAGGTGCCCCCCCCCAGCCCCTTGTCACCCAGTGCCCCTCAGCCCCTCCCCAAGCTCCCAGACCCCAGAGTGCCCCCCCCGACCCCGAGGTGCCCCCCCCCGACCCCAGGGTACCCCCCCCGCGCCCCCCCGTGCCCACCTGGTAGTTGGACTTGCCCTCCTTGGAGACGAAGCGCTCGTCGTTGACCAGGCGGGCCAGGCGCACCGCGGCCTCGTCCAGCCGCCCGGCCAAGCGCAGGTACCCCACGTACTCCTCCGCGCTCTCGGGGCTCAGCTGCGGGCACCCCCCGGGTCAGCCCCCGCCCCCCCTGCCACGGGTCACCCCCTGCCCACAGCGCCACCCCCTGGGTCACCCCCCACCCCCCCCCTGCCACGGGTCACCCCCCGCCCACTGCGCCCCCTGCCACGGGTCACCCCCTGCCCCCCCTGCCACGGGTCACCCCCTGCCCACAGCGCCACCCCCCTGGGTCACCCCCCGCCCCCAGTCACCCCCCACCTCGGGTCACCCCCCACCCCCAGTGACCCCCCCCCCCGGGTCACCCCCCGCCCACAGTGTCACCTGCCCCGGGTCACCCCCTGTCCCGGGCCACCCCCTGCCCACAGCGCCCCCCAGGACACCGCCCCCCCCCCCGCCCCCCCGATGATGTCCCCAAGCTTGGCCGATGCCCCACAGCCACCGCTGTGCCTGCCCCTGCCACCTCTGTCACCGCCACCTCCCCTCTCCCCGTGTCCCTGTCACCTCTGTCCCTACCCTGTCACCTGTCCTTGTCACCTCTGTGTATCCCTGTCACTTCTATCCCTACCCCGACACCTCTGTATGTCCCTGTCACCTCTGCCCCTGCTGTGTGCCTGTCACCTTCCTCCCAGACCCATGTCCCTGTCACCTATCCCTCCTGTGTGTCCCTGTCACCTCTGCCGCTACCCCCGTCACCTGTCCTTGTCACCTCTGTGTGTCCCTGTCACCTGTTCCTGCCCTGTGACACCTCTGTGTGTCCCTGTCACCTGTCCCTGCCCCGTGTCACCTCTGTGTGTCCCTGTCACCTATCCCTGCCTTGTCACCTGTGTGTCCCTGTCACCTCTGTCCCTGCCCCGTGTCACCTCTGTGTGTCCCTGTCACCTGTCCCTGCCCTGTGTCACCTCCGTGTGTCCCTGCCCCTGCTCCCTCACCTCTGTCCCTACCCAATCACCTGTCTCTGCCCCGTCTACTCTGTCCCTGCTCTGTGTGTCCCTGTCACCTGTCCGTGCCCCGTGTCACCTCTGTGTGTCCCTGTCACCTGTCCCTGCCCCGTGTCACCTCTGTGTCCCCGTCACCTGTCCCTGCCCCGTGACCTCTGCGTGTCCCTGTCACCTGTCCCTGCCCCCGTCACCTCTGTCCCTATCCTGTCACCTCTGCCACTGCCCAGCATCCCTGCCCTGACTCTGTCACCTCTGCCACTACCCTGTCACCTGTCCCTGCCCCGCCACCTCTGTCCCTGCTCTGCGTGTCCCCGTCACCTCTGTGTGTCCCTGTCACTTGTCCCTGCCCCACGTCACCTGTGTGTCCCTGTCATCTCTGTCCCTGCCCCACGTCACCTGTGTGTCCCTGTCACCTGTCCCTGCCCCGTATCACCTGTATGTCCCTGTCACCTGTCACCTGTCCCTGCCCCGTGTCACCTCTGTGTGTCCCTGTCACCTGTCCCTGCCCCGTGTCACCTGTATGTCCCTGTCACCTGTCCCTGCCCCATGTCACCTCTGTGTGTCCCTGTCACCTCTGTCCCTGCCCCATGTCACCTCTGTGTGTCCCTGTCACCTGTCCCTGCCCCGTGTCACCTGTGTGTGTCCCTGTCACCTGTCCCTGCCCCATCACCTCTGTGTGTCCCTGTCACCTGTCCCTGCCCCGTGTCACCTGTGTGTCCCTGTCACCTGTCCCTGCCCCATGTCACCTGTCCCGTGTCACCTCTGCGTGTCCCTGTCACCCCTGTCCCTGCCCCGTGTCACCTCTGTGTGTCCCTGTCACCTCTGTCCCTGCCTTGTCACCTCTGTGCGTCCCCGTCACCTGTCCCTACCCCCCGTCACCTCTGTCCCTGTCCCTGTCACCCGTCCCGGGGGGCACCTTCAGGAAGCGGCGGTAGACGCGCACGGCGGTCTCGGGCAGGGGGTGGCGCCGCACGAACTGGAGGTAGAGGGGCCAGACGCGGTGGTGCTGGGTGATGGGCAGCGCCCGCAGCGCCCGGTCGAAGGTGCGGCGCGTCCGCGTGATCCGGCCCTGCTCCACCAGGAACTGGCAGTAATCCAGCCAGATACGGGGCATCTGTGGGGCACAGGGGGCGGGAGTTGTGGGGCAGCAGGGGGAAGGCGTGGGGCTGGGGGGGGGGGTGTTGCAGGGGGAGTTACGGGGCTGGGGGGTGTGCGAGAGCAGCTATGGGGCTGGGAAGGGTTTATGGGGGCAGTTATGGGGCTGGGAAAGGGCTTGCAGAGAGCTATGGGGCTGGGAAGGGTTTATGGGGGCAGTTATGGGGCTGGGAAAGGGCTTGCAGAGAGCTATGGGGCCGGGAAGGGTTTATGGGGGCAGTTATGGGGCTGGGAAAGGCCTTGCAGAGAGCTATGGGGCTGGGAAGGATTTATGGGGGCAGTTATGGGGCTGAGAAAGGGCTTGCAGAGAGCTATGGGGCTGGGAAGGGTTTATGGGGGCAGTTATGGGGCCGGGAAGGGTTTATACAGACAACTATGGGGTCGGAAAAGGTTTATAGAGACAGCTATGGGGCCGGGAAGGCTTTACAGGGACTGCTATGGGGCCGGGAAGGCTTTACAGGGACTGCTATGGGGCTCCACGCCCCCCCCGCCCCATCACCAACCCCCATCCCTACCCCCCTGTCCCCTCCCGCTGCCCAAACGCGCCGTGGCCGCGCCCCCCCATGTCCCCACGCCCCCCCGTGTCCCCCCCCGCCCCACCTTGTGCATGAAGACGAGGGCGCGCTCGTGGCAGGCGTTGGCCTCCTCGAAGGCGGCGTCCGTGGGGCAGCGCCCCTTCACCTGCTGCCGCCGCTGCCGCAGGTACTGGTACCACAGCTTGTAGCTGGGGGGACACGCCTGTCACCGCTCCCGCCCCCCACAGGGGCGCCCCGCGAGTGTGTGTCCCCCCCGCCCCGAGGACACCCTCGTGTCCCTGCCCCACCCCCCCCCCCAGCAGCCCCGCTGGCCCCGTGCCCCCCCCCATCCCCATATCCTCCAACGCCACCGTGCCCCCCCATGTCCCCCCACGATGTCCCTGCGTCCCCTCGATGTCCCCAATGTCCCCATGTCCACCCCCAATGTCCCCATGCCCCCGTGTCCCCCCCAATGTCCCCGTGTCCCCCAATGTCCCTGCAGTCCCCACGTCCCCCCCGATGTCCCCGTGTCCCCCAATGTCCCTGCAGTCCCCGTGTCCCCCCCGATGTCCCCATGTCCCCAATGTCCCTGCAGTCCCCACGTCCCCGTGTCCCCAATGTCCCTGCAGTCCCCATGTCCCCCCACGATGTCCCTGCGTCCCCTCGATGTCCCCAATGTCCCCATGCCCACCCCCCCCATGTCTCCCCACGATGTCCCTGCGTCCCCTCGATGTCCCTGTGTCCCCGATGTCCTTGTCCACCCATATCCCCATGTCCACCCCCAATGTCCCCATGTCCCTGCATCCCCCATGACATCCCTGTGTCCCCACCTGATGTCCCTGTGTCCCTCATGTCCCTATGTCCACCCCTGATGTCCCTGTGTCCCATATCCACTCCCGATGTCCCTGTGCCCCCCAATGTCCCCATGTCCACTCCCGATGTCCCTGTGCCCCCCAATGTCCCCATGTCCACTCCCGATGTCCCTGTGTCCCCCAATGTCCCCATGTCCACTCCCGATGTCCCTGTGCCACCCAATGTCCCCATGTCCACTCCCGATGTCCCTGTGCCACCCATGTCACCTTGTGTCCCTGCTGTCCCCGTGTCTCCCCACACCCTCATGTGGCCCCGCTCTCCTTGTGTGTCTCTGCTGTCCCCCCGTGTGGCCCCCTGTCGTGGCCCCACTGTCCCCCCGTGTGGCCCCCTGTCGTGGCCCCACTGTCCCCCCTCTGTCCCTGTGTTCCTGCTGTCCTCCTGTGGCCCCCCGCTGTCCCCCTGTCCCCCCGTGGCCCTGCTGTGTCCCTGCTGTCCCCCCGCTGGCCCCCCACTGTCCCTGTGTGTCCCTGCTGTCCCCCCGTGTGGCCCCCTGTCGTGGCCCCGCTGTCCCCCCTCTGTCTCTGTGTCCCTGCTGTCCCCCCACTGGCCCCCCACTGTCCCTGTGTGTCCCCGCTGTCCCCCCGTGTGGCCTCCTGCTATGGCCCCGTTGTCCCCCCTCTGTCTCTGTGTCCCTGCTGTCCCCCCGCTGTGTCCCCACTGGCCCTGTGTGGCCCCGCTGTGTCCCTGCTGTCCCCCCGTGGCCCCGCTGTGTCCCCCCGCTGTGTCCCTGCTGTCCCCCCGTGGCCCCGCTGTGTCCCCCCGCTGTCCCCCCGTGGCCCTGCTGTCCCCCCGTGGCCCCGCTGTGTCCCCCCGCTGTCCCCCCCCGCTGTCCCCCCGTGGCCCCGCTGTGTCCCTGCTGTCCCTCCGTGGCCCCGCTGTGTCCCTGCTGTCCCCCCGCTGTCCCCCCGTGGCCCCACCTGCCGGGCAGCTCGCGGAGGGCGCGCTCGTAGAGCAGGTTGAGGCGGTGGCGCGGCCCCTTGTGCCGGGCGTGGATGTAGCGCAGCCAGCACCGCACCGAGAAGGGGTTGCGCAGGATCTCCTCCTCGTGCTGCACGTCCTCCTCCTCCTGGGGACACGGGGACGGGGTGTGAGGGACATGGGGACAGTGGGGACAGCGGGGACGGGGTGTGAGTGACACGGGGACAGGGTGTGAGTGACACGGGGACAATGGAGACACGGGGACAGCAGGGACACGGTGTGACATGGGGACAATGGGGACGGGGTGTGAGGGACACGGGGACAACGGGGACAGCAAGGACGGGGTGTGAGGGACACGGGGACAACGGGGACAGCAAGGACGGGGTGTGAGGGACACGGGGACAGTGGGACAGCAAGGACGGGGTGTGAGGGACACGGGGACAGTGGGACAGCAAGGACGGGGTGTGAGGGACACGGGGACAGTGGGACAGCAAGGACGGGGTGTGAGGGACACGGGGACAGTGGGACAGCAAGGACGGGGTGTGAGGGACACGGGGACAGTGGGACAGCAAGGACGGGGTGTGAGGGACACGGGGACAGTGGGACAGCAAGGACGGGGTGTGAGGGACACGGGGACAACGGGGACAGCAGGAACAGGGTGTGAGTGACACGGGGACAATGGAGACACGGGGACAGCAGGGACACGGTGTGACATGGGGACAGCGGGGACGGGGTGTGAGGGACACGGGGACAACGGGGACAGCAGGAACAGGGTGTGAGGGACACGGGGACAGTGGGACAGCAGGAACAGGGTGTGAGGGACACGGGGACAGTGGGACAGCAGGAACAGGGTGTGAGGGACACGGGGACAGTGGGACAGCAAGGACGGGGTGTGAGGGACACGGGGACAACGGGGACAGCAAGGACGGGGTGTGAGGGACACGGGGACAGTGGGACAGCAAGGACGGGGTGTGAGGGACACGGGGACAACGGGGACAGCAGGAACAGGGTGTGAGGGACACGGGGACAGTGGGACAGCAAGGACGGGGTGTGAGGGACACGGGGACAACGGGGACAGCAAGGACGGGGTGTGAGGGACACGGGGACAGTGGGACAGCAAGGACGGGGTGTGAGGGACACGGGGACAACGGGGACAGCAGGAACAGGGTGTGAGGGACACGGGGACAGTGGGACAGCAAGGACGGGGTGTGAGGGACACGGGGACAATGGGGACAGCAGGGACGGGGCGTGAGGGACACGGGGACAGTGGGACACAGGGACAATGGGGACAGGGTGTGAGGGACAATGGGGACACGGGGACAGCAGGGACAGGGTGTGAGGGACACGGGGACAATGGGGACAGCAGGGACAGGGAGGTGGGAGAAGACGGGGGGGAGGGGACAGCGGGGGGACAGGGAGAAGGCCCCGGCGCCCGGCACTCACGAAGCACAGCTCGGGCCGCTCCGGCCGCTCCAGCCCCAGCGCCGGCCCCGCTCCCTGCTCCGGCCGCTCCGGCCCCGGCTCCGGCTCCGCTCCCTGCTCCTGCTCCAGCTCCGGCCGCTCCGGCCCCGGCCCCGCTCCCGGCCCAGGCCCAGGCCCCGCCGTCTCTCCCCGCTCGGTCGCAACCGCCGCCACCGCCTCCGCCATCTTCCCCGCTCCGCAACGCCTTCCGGCGGGCCGCGCGACGTCACTTCCGCTCACGCCACTCCCCTGTCCCGCTCTCTCATTGGCCGTCGCTCCCGCCCTTCAGGGTTTCGCCCCGCCCTCCCCGCTTGGCCCCGTCTGAGCCAACAGGGGGCGGCGGTGCTGGGCGCTCGGCCAATGGGCGGCCGCCGTGTTGCGGGGTGGGGAGGGGGGAGCGGCGGGGCCCGGGCGGCGCCATGGGGGTGAAGCTGGAGATCCTGCGGGTGCGCGGGGGGCGTTAACCGGGGGGGAGGGGCGGGAGCGCGGCCGGGGGGCGGCGGGGGGCTGGCCTGGCCCGGGCGGGGGAGGGGGCGCGGCCCTGGGCCTGGGGACACGCGGGGGGGGCAGCGGGGACACCCCAGCGGGGGGGGGCAGCGGGGACCGGAGGGGGCGGGGGGGGGCTCTGGGGACCCGGCCCCGGGCGGGGGGTGACCCGGGGGCAGCGCGGGGGCCGGGGGGGGCTCTGGGGTGCCGGTCCCGGGCTGTGCGGGCGGTGGGTGACCCGGGAGCAGGCTGGGTCCCGGTGCCGGTCCCGGGCTGTGGGGGCGGGGCGTGCTGGTCCCGGTCCCGGTGCCGGGCCGTGGGTGACCCGGGGGCAGTGCCGGGGCGGTGGGTCCCGGTGCCGGTGGGGGCGGTGAATGACCCCTGTGCCGCGCTGTGGGGCGGTGGGTGACCCGGTGCCGGTCCCGGTGCCGGGCGGTGGGGCGATGTGTGACCCGGTGCCGGTGCCGGGCGGTGTGTGACCCGGTGCCGGTCCCGGTGCCGGGCGGTGGGGCGGTGTGTGACCCGGTGCCGGTCGGTGTGTGACCCGGTGCCGGTCCTGGTTCCGGGCGGTGGGGCGGTGTGTGACCCGGTGCCGGTGCCGGGCGGTGGGGCGGTGTGTGACCCGGTGCCGGGCGGTGTGTGACCCGGTGCCGGTCCCGGTGCCGGTCCCGGTGCCGGGCGGTGGGGCGGTGTGTGACCCGGTGCCGGGCGGTGGGGCGGTGTGTGACCCGGTCCCTGTGCCGGGCGGTGTGTGACCCGGTGCCGGTCCTGGTTCCGGGCGGTGGGGCGGTGTGTGACCCGGTGCCGGGCGGTGTGTGACCCGGTGCCGGTGCCGGGCTGTGGGGCGGTGTGTGACCCGGTGCCGGTGCCGGGCGGTGGGGCGGTGTGTGACCCGGTGCCGGTCCCGGTGCCGGGCGGTGTGTGACCCGGTCCCGGTGCCGGTGCCCGCAGGTGGTGCTGTACCTCTCCTTCCCCGTGGGCGTGTTCTGGGTCTCCAACCAGGCCGGGCGGTTCGAGCAGCGCGTGGTGCAGCGCAAGGTGGGCGGGGCCGGGGCGGGGCTGGGGGCGGGGCTGGCGCGGCCCCGCCCCTCCCCCTGACCCCCCCCCCCTCTCTTTCCCAGAGGGAGATTTTCCCCCCAGATGACCCCAACCGGGTGAGTGACCCCTGCCCCCACGCCCCCCCGTGTCCCCACGCCCCCCGTGTCCCCACGCCCCCCCGGGTCCCCAACACCCCCTGGGGTCCCCAATGTCCCCCCCCGTGTCCCCACGCCCCCCCGTGTCCCCAACACCCCCCTGGGGTCCCCAACGTCCCCCCCCGTGTCCCCACGAGCCCCCGTGTCCCCAACACCCCCTGGGGTCCCCAACGTCCCCCCCCCGTGTCCCCAACACCCCCCTGGGGTCCCCAACGTCCCCCCCCGTGTCCCCACGCCCCCCCGTGTCCCCAACACCCCCTGGGGTCCCCAACGTCCCCCCCCGTGTCCCCACGCCCCCCCGTGTCCCCAACACCCCCTGGGGTCCCCAACATCCCCCCTCGTGTCCCCACACCCCCTCCTCAGTGTCCCCAACACCCCCCTGGGGTCCCCAGTGTCCCCCTTGGTGTCCCTAACACCCCCTCAGGGTCCCAGCGTCCCGCTGGGGTCCCCAACGTCCCCCCCCGTCTCCCCACGCCCCCCCCCCACTGTCCCCAACATCCTCCCTGTGTCCCCAACACTCTCCTTTGTGTCCCCAGTGCCCCCCCAGTGTCTCCCTGGGGTCCCCAACATGCCCCCCGTATCCCTAGTGTCCCCCCGTGTCCCCAACGTCCCCCCCTGTGTCCCCACACCTCCTCCCCAGTGTCCCCAACACCCTCCTGGGTCCCCAATGTCCCCCCCCATGTCCCCTCCTCGGTGTCCCAAATATCCTCTTGGGGTCCCCACCGTCCCCCCCGTGTCCCCACACCCCCTTTTCGGTGTCCCCAACACCCCCTGGGGTCCCCAGTGTCCCCCCCGTGTCCCCATGCCCTCCCCTCGGTGTCCCCACCGTCCCCCCCGTGTCCCCACACCCCCTTTTCGGTGTCCCCAACACCCCCTGGGGTCCCCAGTGTCCCCCCCGTGTCCCCACACCCCCTTTTCGGTGTCCCCAACACCCCCCTTGTGTCCCTACGCCCCCCCCACTGTCCCCAACATCTCCCCATGTCCCCAAGGTGTCCCCTCCCCCTGCCAGTGCCCCCGCAGCCCCACACCAGGCGGGGGGTGACACGGGACACCTCCCCCCCCGGGACACGCGTGACACCCCCGTCCCCCCCCCGGGGCTGCCCGCGTGTCCCCTGGGTCCCCTGACCCCCCCGTGTCCCCCCCAGCGGCTGGCCAGAGCGTGTCCCCTGACCCCCTGACCCCGTGTCCCCCCCTGTCCCCCCCAGCGGCTGGCCAGAGCGTGTCCCCTGACCCCCTGACCCCGTGTCCCCCCCTGTCCCCCCCAGCGATGGGCCATAGCGTGTCCCCTGACCCCGTGTCCCCTGAGTCCCCCCCTGTCCCCCCCTGTCCCCCCCAGCGGCTGGCCAGAGCGTGTCCCCTGACCCCGTGTCCCCCCCGTGTCCCCCCTGTCCCCCCCAGCGGCTGGCCAGAGCGTGTCCCCTGACCCCCTGACCCCGTGTCCCCCCCTGTCCCCCCCAGCGATGGGCCATAGCGTGTCCCCTGACCCCGTGTCCCCTGAGTCCCCCCCTGTCCCCCCCTGTCCCCCCCAGCGGCTGGCCAGAGCGTGTCCCCTGACCCCGTGTCCCCCCCGTGTCCCCCCTGTCCCCCCCAGCGGCTGGCCAGAGCGTGTCCCCTGACCCCCTGACCCCGTGTCCCCCCCTGTCCCCCCCAGCGGCTGGCCATAGCGTGTCCCCTGACCCCCTGACCCCATGTCCCCCCCTGTCCCCCCCAGCGGCTGGCCATAGCGTGTCCCCTGACCCCGTGTCCCCCCCTGTCCCCCCCAGTGATGGGCCATAGCGTGTCCCCTGACCCCCTGACCCCGTGTCCCCCCCGTGTCCCCCCCTGTCCCCCCCAGCGGCGGGCCATAGCCGAGCTGAAGCGGCGGCTGCAGGAGGGGAAGGGGACACGGGCCTGAGGGGACACGGGGACACCCGGCCACCGCCACCCCGCGGGGACACGCAGGAGCCGCTGGCAGCGCCGTGACACAGCACCGCCGCCACGCTGGGGACAGAGGGGACACGCTGCGGCAGCCTGTCACCCAGGGGACCCGCAGTGGCATCCTGTCACCCAGGGGACCCGCGGCGGCAGCGTGTCACCGTGCCACCCAGGGGACCCGCGGCAGTGTCCTGTCACCCAGGGGACCCGCAGTGGCAGCCTGTCACCGTGCCACCCAGGGGACCCGCGGTGGCATCCTGTCACCGTGCCACCCCGGGGACCCGTGGCAGTGTCCTGTCACCGTGCCACCCCGGGGACCCGCCGCGGCGTCCTGTCACCGTGCCACCCTGGGGACCCACGGCAGTGTCCTGTCACCGTGCCACCCAGGGGACCCGCGGTGGCATCCTGTCACCGTGCCACCCTGGGGACCCGCGGCAGTGTCCTGTCACCATGCCACCCAGGGGACCCGCGGTGGCATCCTGTCACCGTGCCACCCTGGGGACCCGCGGCAGTGTCCTGTCACCCAGGGGACCCGCGGCAGTGTCCTGTCACCGTGCCACCCAGGGGACCCGCGGTGGCATCCTGTCACCGTGCCACCCTGGGGACCCGCGGCAGTGTCCTGTCACCGTGCCACCCAGGGGACCCGCGGTGGCATCCTGTCACCGTGCCACCCTGGGGACCCGCGGCAGTGTCCTGTCACCGTGCCACCCAGGGGACCCGCGGCAGTGTCCTGTCACCCAGGGGACCTGCGGTGGCAGCGTGTCACCGTGCCACCCCGGGGACCCGCGACAGCGTGTCACTGTGCCACCCAGGGGACACGCGGTGGCATCCTGTCACCGTGCCACCGAGGGGACCTGTGGCAGCGTCCTGTCATCGTGCCACCCAGGGGACACGCGGCGGCGTCCTGTCACTGTGACACCATGGCCACTGAGGGGACCCATCGCAGCGTCGTGTCACCGTGTCACCGTGACGATGGCATCGCCGCGGCCACCTCAGGGACACAGGGGACACGTGGCCACTCAACGTGGCTTCGTGGGGACCCCGCCGCGGCGGCCACCTTGGTGACAGGGGACACGTGGCCGCGTGTGTCACCCCGTCCGTGACAGAAGGGACACGTGCCACCGCTGCGGGTGCGGGGGTGGCAGCGGGGACACGTGGCCGCCCCCGTGTGTGTCGTCCCCCCCCCCCCCCAGCAGCGTCACCGCGCCGGCTGGTGACACGGGGACACGCGGCCGCACCTGCCGCCGTCGCGGTGGCCTCGGCGGGGACGGGTGACACCCCCGGGTGTCCCCAATAAACAGTGCTGGCACCGGCACCGCCTGCGGGGGGGTCGTGGTTACGGGGGGGGTCACCCAGTGCCACCTGGGGGTCCCGTGTCCCCTGGTGCCACCCCCGTCACTGATCCGCTGTGGGTGTCCCCTGGTGCCCCCCCCCCCGCGGGTGCCCTGTGTCCCTTAATGTCACCTGCCCAGGTGGGTGTCCCCTGGTGCCCCCCCCCCCGCGGGTGCCCTGTGTCCCTTAGTGTCACCCGCCCGGGTGGGTGTCCCCTGGTGCCCCCCCCCGCGGGTGCCCTGTGTCCCTTAGTGTCACCCGCCCGGGTGGGTGTCCCCTGGCGCCCCTCCCCCCACCGTGGGTGCCCCCCCCCCGGTGCCACCCGTGTCCCCGAGGCCACGTGCTGTCCCCAAGTGTCACAGGCCCCGCGGTGATGAGCTGGGGGGGGTTTATTGGGGGGGGGCAGGCTGGGGGGGGGGGCGTGGGGTGACATCTCCGGGGGGGGGGGGGGTGGCAGTGTCTGTCTCCGGGGACTCAGTCCTGGGGGGAGATGGGGGGAGGGGTGTGACACCCGGGGGGGTCCCCCCGGGGTTTTGCCCCCCCCAGGGTCCCCCTCCAGGTCCCCCCATCCCGGGTCCTCCCTCCCCTGGCTGTTGGCCCCCCCGGGAGCCCCCCGACTCCTCCCAGGCCCCCCCCAGCCCCACCCCAGGGACCCCTGAACCCCCCAGGGACCCCCCCCCAGACCCCCCTTAGGCCCCCCCGGTCTCATCCTAGGGACCCCCCAGCCCCATTCCGGTGCCCTCCGGGCCCCCCCAGTAACCCCTGGTGCCCCCTGCCCCCCTCCCAGCCCCCCCCCCCCCGCTCCCCTGGTGCCTCTGGCTGCCCCCCAGCCCCCCCCCCAGTCCTAACACAGTGCCCCCTGCCCCCCCCCGGTGCCCCCTGCCCCCCTCCCAGGGCCCCCCCAGTCCCAACACAGTGCCCCCTGCCCCCCCCGGTGCCCCCTGCCCCCCTCCCAGGGTCCCCCCGGTCCCAACACAGTGCCCCCTGCCCCCCCCCGGTGCCCCCTGCCCCCTTCCCAGGCCCCCCCCAGTCCCAACACAGTGCCCCCTGCCCCCCCCCGGTGCCCCCTGCCCCCCTCCCAGGGTCCCCCCAGTCCCAACACAGTGCCCCCTGCCCCCCCCCCGGTGCCCCCTGCCCCCCTCCCAGGGTCCCCCCAGTCCCAACACAGCGCCCCCCTGCCCCCCCCCGGTGCCCCCCCTGCCCCCCCACAGCCCCCTCTCAGCTCCCCTGGTGCCTCTGGCTGCCCCCCAGGGACCCCGGGTGCCCCCTCCCAGGGCCCCCCCAGTCCCAACACAGTGCCCCCTGGACCCCCCCAGTGCCCCCTGCCCCCCTCCCAGCCCCCCCCCAGTCCCAACACAGCGCCCCCTGCCCCCCCCGGTGCCCCCTGCCCCCCTCCCAGGGTCCCCCCAGTCCCAACACAGTGCCCCCTGGACCCCCCCGGTGCCCCCTGCCCCCTCCCAGGCCCCCCCCAGTCCCAACACAGTGCCCCCTGCCCCCCGCGCGCCCCCCCCCCGGCCCCCCCGGACCTGGCCGGCCTCGAACCCGGGCAGGCGGGGCGCGGGCAGCCGCTGCTCGTCCATCCGCCGGCCCTGGGACCGCGCCAGCAGCTCCAGCAGCGCCGCCAGCTCGGGGGGCGGGGGGCTGCCCCCCTCTCCTGCGCCGCCACATCGCACCGCGCTCAGCCACGCGCCGGCCCCCCCCGAGCCCCCCCCCCCGCCGCGTGGTACCCAGAGCATCACCCCCGGCACCCCCAGAGCCACCCCCCGATACCCCCAGACCCCCCCAGAGCATCACCCACGGCACCCCCAGAGCCCCCCCCGATACCCCCAGACCCCCCCAGAGCATCACCCACGGCACCCCCAGAGCCCCCCCCCCGGCACCCCCACTCCCCCGACGTCACCCCCAGCCCCCCCTAACACTCATAGACGCCCCCCCCAGCACCCCCAGACCCCCCGACATCACCCAGGCCCCCATCCAACACTCATAGCCCCACCCCGTGCCCCCCAGCCCCCCCCAGCATCCCCAACTCCCCCGACATCACCCCCAGAGCCCCCCCGATACCCCCAGATACCCCCAACGCACCCTCAGCCCCCCCGACGTCACCAGACACACACCCCAACCCTCACAGGCCCCCCCGTGCCCCCCCAGCCCACCCCCAGCATCCCCAGACCCCCGACATCACCCCCCCACACACCCCCCCGATACCCCCAGCCCCCCCGACGTCACCCAGCCCCCCCTAACTCTCATAGGCCCCCGCCGTGCCCCCCCCAGCCCCCCCCCAGCATCCCCAACCCCCCCGACGTCACCCCCAGCCCTCCCCCGATACCCCCAGCCCCCCCGACGCCACCCAGGCCCCCCCCCAACATTCATAGACCCCCCTCCGTGCCCCCCCAGCCCCCCCCAGCATCCCCAACCCCCCCGATGTCACCCCCAGACCCCCCCCGATACCCCCAGCCCCCCCAACCCTCATAGGCCCCCGCCGTGCCCCCCCCCCCCAGCCCCCCCCAGCATCTCCAACCCCCCCGACCTCACCCCAGCCCCCCCCGATACCCCCAGCCCCCCCGACGCCACCCAGGCCCCCCCCCCAACATTCATAGACACCCCTCCGTGCCCCCCCAGCCCCCCCCCAGCATCCCCAGCCCCCCCGACATCACCCCCAGACCCCCCCCCCCGATACCCCCCAGCCCCCCGACGCCACCCAGGCCCCCCCCAACCCTCGTAGGCCCCCCCGTGCCCCCCCCTCACCGGCGGACCCCCCCAGGCTGCAGCGCTGCTCGTCCATGCGGGCGCCCTGCACCGAGCTCAGCAGCGAGAAGAACCCCTCCTGCTCCGGGGACCCCCCCTGCTCGGGGGACCCCCCCTGCTCCGGGGAGCCCCCCTGCTCCGGGGAGCCTCCTTGCTCCGGGGACCCCCCCTGCGCCGGGGGACCCCCCTGTTCCGGGGACCCCCCCTGCTCTGGGGACCCCCCCCTGCAACAGAAATCCCCCCGGTAATGGGGAACCCCCTGCCACGGGGACACCCCCCCCCCCGCGGGGGCAGCCGCTGTATTGGGGACCCCCCCTCGCTCCTGGGACCCCCCCGTGGGACCCCTCCTTGCAAAGGGTGACACCCCCCCAGAAATTAGGGGATCCCCTTTGCTCCGGACCCCCACCCTGCAATGGGGGACCCCCCCCCCCCATTCCGGGTACCCCCCTCACGGCCCCCCAAACACCCCATGGGTGTTCCCTCCATTCTGTGCCCCCCCCCGTGGGTGCCCCCCCACTCCTCTCTAGCCCCCACCATCCCCACCCGTGGGTGCCCCCCCGCTCCAGCCCCGCGTGGGTGCCCTCCTCCCCCTTTGTGCCCCTCAACATCCCCACCCGTGGGTGCTCCCCGTTCCATCCCCCCCATGGGTGCCCCCCGCCCCTGGGTGCCCCCCACTGCTCTCTGCCCCTCACCATCCCCACCCGTGGGTGCCCCCACCCCTGGGTGCCCCCCACCCCTGGGTGCCCCCCCGCTCCCCTCTACCCCCCACCATCCCCACCCGTGGGTGCTCCCCGCTCCACCCCCCATGGGTGCCCCCTCCCCGTGGGTGCCCCCCCCCTCCTCTCTGCCCCTCACCATCCCCACCCGTGGGTGCCCCCCACCCCTGGGTGCCCCCCCACTCCTCTCTGCCCCTCATCATCCCCCCGTGGGTACCCCCTCTCCATCCCCCGTGGGTGCCCCCCACCCCTGGGTGCCCCCCACTGCTCTCTGCCCCTCACCATCCCCACCCGTGGGTACCCCCTCTCCATCCCCTCGTGGGTGCCCCCTCCCCGTGGGTGCCCCCCACCCCCGGGTGCCCTCACCCCCGCGGGCTCGTGGCCGGGCTGTGTCCCCCCCGGGGCGGCCATGGTGGGTGCAGCACCCACACCTCGCGCCGCGCCTTATACCCCCGCCCCCCCCCCGCCCCCCCGCAGCCGGATCAGCCGGCGGGGGGACACGGGGAGGGGGGACACGGGGGACGCGGGGGACGACGGAGGGCGCGGGGGGGCAGGGCTGTGCGGGGGGGGGCGGCTGGGGGCGCCCGTGGGTGCCCTTGGGTGCAGTGGGGAGCCCACGGGTGCCGTCGGGTGTCCGTGGGGGCTCGGGGTGCCTGTGGGTGCTGTGGGGTGTTTCGGGGGGGGGGTCGTGGGTGCTGTGGGGCGACTGTGGGTGCTCAGGGTGCCCGTGGGGTGCTGTGGGGCTCCCGTGGGGGTCTGGGGTGACTGTGGGGACTCTGGGGTGGCTCAGGGTGCCCGTGGGTGCCGTGGGGTGCCTGTGGGTGCTGTGGGGTGCCTGTGGGTGCTGTGGGTGCTGTAGGTGCCGTGGGGTGCCCTTGGGTGCAGTGGGGAGCCCACGGGTGCCGTGGGGTGTCCGTGGGGGCTCAGGGTGCCTGTGGGTGCTGTGGGGTGTTCGGGGGGGGGGGTCGTGGGTGCTGTGGGGCGACTGTGGGTGCTCAGGGTGCCCGTGGGGTGCTGTGGGGCTCCCGTGGGGGTCTGGGGTGCCTGTGGGTGCTGTGGGGTGTTCGGGGGGGGGGTCGTGGGTGCTGTGGGGCGACTGTGGGTGCTCAGGGTGCCCGTGGGGTGCTGTGGGGCTCCCGTGGGGGTCTGGGGTGACTGTGGGGACTCTGGGGTGGCTCAGGGTGCCCGTGGGTGCTGTGGGGTGCCCGTGGGTGCTGTAGGTGCCGTGGGGTGCCCGTGGGTGCTGTGGGTGCTGTAGGTGCCGTGGGGTGCCCATGGGTGCCCCCGTGGGTGCAGTGGGGTGCCCCCGGGTGCTGTGGGGTGCCTGTGGGTGCTGTGGGTGCTGTAGGTGCCATGGGGTGCCCTTGGGTGCAGTGGGGAGCCCACGGGTGCCGTGGGGTGTCCGTGGGGGCTCGGGGTGCCTGTGGGTGCTGTGGGGTGCCTGTGGGTGCTGTGGTGCTGTAGGTGCCGTGGGGTGCCCGTGGGTGCTGTGGGTGCTGTAGGGGGTGCCCATGGGTGCCCCCGTGGGTGCAGTGGGGTGCCCCCGGGTGCTGTGGGGTGCCTGTGGGTGCTGTGGGTGCTGTAGGTGCCATGGGTGCCCTTGGGTGCAGTGGGGAGCCCACGGGTTGCCGTGGGGTGTCCGTGGGGGCTCGGGGTGCCTGTGGGTGCTGTGGGGTGCCTGTGGGTGCTGTGGGTGCTGTAGGTGCCGTGGGGTGCCCGTGGGTGCCCCCGTGGGTGCCGTGGGGTGCCGTGGGTGCTGTGGGGTGCCTGTGGGTGCTGTGGGTGCTGTAGGTGCCGTGGGGTGCCCTTGGGTGCAGTGGGGAGCCCACGGGTGCCGTGGGGTGTCCGTGGGGGCTCGGGGTGCCTGTGGGTGCTGTGGGGTGTTCGGGGGGGGGGTCGTGGGTGCTGTGGGGCGACTGTGGGTGCTCAGGGTGCCCGTGGGGTGCTGTGGGGCTCCCGTGGGGTCTGGGGTGACTGTGGGGACTCTGGGGTGGCTCAGGGTGCCCGTGGGTGCTGTGGGGTGCCTGTGGGTGCTGTGGGTGCTGTAGGTGCCGTGGGGTGCCCATGGGTGCTGTGGGGTGCCCGTGGGTGCTGTGGGTGCTGTAGGTGCCGTGGGGTGCCCGTGGGTGCCCCCGTGGGTGCCGTGGGGTGCCCGTGGGTGCTGTGGGGTGCCTGTGGGTGCTGTGGGTGCTGTAGGTGCGTGGGGTGCCCTTGGGTGCAGTGGGGAGCCCACGGGTGCCGTGGGGTGTCCGTGGGGGCTCGGGGTGCCTGTGGGTGCTGTGGGGTGTTCGGGGGGGGGTCGTGGGTGCTGTGGGGCGACTGTGGGGTGCTCAGGGTGCCCGTGGGGTGCTGTGGGGCTCCGTGGGGGTCTGGGGTGACTGTGGGGACTCTGGGTGGCTCAGGGTGCCCGTGGGTTGCTGTGGGGTGTTCGCGGAGGGTCGTGGGTGCTGTGGGGCGACTGTGGGTGCTGAGGGTGCCCGTGGGTGCTGTGGGGCTCCCGTGGGGGCTCAGGGTGCCTGTGGGTGCCGTGGGGGTGCTGTGGGTGCTGTAGACGCCATGGGGTGTCCGTGGGTGCTGTGGGTGCCGTGGGGTGCCGTGGGGTGCCCGTGGGTGCTGTGGGGTGCCCATGGGTGCTGTGGGTGCTGTAGGTGCCATGGGTGCCCGTGGGTGCCCCCGTGGGTCCTGTGGGTGCCCGTGGGTGCTGTGGGTGCTGTGGGTGCCGTGGGGTGCCCGTGGGTGCTGTGGGTGCCCGTGGGTGCTGTGGGGTGCTGTGGGTGCCGTGGGGTGCCCGTGGGTGCCGTGGGGTGTCCGTGGGTGCTGTGGGTGCTCCGGGCACCCACGGGTGCTGCAGGCTCCCGGCGGGGAGGGGGGATGCGGGGGGCGGGGGTGGGGTGTTGGGGGGAGGTGGGGCCCCCCCCCGCCGTGTCCTCAATCCCCCCCTGGCAGCCGCGAGCAATTAACCAAATGGGTCTTAATTGCACCCATAATTCCCCCCCCCGAGGGGGGGCCCTGGGTGCCCCAGCGGGGGGAGGGGCGCCTGGTCCCTGCTCCAGCCTCGGGGCGGGGGGGGAGGGGGCTGTGCTCCCCCCCCGCTTGGTGCCATAGCACCCATGGTGCTGGGGGGGCGGAGGCGTGTCCTCAGGTGTCCCCCAGTGTCCCCCCTCCCCCCTCAGTGTCCTCCCAGTGTCCCCAGTCCCTGCCCAGTGCCCCCCCCCCCCCCAGGGTCCCTCTGCCCCTGGTGTTTCCCCCCGTGTCCCCAAGTGTCCCCAACGTCCCCCGTGTCCCCAGACGCCCCTCCCAGTGCTCCCAGTTACTCCCAGTGTCCCCCCCGTGTCCCCCGTGTCCCCAAGTAGCCCCCCTGCCCCCCCCCAGTTATCCCCCAGTACCCCCCAGTGCCCACCATGTCCCCTCCCCCGCCGGGTGGCCCCCAAGGCCCCAGTGTCCCCTCCCCAGGGTCCCCCCGTGTCCCCCCGGCCCCACGTCCCCTCTGTCACCCAGTGCTGTCCCCATCCCCACCCCTCCCACCCCCCCCTTGTCCCTTGTCCCCAACGCCCTGGCAGTGTCCCCAGGACCCGGTGTCCCCATCCCCACCCCGCCCACTGGTGTCCCACGCCCCCCACGTGTCCCAGCACCCCGTGTCCGTCCCCATCCCCAGGGCCTGGGGACACCGGTGTCACCCCCCAGTCCCCAGTGCCCCACAGCGGCCATGCCACGTCCCCTCAGTGTCCCCATGTCCCCTCAGTGTCCCCATGTCCCCTCAGTGTCCCTGTGTCTGTAGGTGTCCCCTCCTGTCCCCTCAGTGGCCCCATGTCCCCTCAGTGTCCCTGTGTCCGCTGGTGTCCCCCCATGTCCCCACCGTGTCCCATGTCCCTCAGTGTCCCCATGTCCCCTCAGTGTCCCTGTGTCCACTGGTGTCCCCCCATGTCCCCTCAGTGTCCCCATGTCCATCAGTGTCCCCATGTCCCCTCAGTGTCCCTGTGTCCGCTGGTGTCCCCCCATGTCCCTCAGTGTCCCCATGTCCCTCAGTGTCCCTGTGTCCGCAGGTGTCCCCTCCTGTCCCCTCAGTGTCCCCATGTCCCCTCAGTGACCCTGTGTCCATTGGTGTCCCCCCCCGTGTCCCCTCAGTGTCCCCATGTCCCTCAGTGTCCCCATATCCCCTCAGTGTCCCTGTGTCCGCTGGTGTCCCCCCATGTCCCTCAGTGTCCCCATGTCCCTCAGTGTCCCTGTGTCTGCAGGTGTCCCCTCCTGTCCCCTCAGTGTCCCCATGTCCCCTCAGTGACCCTGTGTCCACTGGTGTCCCCCCATGTCCATCAGTGTCCCATGTCCCTCAGTGTCCCCATGTCCCTCAGTGTCCCCATATCCCCTCAGTGTCCCTGTGTCCGCTGGTGTCCCCCCATGTCCCTCAGTGTCCCCATGTCCCCTCAGTGTCCCTGTGTCTGCAGGTGTCCCCTCCTGTCCCCTCAGTGTCCCCAATGTCCCCTCAGTGACCCTGTGTCCACTGGTGTCCCCCATGTCCATCAGTGTCCCCATGTCCCCTCAGTGTCCCTGTGTCCGCTGCTGTCCCCCATGTCCCCTGTCCCTGTGTCCCCTCTGTGTCCCCCCCCCGACCTTGCTCCGCTCCTGCAGCCTGTTCCTGGGACGAGCTCCCTGACGGGCGGGGGGATGTGGGGACACCGGGGACACTGGGGGACACTGAGGGGACACGGGGACATCAGGAGACGTGGGGACACTGGGACATGGGGACACTGAGGATATGGGGGACATGGGGACACGGGGACATTGGGAACATGGGTCACGGGGACATTGGGAACATGGGTCACGGGGTCATTTGGCTGGAAAAGCCCCCCCAGACCATCCAACCGTTGACCCAACGTGGCCGCGGCCACCCCAACCCGTGTCCCCAGGCGCCTCGTCCACGTGTCCCCTGCCCCCCCGGGATGGTGACCCCCCCCCCCGCCCCCCCCGGGCAGGGATTCCCTGGTGTCCGAGCTGACCCTCCCCCGCACACGGGAGGGTGTGGCCGGTGCCCAGCACGGGGACATCCCCGCCCGGGTCCTGCTGGCCACGCTGTCCCTGATGCCGGCCAGGATGCCGCTGGCCACCCTGGGGACCACACACGGGCTCGTGTCCAGCCGCTGTCACCGACCCCCCAGGCCCTTTTCCAGCCCCTCATCCCAGGCCTGGACCGTGGGTGTGGCCCAAGGGCAGGACCCGGCACTTGGCCATGCTGACCCTCATCCCGCTGACCCTCATCCAGCTGGCCATCCAGTTGACCTTCATCCCACTGACCCTCATTGAGTTGACCATCCTGTTGACCATCCCACTGACACCCTCAGCCAGCTGACTATCCTGTTGACCATCCTGTTGACCATCCCATTGACCCTCATCCCGTTGACACCTCATCCTGTTGATCTTCATCCTGTTGATCCTCATCCAGTTGACCATCCTGTTGACCATCCCATTGACCCTCACTCCGTTGACCCTCATCCAGCTGACCATCCTGTTGACCATCCTGTTGACCATCCCATTGACCCTCACTCCGTTGACCCTCATCCAGCTGACCATCCTGTTGACCATCCTGTTGACCATCCCATTGACCCCTTATCCTGTTGACCCTCATCCAGTTGACCCTCATCCAATTGTCCATCCCGTTGACCTTTATCCAGTTGACCATCCCATTGACCATCCCATTGACCCTTATCCCATTGACCATCCAGTTGACCCTCATCCCATTGACCTCCTCCAGTTGACCATCCAGTTGACCATCTCGTTGACCTTCATTCCATTCACCCTCATCAGTTGACCCTCGTCCAGTTGTCCATCCCGTTGACCTTTATCCAGTTGACCATCCCATTGACCATCCTATTGACCCTTATCCCGTTGACCCTCATCCTGGTGACCCTCATCCCATTGACCACCCCACTGACCACCCCATTGACCATCCCGTTGACCATCCTTGGGCCACGGATCCAGCCTGTGCCGGTCCCCCTGGAGACCCTCCCACCCTCTGGCAGCTCCACACTGCCCCCAACCCGGGGTCACCTCAACCTGGCTGGGGGTCCCCCCAGCCCCTCGTCGCGGTCACGGATGGACAGAACCGCTCCCAGCGCTGATCCCTGGGGAGCAGACCCCCCGCTGACCGGTCACCGGCCGGAGCATCCCCCTTCCCGCCGCCCCCGGCCGGCATCCCGCGCGCCCCTCGGGGGGGGACACGCCCGTCCAGGGCGGGAGCAGCCGGGTTCTCCTGGGGGTGCCGTGGGGAACGGCCCCGGCAAGGGGCACCCACGGCCTGTCCCTCGCCCACGGGGCTGTCACCTCGGGCCAGGAGGTGACACGGGCCAGGCGGGTCATGGGACATGGGAACCTGGGGACGTAGGGACATGGGGACACTGGGGACATGGGGAACCTGGGGACATGGGGGACCCTAGGGACATGGGACATGGGGACCTGGGGACGTAGGGACATGGGGACACTGGGACATGGGGAACCTGGGGACATGGGGGGGGGACCCTAGGGACATGGGGACATGGGGACCTGGGGACGTAGGGACATGGGGACACTGGGGACATGGGGAACCTGGGGACATGGGGGACCCTAGGGACATGGGGACATGGGACCCTGGGGACATGGGGACACTGGGGACATAGGGAACCCTAGGGACATGGGACCCTGGGGACATGGGGACACTGGGGACACGGGGACATGGGGGACCCTGGGGACATGGGGACATGGGGACCCTGGGGACATGGGACCCTGGGGACATGGGGAACCCTAGGGACACAGAGACATGAGGACACGGGGGACATGGGGACCCTGGGGACATGAGGACACTGGGGACATGGGGACCCTGGGGACACAGGGACATGGGGGACCCTGGGGACACTGGGGACACGGGGACATGGGGGACACAGGGGCCACAAGCAGCACAGGCAAATGAGCAGTGACAAGGGGACACAGGTGACAGGGAGACATGGGGACACCGTAACAGGGGTATGGGTGACAGGGGGGCAGAGGTCACAGGGGTGACGGGGGTGACGGGGGGTGATGGGGAGGGTGACAGGGGTGATGGGGGGTGACAGGGAGGTGACGGGGGTGATGGGGGTGACAGGGGGGTGACAGGGGGGTGACAGGAGTGATGGGGGGGTGATGGGGGTGACAGGAGGGTGACGGGGGGTGACAGGGGTGACAGGGGGTGAGGGGGGGTGATGGGGGGGTGACAGGGGTGACGGGGGTGATGGGGGGGTGACAGGGGTGATGGGGGGTGACAGGGAGGTGACGGGGGTGATGGGGGGGTGACAGGTCGCTGTGGCGGTGCCGCAGCTGCACCCAGAGCTCGACCGCCTCGTCCCCGCGGGGGCACCCGAGGGTGCTGCCACCCAGGGTGCTCCCCTCCCCCCGGGCCCCCCCCAGCGGCCCAGGGCAGGAGGGTCCCATCCCCTTGGGGGGCGGGTGGCCCGCGAGGGCCCAGCTCCTGGGACGGCCCCCAGCACCCCCCCCGCACCCCCCCCGCACCCACCCCCAGCCCCCTGAGCATCATCTCGGCTCCCCAGAGAGCTCCTGGGGGGCAGCCCGGGGTGTCCCACAGCACCCCATAGCACCCATGGGTGCCCCACAGCACCCCACCACCCCCATGGCACCCCACAGCACCCCACAGCACCCCACAGCACCCATGGGTGCCCCACAGCACCCACAGCACCCATGGCACCCACAGCACCCCACAGCACCCATGGGTGCCCCACAGCACCCATGGCACCCCCCAGAGCCCATAGGTGTCCCATGTCACCCACAGCGCCCCACAGCACCCATTGGGTGCCCCCCAGCACCCACAGCACCTATGGCACCCTATAGCACCCCACTGCTCCCATGGCACTCCACAGCACCCCACAGGACCCATGGGTGCCCCACAGCACCCATGACACCCCCAGCACCCATAGGTGTCCCATGTCACCCACAGCGCCCCACAGCACCCATGGGTGCCCCCCAGCACCCCCAGTGCCTATGGCACCCCACCGCCCCCATGGCACCCCACAGTATCCCACAGCACCCATGGGCACCCCATAGCACCCCCAGCACCCACGGGTGCCCCAGGGCACCCCCAGCCCCCTCAGCCCCCCCAGGTGCCCCACGGCACCCATGGCACCCACAGCACCCATGGGTGCCCCACAGCACCCCACCACCCCCATGGCACCCATAGCACCCCCCCAGCACCCATGGCACCCACAGCACCCTACAGGACCCATGGGTGCCCCACAGCACCCCATAGCACCCCCATGGCACCCCATAGCACCCCCCAGCACCCATGGCACCCACAGCACCCCACAGCACCCATGGGTGCCCCCCAGCATCTATGGCACCCCACCGCCCCCATGGCACCCACAGCTCCCCCAGCACCCATGGGTGCCCCACAGCACCCCATGGCACCCCATAGCACCCCAGCACCCATGGGTGCCCCGGGGCACCCCCAGCCCCCCCGCCCCCCGGGGCGCTATGGGCAGGGTGGGACGGCGGGCGGGGATGGGTGTCCGGGGGGGAGGGGTCAGGGCCCCCCTCCCCTGCCTCCCCCCTCCGTCCCTGACGCTGCTGATGACGTCATTGAGGGGCTCTGCGGGGGGGCCCAGGCGGCCGGACCCCGCCCCTCCCCCACCCCAGCTGGCGGACACAGGTGTTCGGGTGGGGGAGGGGCGGGGGGCTCCAGCGGTCCCCATCCCCCCCCCATCCCCCCCTTCCCCCCCCCGCAGCGCGTCAGGGGGCGGGGCCGGCGGGGGCGGGGTTATCTGGGGGCGTGGCCACGTGGGCGGGTGGGGCGGGGTGGAGGGAGCGCGTGCAGGGGGTGTGACCACAGCCCCGCCCCCTCCGCCCGAGCCCCGCCCCGCGGTTGCCCCGGGTGACGCCCCGCCCCGATCTCCCGCTTCGCGGCTGCCGCGCGACGCTTTTACGACAGTGACGGCCGTTAAAGCGGGAGCGGGAGCGCCCGACGGCTGGTCGGTACCGGGGGGGGCCGGGGGGGCCCCGGGGGAGGTCGGGGGTGACTTGGGGTGGGGGAGGGGCACCCCGACAGCTTGGGGCGGCGGGGGGGCGCCCAGCCGGGACTCCCAGGGGCGGGGGGGACCCACGGCACGGACGGACCATGGGGGGGGGGGAGGGGGAGGACCCTGCCCCCCCCCCCGGCCCCCCCCGGCCTCTCCGGTTGCCTCCAGCTCCGCCTTCCCCTCCCCCCCAGCCCCCCGTGACACCCCCAGACACCCCCCGACCCCTCTGGCCTCCCCGCAACACCTCCAGCCCCCCCCAACCCCCTCCAGCCCCCCTGAACCCCCCGGAGCCCCTGCAGCCCCCCCCCGAGCCCCCCCCAACGGCCCCCCGAGCCCCTCCAGCCCCCCCAAACCCCTCCAGCCCCCCTGAACTCCCCGGAGCCCCTCCAGCCCCTCCAGCCACCCCATGAGCCCCTGACCCCCCCGAGCCCCTCCAGTCCCCCCCTGAGCCTCTCCAGCCCCCCCCACCCGCCCCCGATCCCTCCAGCCCCCACAATCCCCCGCCCCGATCCCTTCCAGCCCCCTAAACCCCAGCTGCCCCCTGATCCCCCTGATGCCCTCCCCCCCCAGCTGCCCCCCAATCCTCCCCTCCAGCCCCCCCAACCGCCCCCCGATCCCTTCCAGCCCCCCCCAGCTGCCCCACAATCCCCTCCAGCCCCCCACAATCCCCCGCCCCGATCCCCTCCCCCACCAACCGCCCCCCGATCCCTTCCAGCCCCCCTCAGCTGCCCCCGATCCCCTCCAGTCCCCCCCAGCCACCCCCCAATCCCCTCCAGCCCCCCACAATCCCCCACCCCGATCTCCTCCAGCCCCCCCAGCTGCCCTCCAGCCCCCCCCAACTGCCCCCCGATCCCCTCCAGCCCCCCCCAACCACCCCCCAATCCCCTCCAGTCCCCCCCCAGCCACCCCCCGATCCCCTCCAGCCCCCCACAATCCCCTGCCCCGATCCCCTCCAGCCCCTCCATCTGCCCCCTGATCCCCCGCCCTGATCCTTCCCCCCCCAGCTGCCCCCAATCCCTTCCAGCCCCCCCATCCGCCCCCTGATCCCCCGCCCCAATCCCCTCCCCCCCCAGCCACCCCCCAATCCCCTCCAGCCCCCCCATCTGCCCCCCGATTCCCCACCCCGATCCCCTCCAGCCCCCCCAGCTGCCCTCCAGCCCCCCCCAACTGCCCCCTGATCCCCTGCCCCGATCCCCTCCGCCCCCTCCCCAGCCGCCCCCCCTCCCTCCCGTAACCCCGTTGCCCCCCCCCCCAGGGCCGATGGACGCCCGCTTCACCCGGGGCAAGTCGCCGCTGCTGGAGCGGGCGCTGGGCCGGCCGCGGGGCGAGGTGAGCCTCAGCGCCTTCGCCCTCCTCTTCTCGGAGCTGGTGCAGTACTGCCAGAACCGCGTGTACTCCGTGGCCGAGCTGCAGGCCCGCCTGGCCCGCTTGGGCCACCAGGTGGGCCTCCGCGTCCTGGACGCGCTGGTGGCCCGGGAGAAGAGCGGGCGGCGGGAGACGAAGGTGCTCAGCGTGCTGCTCTTCGTGAAGGGCCCCGTGTGGCGGGCGCTCTTCGGCAAGGAGGCCGACAAGCTGGAGCAGGCCAACGACGACGACAAGACCTACTACGTCATCGAGAAGGAGCCGCTGGTGAACGCCTTCATCTCGGTGCCCAGGGAGAACAGCACCCTCAACTGCGCCGCCTTCACCGCCGGCCTGCTGGAGGCCGTGCTGGGCGCCAGCGGCTTCCCGGCCAAGGTCACCGCGCACTGGCACAAGGGCACCACCCTCATGATCAGGTTCGACGAGGCCGTCATCGCCCGCGACAAGAGCCTGGAGGGGCGCTGAGGGGGGCGGGGGCGTCGCCGCGGGGACGGGGTGGGGGGGGGGGGACACACACCAGGCTCCGGCCCCGTGGCCCTCCGGGTGGCCCCGGCTGCCCTCGGGGACACTGCGGTCCTTTGTCCCTCCTGATGGCCCTTGGCTGCCCTTGGTGACACCAGGGTCCCTTCCTGTCCCTCCTGGTGGCCCCTGGCCTCCCTTGTTGTCACCAGGGTCCCTTGTCCCTCCTGATGGCCCTTGGCCGCCCTCAGTGTCACCAGGGTCCCTTCCTGTCCCTCCTGGTGGCCCTTGGCTGCCCTCGGTGACACCAGGGTCCCTTCCTGTCCCTCCTGGTGGCCCTTGACCTCCCTCGGTGACACCGGGGTCCCTTGTCCCTCCTGATGGCCCCTGGCCTCCCTTGGTGTCACCAGGGTCCCTTGTCCCTCCTGGTGGCCCCTGGCCTCCCTTGGTGTCACCAGGGTTCCTTTCTGTCCCTCCTGATGGCCCTTGGCTGCCCTCAGTGTCACCGGGGTCCCTTCCTGTCCCGCCTGGTGGCCCTTGACCTCCCTCGGTGACACCGCGGTCCCTTGTCCCTCCTGATGGCCCCGGCTGCCCTCGGTGACACCAGGGTCCCTTCCTGTCCCTCCTGGTGGCCCTGGCTGCCCTCGGGGACACTGCGGTCCTTTGTCCCTCCTGATGGCCCTTGGCTGCCCTCGGTGTCACCAGGGTCCCTTCCTGTCCCTCCTGGTGGCCCTTGACCTCCCTTGGTGACACCGGGGTCCCTTGTCCCTCCTGATGGCCCTTGGCCGCCCTCAGTGTCACCAGGGTTCCTTTCTGTCCCTCCTGGTGGCCCTTGACCTCCCTTGGTGACACCGGGGTCCCTTGTCCCTCCTGATGGCCCTTGGCTGCCCTTGGTGACACCAGGGTCCCTTCCTGTCCCTCCTGGTGGCCCTTGACCTCCCTCGGTGACACCAGGGTCCCTTGTCCCTCCTGATGGCCCTTGGCTGCCCTCGGTGACACCAGGGTCCCTTCCTGTCCCTCCTGGTGGCCCTGGCTGCCCTCGGGGGACACTGCGGTCCTTTGTCCCTCCTGATGGCCCTTGGCTGCCCTCGGTGTCACCAGGGTCCCTTCCTGTCCCTCCTGGTGGCCCTTGACCTCCCTTGGTGACACCGGGGTCCCTTGTCCCTCCTGATGGCCCTTGGCCGCCCTCAGTGTCACCAGGGTTCCTTTCTGTCCCTCCTGGTGGCCCTTGACCTCCTTGGTGACACCGGGGTCCCTTGTCCCTCCTGATGGCCCTGGCTGCCCTCGGTGACACCAGGGTCCCTTCCTGTCCCTCCTGGTGGCCCTGGCTGCCC
>JAQBHY010000116.1:0-48678 GCA_027574665.1 Rhynochetos jubatus
ACACTGAGTGAGCCACGCTGCCGGGGCCTGGGGACACGGGGACACCGAGCGAGCCACGCTGCTGGGGCGTGGGGACATGGGGACACTGAGCGGGTCACGCTGCTGGGGCCTGGGGACACGGGGACACTGAATGGGTCATGCTGCCAGGGCATGGGGACATGGGGACACGGGGACACTGAGCGGGTCACACTGCTGGGGCCTGGGGACACGGGGACACCGAGCGAGCCACGCTGCTGGGGCCTGGGGACACGGGGGACACTGAGCGGGTCACGCTGCCGGGGCCTGGGGACACGGGGACACCGAGCGGGTCACGCTGCCGGGGCCTGGGGACACGGGGACACCGAGCGGGTCACGCTGCTGGGGGCCCGGGGACACGGGGACACCGAGCGAGCCACGCTGCTGGGGCCCGGGGACACGGGGACACTGAGCGAGCCACGCTGCCGGGGCCTGGGGACACCGAGCGAGCCACGCTGCCGGGGCCCGGGGACACGGTGACATCGATTGGGTCATGCTGCCGGGGCCCGGGGACACGGGGACACTGAGCGGGTCACGCTGCTGGGGCCTGGGGACACGGGGACACTGAGCGGGTCACGCTGCTGGGACATGGGGACACGGTGACACTGAGTGAGCCACGCTGCTGGGGCCCGGGGACATGGGGACACTGAGTGGGTCATGCTGCCGGGGCCCGGGGACACGGTGACACTGAGCGAGCCACGCTGCTGGGGCCTGGGGACACGGGGACACCGAGCGAGCCACGCTGCCGGGGCCTGGGGACACGGGGGACACCGAGCGGGTCACGCTGCCGGGGCCTGGGGACACGGGGACACCGAGCGGGTCACGCTGCTGGGGCCCGGGGACACGGGGACACCGAGCGAGCCACGCTGCTGGGGCCCGGGGACACGGGGACACCGAGCGAGCCACGCTGCCGGGGCCTGGGGACACGGGGACACCGAGCGAGCCACGCTGCCGGGGCCTGGGGACACGGGGACACCGAGCGGGTCATGCTGCTGGGGCCCGGGGACACGGGGACACCGAGTGAGCCACACTGTCGGGGCCTGGGGACACGGGGACACTGAGTGAGCCACGCTGCCGGGGCCTGGGGGACATGGGGACACCGAGCGAGCCACGCTGCTGGGGCGTGGGGACATGGGGACACTGAGCGGGTCACGCTGCTGGCGCATAGGGACATGGGGACACGGGGACACCGAGCGAGCCACGCTGCTGGGGCGTGGGGACACGGGGACACCGAGCGAGCCACGCTGCTGGGGCCTGGGGACACGGGGACACTGAGCGGGTCACGCTGCCGGGGCCCGGGGACACCGAGCGAGCCACGCTGCCGGGGCCTGGGGACACGGTGACACTGAGCGAGCCACGCTGCCGGGGCCCGGGGACACGGTGACATCGATTGGGTCACGCTGCCGGGGCCTGGGGACACGGTGACACACCAGGCAGAGCACGGGGGGCTGGGGGGGAGGGGACACCCACCTTTTATTTACAAAACGAGGGGGTTGGGGGACACCGCGCTCTCCCCAACACCCGAAACATGTGACCCGTCCCCGAGGCGCCACCGGCCACTCGGGTGTCGACTCCGGGGGGAGGTGACAACCCTGTCCCCAGGGTCCCTAAAACTTGAACTCCTTGTACTTCTTCCCTCCCGCCCGGGCGTCCTGCGGCTGCGCCTTCCGCTTCTTCTGCTGCGGGTGGGAGGGGGCGGGGTGAGGCGGGGGGGCGGCGGGGGGCGGCTCGGGGCCGGGGGGGGGGTGCGGGGGTAGGGGCCCGTGCCCACCTTCTGCTTGGCGGCGTGCTCGGCCACCATGTCGCTGAAATCCTCCTTCTCCACCTGCGCCTGCTGCTCCCGCACGTGCTCCTCGTACTTCTGCGTCATGGCCGTGGGGTCCAGCTCCAGCTCCTCGGGGGCCAGCGCCACCTCCACCCCCTGCGCCTCGCCCGCCGGCCCCTTCCGGCCCAGCACCTGCGCGGGGAGGGGGCGGTCAGGAGGTTGGGAGTGAGGGGTACCCCGCCCCCGAGGCGGTGGGGTTGGGGGGGGGGGGGGGGGTGGTCTCACCGCTGACATGTCGTAGATGTGGGTGGAGCCCATCATGGCGCTGCCCACCGTGGCCGTGCGCTTCTCGGGGACCACCGTGAAGAGCTGGGGGGTCTCGCTGCTGTTGGGGGGGGCGGGGGAGGTGGGGGGTTGGGGAAGGGGGGGACGCTGCGCCCTCCGCCCACCCCCGTGCTGCCTGCTCGCCCACACTATGTGGCTGGCGTGCACCCACGTGGTACCGGCACCCTGAGACCCCCCCAGCACCTCCCCCCACTGCCAACAGCCCCCAGAACCCCCCAGCACCCCCTCCCGCTGCCAACACACCCCAGACCCCCCCAGCACCCCCCCTGCGCTGCCAACACCCCCCAGACCCCCCCAACACCTCCCCACACTTCCAACACCCCCCAGACCCCCCCCAGCACCCCCCCTGCGCTGCTAACACCCCCCAGACCCCCCCAGCACCCCCCACGCGCTGCCAACACCCCAAAGATGCCCCCAACACCCCCCTGCCCTGCCCACACCCCCCAGAGCCCCCCCAACACCCCCCCCGCGCTGCCAACACCCCCCAGACTCCCCCAGCACCCCCCTCCGCCAACATCCCCCAGACCCCCACCAGCACGCTGAACCTCCCAAGCCCCCCAGCACCCATCCCCTGCCCCCCCCAAGCACCCTAAGAGCCCCCCAGCATCCAACTCTGCTTCTCCCAGCACCCACCTCCCAGCCCCCTGACCCCCCCAGCACCTTTCCTCAGCACCCCCCCAGCACCCACCTCCCAGCACCGCCCTCCCCCAGACACCCCCCCCAGCACCCTGACTCCCCCCGAACCCACCCCCATCCCTCCAGCACCCCAAGACCCCCCCCCAGCACCCATCCCTGCCCCCCCAGCACCCACCTCCCAGCACCCCAAGAGCCCCCTCAGCACCCATTCCTGAACCCCCAGTACCTACCTTCCAGCACCCTGCCCCCCCAGCACCCACCTCCCAGCACCCTGCTCCCCCAGCACCCCAAGAGCCCCTCAAGCACCCATTCCTGAACCCCCAGTACCTACCTTCCAGCACCCTGACCCCCCAGCACCCATCCCTGCCCCCCCAGCACCCACCTCCCAGCACCCTGACCTCCCCAGCACCCCAAGAGCCCCCCCAGCACCCATTCCTGAACCCCCAGCACCCACCTCCCAGCACCCTGACCCCCCGAGCACCCCAAGAGCCCCCCCCACCCATCCCTGCCCCCCCAGCACCCACCTCCCAGCACCCTGACCCCCCAGCACCCCAAGAGCCCCCCAAGTACCCATCCCTGCCCCCCCCAGCACCCACCTCCCAGTCCCTTGCCCCCCCAGCCCCTTCCCCCAGCACCCTGACCCCCCAGCACCCACCTCCCAGTCCCCTGCCCCCTCCCAGCACCCACCCCTGCCCCGCCAGCCCCTCCCCCCAGCACCCTGACCCCCCCAGCACCCACCCCTGCCCCCCAGCACCCACCGCCCAGCACCCTGACTCCCCCAGCCCCTCCCCCCAGCACCCTGACCCCCCCAGCACCCACCCCTGCCCCCCAGCCCCCTCCCCCCAGCACCCTGACCCCCCCAGCACCCACCCCTGCCCCCCAGCACCCACCGCCCAGCACCCTGACTCCCCCAGCCCCCTCCCCCCAGCACCCTGACCCCCCCAGCACCCACCCCTGCCCCCCAGCACCCACCGCCCAGCACCCTGACTCCCCCAGCCCCTCCCCCCAGCACCCTGACCCCCCCAGCCCCCACCCCTGCCCCCCAAGCCCCCCCCAGCCCCCCCCCCCCTCACCCATCCATGGCCTCCTCGATCTTCTTCTTGCGCAGCTCGATCAGCTCCGGGGTCTCCATCCCCGCCGGCACCGAGGAGAAGCCCCCCGGCGTGATGAGGCCGCTGGGGGGACACGGGGGGGGGGTCAGAAGGGCTGGGGGGCAGTGGGGGGGGACACCCATGGGTGCTGGGGGGGGGCCCCCACCTGTCCGCAGGGGTGATGAACCCCGTCTCGTCCGGCTTCTCCTCGTCGCTCTCCTCCTCCTCCTCCTCCTCAGAGGATTCCTCGTCCGAGGGCTCCAGCTCCCCCCAGGGCGTCCGGTCGATCTCCTCCTCCTCCTCCTTCGTCTGGGGGGGGGCAGGGGGGGGTCAGGGTGCTGGGGAGGGGCTATGGGTGCTGGGGAGGGAGCGTATGGGTGCCCAGGGGGGAGATAGGGGTGCTGGCAGGGGAGTATGGGTGCACCAGGGAAGGAGCCCAAACGTCGGGGGGGGGGCCCCAAAATGCTCAGGGAAATGGGGGGGGGGCCACGGTGGGGTTATGGGTGCTGGGGGGGGGATATGGGTGCTGGGGGGGGGTGTATGGGTGTCCAGGGGGGAGATAGGGGTGCTGGCAGGGGAGTATGGGTGCACCAGGGAAGGAGCCCAAACGTCGGGGGGGGGCCCCAAAATGCTCAGGGAAATTGGGGGGGGGCCACGGTGGGGTTATGGGTGCTGGGGGGGGGGGCTATGGGTGCTGGGGGGGGGGGGCGTATGGGTGCTGGGGGGGAAGGATAATACCCATGGGTGCACAGGGGTGGGGGTGGAGGGGGCCAAGATGGAAGGGAGGGGTCTGGGGGGGGTCCCCAAATTCCACAGGGGAATATGGGGGTCTGGGGGGTGGGGCAGGGGGCTCATGGGTGCCCCCCCCAGGGTTTCAGGGGGGGTCACGGGTGCCCAGGGTGGCGCTGCTGAGGTGGAGGTGGCACAGGGGAGCCCCTGGTGGGGGTGGGGGGGATCCCCAGGGGATGTGGGGGGGGATGGGGGGTCCCGGGGGGTGTGAGGGGATCCGGGGGGGTTCCGGGGGGGGGTGGGGTCCCGGTACCTGGAACTCGGCGGCGTTGGTGCCGAAGACGTCCCCGTAGAGCGGCTTCCCGGTCTCGTCGACGGGGGGCTTCCCCCAGCCCCCCGCGTGGTACCCGAAGGAGCAGCCCTGCCACGGGGGGCGGGGGGTCACGGTGCCCCCCCAACCCCCCCCCCCCAGCAGCCCCCCAATCCCCAAAACCACCCCCCCCGGGTTACTCAGTGGTACAGCCCTGCTGCAATGAAAAGTCGGGGGGGGGGAATGGAGCCCCCCTCCCAGCCCCCCCAGAGACCCCCAACATCCCCCCCCCAACCCCCCAGCACCCCCTCCCCGCCCCAGGCAGGAGCAGCCCTGCAGCACCCATGGACCTGCAGGCCTCCCCCAGCCCCTAAAGCCCCCCCCACAAGGCCCCCAACCCCCCCCACCCCACAAACCGACCCCTCCGCGCCCCCCCCGCGCCCCCTCACCTCGGGGATGGGGGAGTTGAGCCCCGGGATCTTGAGGTTGGGGTAGGAGGGGGGGGGCCCGTAGCGCTGCATGGCGATCAGCCACGGGGGGGGCACCTTGTGCGCGTTCTGCCGGTGCCGGGGGGGGGGGGGGCGTGTGTGTCAGCACCCACGGGTGCCCCCCAGCACCCACCTAACCCCTTCCCCAGCCACCAGGCCACCCCCACCTCTGGGGGCACCCATTGGCCCCCCCCCCCCCAGGAGAACCCCCAGGTCAAACCTCCAGCCTGGGCTGCCCCCAGCCCCCCCCCCCCCAGCACCCATGGGTGCGCTGCAGGCATGTCCAGCCCCTCTCGTTGCCCCCCCCGCCCCCCCCATCAGCCCTATAGGCATGCCCAGCGTGATGCACAGCCCCCCCCCGACCCCCTAGCCCTCTGGTACCCCCTCATCAGCCCCACGGACATGCTCAGCTCCCATGGGTACCCCCAGCCCCCATGGGTACCCCCAGCCCCTCACCGGCCCCACGGGCATGCCCAGCCACCCCCCAGGCCCCCCCCCCTCACTGGCCCCACAGGCATGCCCAGCCACACCCCAGCCCCCCCCCCAGCCCCTCACCAGCCCCACGGGCATGCCCAGCCCCCAGGGGTACCCCCAGCCCCCCCAGCCCCTCACCGGCCCCACGGGCATGCCCAGCCCTCATGGGTAACCCCAGCCCCTCACCGGCCCCACGGGCATGTCCAGCCCCCAGGGGTACCCTCAGCCCCCCCCAGCCCCCCTGCCCCTCACCGGCCCCACGGGCATGCCCAGCCCCCCCCAGCCCCACAGGCATGCCCAGCCCCCATGGGTACCCCCAGCCCCCATGGGTACCCCCAGCCCCCCTGCCCCTCCCCAGCCCCACGGGCATGCCCAGCCCCCATGGGTACCCCCAGCCCCTCACCGGCCCCACGGGCATGCCCAGCCACCCCCCAGCCCCCCCCGCCCCTCACTAGCCCCACGGGCATGCCCAGCCACACCCCAGCCTCCCCCCAGCCCCTCACCGGCCCCACGGGCATGCCCAGCCCCCAGGGGTACCCCCAGCCCCCCCAGCCCCTCACCGGCCCCACGGGCATGCCCAGCCCCCAGGGGTACCCCCAGCCCCCCCCAGCCCCTCACCGGCCCCACGGGCATGCCCAGCGCCCCCCCAGCCCCCCCCCAGCCCCTCACCAGCCCCACGGGCATGCCCAGCGCCCCCCCAGCCCCCCCCCCAGCCCCCCCAGCCCCTCACCGGCCCCACGGGCATGCCCAGCGCCCCCCCCAGCCCCCCCCCAGCCCCTCACCGGCCCCACGGGCATGCCCAGCGCCCCCCCAGCCCCCCCCCAGCCCCCCCAGCCCCTCACCGGCCCCACGGGCATGCCCAGCGCCCCCCCAGCCCCCCCCCAGCCCCTCACCGGCCCCACGGGCATGCCCAGCACCCCCCCAGCCCCTCCCAGCCCCTCACCGGCCCCACGGGCATGCCCAGCGCCCCCCCAGCCCCTCACCGGCCCCACGGGCATGCCCAGCGCCCCCCCAGCCCCCTCCCAGCCCCTCACCGGCCCCACGGGCATGCCCAGCGCCCCCCCAGCCCCTCACCGGCCCCACGGGCATGCCCAGCACCCCCCCCAGCCCCCCCAGCCCCTCACCGGCCCCACGGGCATGCCCAGCGCGATGCGCAGCTCGTCCGAGAGGTCGCCCGGCTTCTTCTCCTTGAGCCGCGTCTCAAACTCCTTCCCCTGGGGACAGCGGGGTGTCAGCGGGGGGGCACACAGCGGGGAAGGGACGGCGGGGGGGGCAGGAGCATGGGGACATTGTCGGGGGGCCACTCTCGAGGGACAGGGTGACGTGGGGACGTGGGGACGCTGCTGCAGGGACAGGGTGGCACCGTCGGGGGGACACGGGGATGCCATTGGCAGGCAGGGGACAGCCCCAAGGGACATGGGGACACAGTGAGGGACAGGGTGACACCCCCCGAGGGATGTGGGGACACCATCAGGGAGATGAACCTCATCCCTGAGGGACAGGGTGGCCTGGTCTAGGGGACATGGGGACATCAGGGTCACAGGGACCCCCCCAGGGACAGGGTGGCCTAGTCTGGGGGACATGGGGACATCAGGGTCACAGGGACCCCCCCAGGGACAGGATGGCCCGGTCTGGGGGACACGGGGACATCAGGGTCACAGGGACCCCCCCCAGGGACAGGGCGGTCTGGTCTGGGGGACACGGGGACACCAGGGTCACAGGGACCCCCCCAGGGACAGGGTGGCCTGGTCTGGGGGACACAGGGACACGACAAGGGTGACAGGGACCCCCCCCCAGGGACAGGGTGGCCAGGCCAGGGGACACCACAAGGGTCACAGGGACCCCCCCAGGGACAGGGCAGTCTGGTCTGGGGGACATGGGGACACCAGGGTCACAGGGACCCCCCCCAGGGACAGGGCGGTCTGGTCTGGGGGACACGACAAGGGTGACAGGGACCCCCCCAAGGAAAGGGTGGCCTGGTCTGGGGGACACAGGGACACGACAATGGTGACAGGGACCACCCCCAGGGACAGGGTGGCCAGGCCAGGGGACACCATGAGGGTGACAAGGACCCCCCAGGTACAGGGCGGCCAGGGGACACCAGCAGGGTGACAGGGACCCCCCCCAGGGACAGGGTGGCCAGGCCAGGGGACACCACGAGGGTCACAGGGACCCCCCCCAGGGACAGGGCGGTCTGGTCTGGGGACACCAGCAGGGTGACAGGGACCCCCCCCAGGGACAGGGCAGCCAGGCCAGGGGACACCAGCAGGGTGACAGGAACCCCCCCCAGGGACAGGGTGGCCAGGCCAGGGGACACCATGAGGGTGACAGGGACCCCCCAGGTACAGGGCGGCCAGGCCAGGGGACACCAGCAGGGTGACAGGGACCCCCCCCAGGGACAGGGTGGCCAGGCCAGGGGACACCATGAGGGTCACAGGGACCCCCCCAGGGACAGGGTGGCCGTCCAGACCCCACGTGGGTGCCGGTGACACCCGAAGGTGACAACAGCCCAGGGGAAGGTGACACCCATCGAGCTGACCCCAACCCAGGGGGCAAGATGAGCCTGTTCAGGGGGCTCTGGGGGAGCACCCATGGGTGGGGGGACACCCACAGGCAGGGGGGGACCCATGGGGTGACAACCCCCCAGGAGGGGGCGATGCTCAAGCCCAGGCGACCCCGGCCCGACCCTGGTGCAAGACCAGCCCATTCGGGCAGCTCTGGGGGGGGGACCCAGGGGTTGAGGGGTCGCAGCCAAGGGTTGGGAGGGACACCCATGGGTGGGGGGGAGCACCCAGGGATGGGGGGGGGCACCCACGGGTCTGAGGGTGCACCCAGGGGTGACAGCTCCCCAGGAGAAGACAACACTCAAGCTGAGATGACCCCAACCCCGGGGGGGGGGTGTGTGATGAGCCCATTTGGGCACCTCCAGGGGGGCACCCAGAGGTTGGGAGATCACACCCTGGGGCGAGGGGGGGCACCCATGGGTGGGGGGAGCACCCAGGGATGACAAGTCTCCAGAAGTCAATGCTCAAGCCAAGACAAGGCCAACCCAACCTGGAGTGGGGGATGATGAGCCTGTTTGGGCACCTCGGGGGGGGCACCCAGAGGTTGGGAGGTCACACTCAAGGGCAGGGGGGGCACCCATGGGTGAGAGGGGAGCACCCAGGGATGGGGGGGGCACCCAGGGGTGACAAGTCTCCAGGAGTCGATGCTCAAGCCAAGACAAGGCCAACCCAACCTGGGTGGGGGGGGGAGGGCGCGATGAGCCCATTCGAGAACCTCTGGGGGGCACCCAGAGGTTGGGAGGTCACACCCATGAGCAGGAGGGCACCCATGGGTGAGAGGGGAGCACCCAGGGATGAGGGGAGCACCCAGGGGTGACGACTCTCCAGGAGTCGATGCTCAAGCCAAGACAAGGCCAACCCAACCCGGGGGTGGGTGATGAGCCCGTTTGGGCACTTCTGGGGGGGCACCCAGAGGTTGGGAGGTCACACCCATGAGCAGGGGGGCACCCATGGGTGAGAGGGGAGCACCCAGGGATGGGGGGGGCACCCAGGGGTGACAGCTCCCCAGGAGAAGTCAACGCTCAAGCCAAGATGACACCAACCCAACCGAGGAGCAAGACGAGCCCATTCGCCTGGCTCCTGGGTGGGGGGGCACGCAGAGGTTGGAGGGTCGCACCCACAGGCAGGGGGGGCACCCATGGGTGAGAGGGGAGCACCCAGGGATGGGGGGGCACCCAAAGGTGACAAGTCTCCCGAAGCCGATGCTCAAGCCAAGATGACCCCAACCCAGATGAGCCCGTTCAGGTGGCTCTGGGGGGACAGCCAGCGGTTGAGGGGTTGCACCCAGAGGCTTGGGGGGGGCACCCATGGGTGAGAGGGGAGCACCCAGGGATGGGGGGGGCACCCAGGGGTGACAGCTCCCCAGGAGAAGTCAACGCTCAAGCCAAGACGACGCCAACCCAACCGTGCAGCAAGACGAGCCCATTCGCGCGGCTCTGGGGGGGCACCCAGAGGTGGGACGGTCGCACCCACGGGCCGAGGGGGAGCACCCATGGGTGGGGGGCACCCACCTCGTAGTAGAGGTCGCCGTGGATGGTGAGCTTGGGCTTGCTCTGCCACTTGAAGAAGGCGTCGTGCAGCTTCTGGTAGTCGATGTCGATCTTCCCCATCTTGGGCCGAACCTTCTCCCGCATCTTCGACTTCATCGTCTTCTGCTCCTCCTGGGGGGGGGGACACAGGGTTGGGGACCCCTGCCGCACCCCCTGGGGACACCCAGTGTCCCCCACACCCCCTTGGGCACAGCCCAGAGGGGACCCCAAGGTCTGGAGGTTCCTCGGGAGAGCGAGGGGCACCCAGAGCTGCCCCCCACCGCCCCCCCCAGCCCTCGGCCATTGGGACAGTCTGGGGGGCACCTGCTGGGTCCTGGGGGACACCGCGACCCCCCCGGGGGACACAGGGGGTCCTCAGTGTCCCACAGAGACCCCCCAGCACCCCAGGCTGACACAGAGGTGCCAGGGGGACACACAGAGCCCCCCCCATGTCCCCAAAGCCCCAAACAGTCCCCTCTGACGTCCCCAATGCCCCCACGTCCCCACATCCAACCGCGATGTCCCCAACGGCCTGAACGTCCCACTGCGGCGTCCCCAACGCCCCCATGTCCAACCGCGACGTCCCCAACGGCCTGAATGTCCAACCGTGACATCCCCAAGGCCACCATGTCCTCATGTCCAACCACAACGTCCCCAAGGCCCCAGGGGGGGACCCATGATGTCCCCAACACCCCAGACATCCAACCACGATGTCCCCAACACCCCAGGCATCCAACCACGATGTCCCCAACACCCCAGACGTCCAACCACAATGTCCCCAAGGTCCCAGACGTCCAACCACAATGTCCCCAAGGTCCCAGACGTCCAACCACGCCGTCCCCAAGGTCCCAGACGTCCAACCACGATGTCCCCATCGCCCCAGACGTCCAACCGCCATGTCCCTGTGGCCCTGAATACCCAACCGTGACGCCTCCAACGCCCCAGGTGTCCAATCACAACGTCCCCAAGGCCCTGAATGTTGTCACCAAAGCCCCGTATATACAACCACGGTGTCCCCAGGGACGGCACATGTGACGTCCCCAAAGCCCCAAATGTCCAACCACAACGTCCCCAAGGCCCCAGACAGCCAACCATGATGTCCCCAAGGCCCTGATGTCCATCTGCGATGTCCCCAACACCCCAGACAGCCAACCACGATGTCCCCAAGGCCCTGATGTCCATCTGCGATGTCCCCAACACCCCAGACAGCCAACCATGACGTCCCCAAGGCCCTGAAGTCCATCTGCGATGTCCCCAACACCCCAGACAGCCAACCACGATGTCCCCAAAGCCGCCGGGGGGCACCCACAATGTTCCCGAAGCTCCCATGTCCAACCACGATGTCCCCAAAGCCCCCGGGGGGCACCCATGATGTTGCCAAAGCCCCTGATGGCCAACCACAACATCCCAATGGCTCTAAATGTCCAACCACGATGTCCCCAACACCCCAGACATCCAACCACAATGTCCCCAAGGCCCTGACGTCCAACCATGCCATCCCCAAGGCCCCAGATGTCCATCTACGGTGTCCCCAAGGCCCCCGCTGTCCAACCACGACATCCCCAAAGCCCCCGCTGTCCAACCACAATGCCCCCAACAACCCACACATCCAACCATGATGTCCCCAAGACCTTGATGTCCAACCATGATGTCCCCAAGACCCTGATGTCCATCTACAATATCCCCAACACCCCAGACAACCAACCATGACGTCCCCAAGACCCTGATGTCCATCAATGGTGTCCCCAACACCCCAGACAGCCAACCATGACGTCCCCAAGACCTTGGTGTCCAACCATGATGTCCCCAAGACCCTGATGTCCATCAATGGTGTCCCCAACACCCCAGACAGCCAACCATGACGTCCTCAAAGCCCCCACATCCAACCATGATGTCCCCAAAGCCCCCGATGTCCAACCACACCGTTCCCAAGGCCCCAGACAGCTAACCACACCGTCCCCAAGGCCCTGACGTCCAACCACGATGTCGCCAAGGCCCCAGATGTCCAACCACGCTGTCCCCAAGGCCCCAGACGTCCATCTACGCCGTCCCCAAGGCCCTGACGTCCAACCACGCCGTCCCCAAGGCCCCAGACGTCCAACCACGCCGTCCCCAAGGCCCCAGACGTCCAACCACGCCGTCCCCAAGGCCCAGACGTCCATCTACGCCGTCCCCAAGGCCCTGATGTCCAACCATGCCGTCCCCAAGGCCCCAGACGTCCAACCACGCCGTCCCCAAGGCCCTGACGTCCAACCACGCCGTCCCCAAGGCCCCAGACGTCCAACCACGCCGTCCCCAAGGCCCCAGACGTCCATCTACGCCGTCCCCAAGGCCCTGATGTCCATCTACGCTGTCCCCAAGACCCCAGACATCCAACCACAACGTCCCCAAAGCCCCCACGTCCAACCACGCCATCCCCAACGCCCCTGCACATCCAACCACAACGTCCCTAAGGCCCTGAACGTCCAACCGCAACGCCCCCCAACGCCCCAACCGCCCAACCACGCCACCCCATCCCCTCGCTCAGCCCCCGCGACCTCTCCAACCCCCCTCCCCGTGTCCCCCGCCCTCCGGGGTGACGGTCACCTTCTCCTGCAGGGCCTCGCGCATCTCCTGGATGCCGGTGCGCTTGATGAAGTCGGGCAGCTCGAAGGGCGGCTTCTCGATGCCGCGCTTGCCCTGCAGGTACTTGCGCTTGAAGCACCAGTGCCGGGGGACGGGCACCGAGTTACGGGTGGCCTTGAGGTGCACCAGGAGCTTGGGGTCCTGCGCCGTCACATCGTGCATCTCCACCACGTCCGGGCGGGCCACCAGCTGCGGGGACGGGAGGGGCATGGAGTAACCCCGGGGTGCCGGCTGGGGTGCCGGGGGGTTGGGGATGTTGGGGTGGGCTCGGTTTGGTGGCACCAGTGGCCCCAGTGGGGTCTCAAGGGGAGCGCTGGGGACTCCAGGGTGGCACCAGTGTCCCCAGAGGGGTCTCAAGAGGAGCACTGGGGACTCCAGGGTGGCACCAGCGTCCCCAGAGGAACGCTGGGGACTCCAGGGTGGCACCAGCACCCCCAGAGGAACGTTGGGGACTCCAGGCTGGCATCAGCGTCCCCAGAGGAACACTGGGGACTCCAGGGTGGCACCAGTGTCCCTAGAGGGGTCTCAAGAGGAGCACTGGGGACTCCAGGGTGGCACCAGCGTCCCCAGAGGAACGCTGGGGACTCCAGGGTGGCACCAGCGTCCCCAGAGGAACGTTGGGGACTCCAGGCTGGCATCAGCGTCCCCAGAGGAACACTGGGGACTCCAGGGTGGCACCAGCGTCCCCAGAGGAACACTGGGGACTCCAGGGTGGCACCAGCGTCCCCAGAGGAACACTGGGGACTCCAGGGTGGCACCAGCGTCCCCAGAGGAACACTGGGGACTCCAGGGTGGCACCAGCGTCCCCAGAGGAACACTGGGGACTCCAGGGTGGCACCAGCGTCCCCAGAGGAACACTGGGGACTCCAGGGTGGCACCAGCGTCCCCAGAGGAACACTGGGGACTCCAGGGTGGCACCAGCGTCCCCAGAGGAACACTGGGGACTCCAGGGTGGCACCAGCGTCCCCAGAGGAACACTGGGGACTCCAGGGTGGCACCAGCGTCCCCAGAGGAACACTGGGGACTCCAGGGTGGCACCAGCGTCCCCAGAGGAACACTGGGGACTCCAGGGTGGCACCAGCGTCCCCAGAGAAACACTGGGGACTCCAGGATGGCATCAGTGTCCCCAGAGGAACACTGGGGACTCCAGGGTGGCACCAGTGTCCCCAGAGAGGTCTCAAGAGGAGCACTGGGGACTCCAGGGTGGCACCAGCGTCCCCAGAGGAACGTTGGGGACTCCAGGGTGGCACCAGCGTCCCCAGAGGAACACTGGGGACTCCAGGGTGACACCAGCGTCCCCAGAGGGGTCTCAAGAGGAGCACTGGGGACTCCAGGGTGGCACCAGTGTCCCCAGAGGAACGCTGGGGACTCCAGGGTGGCACCAGTGTCCCTGTTGGGCTCCCAGGGCAGCCAAAGGGCACCCCAGGGTGGCACCAGTGTCCCCAGTGGGGACTCAAGGGGAACACCGAGCACCCTGGGGTGGCACACGGACCTTTACTGTCCTTTGGGGGGCACGGGCCACACCTACCATGACCCCTGCGTCCCCAGCCAGGCTCCCAGGGACACAGGGGTGTCCCCCTGGGGTGGCTCAGATGTCCCCAGCCGGGATCCCAGGGACATCCCCATGTCCCTCTGGGGTGGCTCAGGTGTCCCCAGCCGGGCTCCCAGGGACGTCCCCATGTCCCTCTGGGTGGCTCAGGTGTCCCCAGCCGGGCTCCCAGGGACACAGGGGTGTCCCCGTGTCCCCCTGGGGTGGCTCAGGTGTCCCCAGCCGGGCTCCCAGGGACGTCCCCATGTCCCCCGGGGTGGCTCAGGGGCCCCCCGCTGGTGCAGGGCGATGACATGGGCACCCTGGGGACGGGGAAAGGAACAGGGGGTGTCACTGGGGGTGTCCCCGCGGTGTCACCTGTTTCAGCTCGGCCACGGTGAAGCGGTTCATGCGCCGCAGCTTCTTCTTGGAGAGTTTGGGCGCCTCCGGCTTCTTCTCCTGTGGGGACGTTGTGGGTGGGACACGGGGGAGGACACACACCGTCAGGGTGACACCCCCAGCGACACTGGCTGCTGACACGCCCCGGGGACACCCAGCCCCTGCCCCCAACACCCTCCCTGAAGCCCCTCCTGTCACCCACAGCCACCCAGGGACTGTCCCCACACCCCCAGAGCCCCTCCTGTCACCCCCTATCCCCCCCAAATCCAGAGCCCTTCCTGTCACCCCCCAAAGCCCCACCTGTCACCTCTGTGCCCGCCCAGAGCCCCTCCTGTCACCCCTGCCCCCCGAACCCCTCCTGTTGCCCGTGTCCCCCCACAGCCCCTCCTGCCACACCCCCAAAGCCCCACCTGTCACCCGTCCCCCCCAGAACCCCTCCTGTCACCCCTGTCCCCCCCAGAACCCCTCCTGTCACCCCTGTTGCCCCCCAGAGCCCCACCTGTCACCCCCAGAGCCCCTCCTGTCACCCATCATCCCCCTCCCCGAGCCCCTCCTGTCACCCCCCAGAGCCCCTCCTGTCACCCCTGCCCCCCTGAACCCCTCCAGTCACCCCTGTCCCTCCAGAGCCCCTCCTGTCACCCATCATCCCCCTCCCTGAGTCCCTCTTGTCACCCCTGTCCCCCTCCCTGAGCCCCTCCTGTCTCCCCCCTGCCCCGAGCCCCTCCTGTTACCCCTGTGGCCCCCCAGAGCCCCTCTTGTCCCACCCCAGAGCCCCTCCTGTTACCCCTATGGCCCCCTAGAGCCCCTCTTGTCCCCCCCCCGAGCCCCTCCTGTTACCCCTGTGCCCCCCCAGAGCCCCTCTTGTCCCCCCCCAGAGCCCCTCCTGTTACCCCTGTGGCCCCCTAGAGCCCCTCCTGCCACCCCCCCGAGCCCCTCCTGCCACCCTCGCCCCCCCCAAAGAGCCCCTCCTGCCACCCACAGCCCCCCCAGGGTCTGTCCCCGCCCCCAAACCCCTCCCACCGCCCCCCAAACAACCCCCCCCGGACCTGCTCGTCCTCGGAGCTGTCGTCCTCGCTGCCCTTGCGCCCGTCCTCGCCGCCCTTCTTGCGGGGGGCGGCCGCGCTCTCCGCCCGCTCCGCCCGCTCCGGCTCCTTCTCCCGGTCCTTCTTCACGTCGTCCGTCAGCTGGGGGGGCGGCGGTGTGTGTGTGTGTCAGCGATGCTGCCACCCCCCCCCCGGTGCCCCCCGCCCACCCCGGGTGCCCCCCGGCCTCGATGTCACGGTGTCAGAACTTCACCTCAACCGGGAGGTCTGTCACTGCGGGGGGGGGGACACCCAAAGATGCTGCACCCACCCACTGGGACCACAAAATACCCCAAACCCCCCCAAAACAGAGAACATGTCACCCGTGGGTGCAGCTGGGTGACACCGAGGGCACCCTGGGGCACCGTCCCCTGGGGGTGACACGCGTGGGTGCAGCTGGGTGACACCTGAGAGCACCCTGGGGTGCTGCCCACCCCCCCTGCACCCACTGGGTGCCCCCCCACCCACTGGGACCACCTTCAAAATACCCCAAACACCCCCAAAACAAGGAACCTGTCACCCGTGGGTGCAGCTGGGTGACAGCAAGGACATCCTGGGGGACCGTCCCCTGGGGGTGACACCCGTGGGTGCAGCTGGGTGACAGCAAGGACATCCTGGGGGACCGTCCCCTGGGGGCGACACCCGTGGGCGCAGCTGCGTGACAGCAAGGACATTCTGGGGGACCGTCCCCTGGGGGTGACACCCGTGGGCGCAGCTGGGTGACACCAAGGACACCCTGGGGCACCGTCCCCTGGGGGTGACACCCGTGGGTGCAGCTGGGTGACACCAAGGACATCCTGGGGCACCGTCCCCTGGGGGTGACACCCGTGGGCGCAGCTGGGTGACAGCAAGGACACCCTGGGGGACCATCCCCTGGGGGTGACACCCGTGGGCGCAGCTGGGTGACAGCAAGGACACGCTGGGGTGCTGCTCCCAACCCCCCCCGCACCCACTGGGTGCCCCCCCTGCTCCAAGACCCCCTTAAAAACATCCCAAATAGCCCCAATAAGGACCCTGTCCCCTGGGGGTGACACCCTGGGTGCAGCTGGGTGACACCTGAGAGCACCCTGGGGTGCTGCCCCCCCACCCTGCACCCACTGGGTGCCCCCCCACCCCCTCTGGTCCCGGGACCACCTTAAAGGCCTCGAAGATCCTCTTGAAGAAGACGAAGTTGGGGTCGTAGATCTCGGGCTCCTCGGTGACGTACTCGATCTCCACGGCCGGGGGGGCGTCCCCCGAGGCCTCGGGGTCCTCCCGCGCTGGGGGGGGGCCCCCTTCCCGTGCCGCCGCCCCCCTCCCCCTCTTCTTCTTCTTGCGGTTGCGGCGCTTGCGGTTGCGCTGGGGACCAAGGGGACGCGGCGGGGACGTCAGGACCCCTTCCCCCGACGCCCCCTGGATGCTTCCAAGCCCCCAGGGACCCCCCCCCGAACCCCCCCAACTGTGCCGGGGGGGGGCACCCACCTCCTTTTTGGAGAGCCCCGCGTCCTCCTCCGCCTCCGAGGCCGACGCCGACGCCCGCGGCTCCGTCTCCATCTCGTCCTCAGCTGCGGGGACACCGGGGCGAGGGGGTTGGGGGGGGGGGTGTCCTGGGTGCTGCCCCCTCCCCCAGGGGCACCCGTGGGTGCCGGGGGGGCTCACCCGAGAGCCCGGGTACGGTGATGAGCTCCTCCTGCCGGATCTCCTTCAGCTGCAGGATCTTCTCCAGCGCCTGCGGGATCTTGGGACCCACCGTGGGGTCGTCCGACTGCGGGGGGAGGGGGGGTCAGGGCACCCAGGCGTCAGGGAGACCCCCCCACCCCACCCCCCGAGAGTCCAGGAGGGCCCCCACCTGCCCGGGGAGCCTGAGAACCCCCCACAACCCACCCCCCAAGGCAACGCCGGCGCCCCCCGCTCACCTCTCGGCTCTCCTCCCCGGGCGGGGGCGGGGGTCCGCGGGGGCGGGGGGCACCCATGGGCACCCCCGGCATGGGGGCGCCCATGGGGGTGCTGCCTGTGGGGCGACACAGGGGTGCTGTAAGGGGTGGGGGGGGTACCAATGGTACCGTGGGGGGGCCACCAGCCACCTGGGGACGGGGATTCTTACCTCGGGGGGGCAGGGGGGCGCGAGCACCCATGGGTGCCACGTCCGGGGGGGGCCGGGGCACGGCGGGTGCCATCTTGGCCATCTCCTGCTGCCGCTCCTGCTCCAGCAGCACCGCCGCCTGGGGGGGGGCACGGACACCCGTGGGTGACGGGGGCACCCAGGGGAGACCCTGCACCCACCCCCGTCCCCACCTGCACCTGGGGTACCCCCACATCCCCCCCCCCACCCCCGGGGGTGTCCCTGTGCCCCCCTCCTCACCCGCTTCTGCTGCTCCAGCAGCTCCTGCTCCTTGGCCTTGTCCGCAAACGGGTGCTGGCCCTGGGGGCGGGGGGGCACAGGGTGAGCCAGGGCACCCATGGGTGCTGGCGGCCCACTGCGAGAGCTCCTGTGCCCATGGAACCCGTGGGTGCCCCCCCCATATCCACAGCCCCCCCAGCACCCATGGGTGCCCCCTGGACCCAGCAGCCTCCCCCAGCACCGACGGGCACTTCCTGTATCCACAGGGTCCTCGTAGCACCCATGGGCCCCCCCCAGCACCCACGGGTGCCACCCATGTCCACAGCCCCCCTCCAGCACCCATCGGTGTCCCTGTGTCCACAGCCCCCCCCCCCCCCCCAACACCCATGGATGTCCCCGGTGTCCACAGCCCCCCCCCAGCACCCATGGGCGCCCCTGTGTCCACAGCCCCCCCCGGGGGGCCCTGGTGCCCACAGCCCCCCACCAACACCCATGGGTGCCCCTGTGTCCACAGCCCCCCCCCCCCCATGGGTGTCCCCGGTGTCCACAGCCCCCCCCCAGCACCCATGGGTGCCCCCATGTCCACAGCCCCCCCCAGCACCCATGGACATCCCTGGTGTCCACAGCCCTCCCCCCAGCACCCACAGCCCCCCCCAGCACCCATGGGTGCCCCTGTGTCCACAGCCCCCCCAGCATCCACGGGTGCCCCTGTACCCACAGCCCCCCCCCAACACCCACAGGTGCCCCCCCCGCCCAACACTCCCACAAGATCCCCTTAACCCCCCCAGCCCCCCGCCAATAACCCCCACCCATGGGTGCCCCCCCCCCATAACCCCTCAACACTGTCCCTTAGCCCCACGGTTGGCCCCCAGGTGCCCCCCCCGCCGCCCCACCAGAGCCCCTGACCCCCTCAGCCCCCCCCCCCCCCGGCGCCCCCCACCTGCTGGGCCCGCTCCTCCTGCAGCAGCAGAGCCGCCTGCTGCTGCGCCAGCGTCAGCCGCTCCTCCTCCGACAGCCCCTCGGCCCCCGGGCCCCCCCGCAGCCCGGGGGGGGGCGGCGGGGGGGGCACCCCCAGCCCGTAGCTCAGCCCCAGCCCCGGTGGGGGGGGGGGCACCAATGGGTGCTGCAGGGGCATGCCGGGCAGCTGGGGGGGGGAGGGGTGCTGAAATCTGATACCCCCCCCCCATAGCACCCGCTGCCCCCCCCCCCAAGCACCCCCGTCCCCCAGTGCAACCCCCCACCCCAAATACACCACCCTAAAGATCTTCCCACCCCGCAATAGCACCCCCTGCTCCCTCCGAGACCCCCCCCATCAGAGAGACCCCCAAAGTGCCTCCTCACCCCCCCAGCACCCCCTACACCCCTAAACCCCCCCCATTACAGGGACCCCCAAAATGCCTCCTCCGATCCCCCAGCACCTCCTGGTCCCCCCCAGACCCCCCAATTAGAGGGACCCCCAAAACTCCTCCCATCCCCCAGCACCTCCTGATCCCCCCCAGACCCCCCAAACCCCCCCCATTAGAGGTACCCCCAAAATCCCTCCTCTCCTCCCCAAGCACTCCCTGCCCCATCCCAATTAAAGGGACCCCCAAAATCCTCCTCACCCCCCCAGCACCCCCTACCCCCCCCATTAGTGTGACCCCAACCCCCCCCACCCCCCCCAGCTCCCCCTGCCCCCCCATTAGAGGACCCCCAAAATCCCTCCTCACCCCCCCCGCACCCCCTGCCCCCCCCATTAGTGTGACCCCAACCCCCCTCACCCCCCCACCTCCCCCTGCCCCCCCCATTAGTGGGACCCCAACCCCCCTCACCCCCCCAACCCCCCCAGCATCCTCCATTAGAGGAACCCCAAAACCCCCCCTCACCCCCCCAGCTCCCTCTGCCCCCCCCCATTAGAGGGACCCCCAAAATCCCCCCTCACCCCCCCAGCACCCTCTGTCCCCCCCATTAGAGGAACCCCACCCCCCCTCACCCCCGAAGCTCCCCCTGCCCCCCCATTAGAGGAACCCCACCCTCCCTCACCCCTGAAGCTCCCCCTGCCCCCCCATTAGTGTGACCCCAACCCCCCCTCACCCCCGAAGCTCCCCCTGCCCCCCATTAGTGTGACCCCAACCCCCCCTCACCCCCGAAGCTCCCCTGCCCCCCCATTAGTGTGACCCCAACCCCCCCTCACCCCCGAAGCTCCCCCTGCCCCCCCATTAGTGTGACCCCAACCCCCCTCACCCCCCGAAGCTCCCCTGCCCCCCCATTAGTGTGACCCCAACCCCCCCTCACCCCCCCCAGCTCCCCCTGCCCCCCCATTAGTGTGACCCCAACCCCCCCTCACCCCCCCCAGCTCCCCCCCATTAGTGTGACCCCAACCCCCCCTCACCCCCCCCAGCTCCCCCTGCCCCCCCATTAGTGTGACCCCAACCCCCCCTCACCCCCCCCAGCTCCCCCCCATTAGTGTGACCCCAACCCCCCCTCACCCCCGAAGCTCCCCCTGCCCCCCCATTAGTGTGACCCCAACCCCCCCTCACCCCCCGAAGCTCCCCCTGCCCCCCCATTAGTGTGACCCCAACCCCCCCTCACCCCCCCCAGCTCCCCCTGCCCCCCCATTAGTGTGACCCCAACCCCCCCTCACCCCCCCCAGCTCCCCCCCCATTAGTGTGACCCCAACCCCCCCTCACCCCCCCCAGCTCCCCCCCCATTAGAGGAGCCCCCCAACCCCCCCTCACCCCCCCACCTGTGCCGGCAGTGGGGGCTGGGCACCCTTGTCCCCCTCCTCGGGGCGCAGGACGGGGCGGCTGAGGACGATCCCGGTCTGGGGGGGGGGACACAACGGGGCAGCCAGTGAGGGGACCCCCCCCCAAAACCTCAGGGGATCATGGAGGGGATCGTGTCCCCCCCAGGAACCCAGAAGACCCCCCACAACACACACAGAGCCCCCCAACCGGAACGTGGAGCCCCCCACCCATCACCCCAACGGGACAAGGGGGGATACGGGGGACCCCCCGGCCCGGGGGGGGGTCCCGGGGGTCTCACCTGCATGGTGTAGGCCTGCAGCCGCTCCACCAGCTCCTCCCGGGTACCTGGGGGGGGAGGGGTTAGAGACCCCCCCCCAAAGCTCCCTGTCGCTGGCTTCACCCCCAACCCCCCCAAAGTACTTTTAGGTACCCCCCAACGGCCCCTCCCTTGGGACCCCCCAGGTGCGCCCCCCCCCCCACTCCCCTAGAGACACCCCCCTGTGGCCCCCCCGACATCAGGCCCCCCCAACACCCCCTTCCCCTAAAGTCCCCCCCAAATCCCCCTCAAGGACCCCCAGAGGCCCCTCAGGGACCCCCAAACCCCCACAAAGGCCCCCCAGGGAGCCCCAAATCCCCCTCAACGGCCCCTCAGAGACTCCCCAACCTCCCCTCAGGACCCCCAAATCCCCCTCAGAGCCCCCAAAGGCCCCTCAGGGACCTCCCCCCAACCCCCCCAAAGACCCCTCAAGGAGCCCCCAACCCCCAAAGGACCCTCAGCACCCCCTAAATCCCCCTCAGGGATCCCCAAAGGCACCTCAGGACCCCCAAATCCCCCACAGGGACCCCGAAAGGCCCCTCAGGGACCCCCAGAGGCCCCTCAGGGAACCCCCAATCCCCCAAAGGAACCCCTAAATCCCCCTCAAGGACCCCCAAGGGCCCCTCAGGAACCCCCCACCTCCCCCTAAATCCCCCTCAAGGACCCCCAAGGGCCCCTCAGGAACCCCCCACCTCCCCCCAAATCCCTCTCAGGGACCCCCAAATGCCCCTCAGGACCCCCCACCTCCCCCCAAATCCCTCTCAGGGACCCCCAAATGCCCCTCAGGACACCCCACCTCCCCCCAAATCCCTCTCAGGGACCCCCAAAATGCCCCTCAGGACACCCCACCTCCCCCCAAATCCCGCTCAGGTACCCCCAAGGGCCCCTCAGGACCCCCCCACCTCCCCCCAAGTCCCGCTCAGGGACCCCCAAATGCCCCTCAGGACACCCCACCTCCCTGCAAATCCCGCTCAGGGACCCCCAAAGGCCCCTCAGGACCCCCTGCAAATCCCCCTCAGGGACCCCCAAATGCCTCTCAGGAACCCCCCACCTCCCCCTCAGGGACCCCCAAATGCCTCTCAGGGAGCCCCTACCTCCCCCCAAATCCCCCTCAAGAACCCCCCACCTCCCCACAAATCCCCCTCAGGGACCCCCCACCTCCCCCCAAGTCCCGCTCAGGGACCCCCAAATGCCCCTCAGGACCCCCCACCTCCCTGCAAATCCCGCTCAGGGACCCCCAAATGCCCCTCAGGAACCCCCCACCTCCCCCCAAATCCCCCTCAGGGACCCCCAAATGCCTCTCAGGAACCCCCCACCTCCCCCCAAATCCCCCTCAGGGACCCCCAAATGCCTCTCAGGAACCCCCCACCTCCCCCCAAATCCCCCTCAGGGACCCCCAAATGCCTCTCATGAACGCCCACCTCCCCACATATCCCCCTCAGGGACCCCCAAAGGCCCCTCAGGACCCCCCACCTCCCCCCAGATCCCCCTCAGGGACCCCCAAAGGCCCCTCAGGGACTCCCCACCTCCCCCCAAATCCCCCTCAGGACCCCCCACCTCCCCCCAAATCCCCCTCAGGGTCCCCCAAACGCCCCTCAGGACCCCCCACCTCCCCCCAAATCCCCCTCAAGGACCCTCAAGGGCCCCCAAATCCCCCTCAGGGCCCCCCACCTCCCCCCAAATCCCCCTCAGGGACCCCCAAAGGCCCCTCAGGACCCCCAGGGCCCCCCGCGGCCCGGTCCCAGCCGCCCTCGCCCTCGCCCCGGCCCCCCCCCCGGGCCCACCCTGGGCGGGGGCGCCGATGCCGGCCAGCGTTGCCTGCAGCTCGGCGGGGGCCCAGCCCGCATAGGGGGCCAGCTCCCCCCCCGCGCCCCCCCCCGCGCCGCCGCCGCCCGCCGCCTCAGTCCGCTCTGCCGCCATCTTGCCGCCGCCGCGCACGCGCAGCCCGGCCAATCGGCGCCCGCCCGCGCTCGGCCAATCGGAGCGAGGCACCGCCCCCTTCTCCCGCCGCGCGCGCAGGAGTCGGGGGCGGGGACGAACCACCGCAGACGGCGTGACGTCACGGTGGGGAGGCGGGGCCTCACCTCCCGCCCAGGGGCGGTGCCGCAAAGGGACGATCATCTGCATAGCCCCGCCCCTTCCATCGCGCGCCGGGACCCAATTTGCATGTCCTGGCTGCGAATCGGTCTCTAATTTGCATGGCCACGCCCACAAGACGCAGTTTGGCCCCGCCCCGAGGCGGTCTCTCACAGGAGGCTCCGCCTCCTCGCGCAAACCCCGCCCCTTCGGCAGCCACCATAGAGACGCGCCGACGCTCCCGCCGTTCTCCGGAAGTGACGCCGGCGCACCCGGAAGTACCGGAGCGAGGTAAGCGGCACCTCGGCGGGGGGGAGGGGGCAGCACCGGGGGGGGCCGACGGGATTGTGGGGGAGGGTCCCGGACGCCTCGTTCCGAGGGCCCCGGTGTCAAGGCCCCTCCCCCCTCCCTTCCCCCCAGCCCCGGTTGTCGCCGCAGCCCCGGGATGTCGCGCGCCACCAAGCGGAAGCACGTGGTGCGGGGAGCTGCTGGAGGAGCACGTGACCCCGGCCCCGCGGCAGCGCATCGTGCGGGTGGGCACGGGGGGGGGGGGGGGGCGGCACTGCGGGGGGACGCTGGGGACACGGCCCTGAGAGCGCCCAGGAACCCCCGGGGGGACCCCCCAGGGACAGAGGGACCCCCCGGGTGTCCCCGCGGGGAGAGGGGACACGGGGACCCCCCCCAGGGGATAGAGGGACCCCCCAGGGGACAGAGGGAACCCCGGGTGTCCCCGCGGGGGAGGGGACACGGGGACCCCCCCCAGGGGATAGAGGGACCCCCCCAGGGGACAGAAGGACCCCCCGGGTGTCCCCGCGGGGGGAGGAGACACGGGGACCCCCCAGGGGACAGAAGGACCCCCCGAGTGTCCCCGCGGGGGAGGGGACACGGGGACCCCCCAGGGACAGAGGGACCCCCCGGGTGTCCCCGCGGGGGGAGGAGACACGGGGACCCCCCCAGGGGACAGAAGGACCCCCCGGGTGTCCCCGCGGGGGGAGGGGACACGGGACCCCCCAGGGGACAGAAGGACCCCCCGGGTGTCCCCGCAGTGGGAGGGGCTATGGAGACCCCCAGGGCACGGGGGTGGGCAGAGGGGACACGGACGGGCCGGGGGTGGGGGTGGGGTGGTGGCACTGACCCCCCCCCCCGTGCCCCCCCCCGTAGGTGCTGGGGACCCCGGGGAACAACCTGCACGAGGTGGAGACGGCCGAGGGGACGCGGTTCCTGGCCAGCATGCCCCCCCGCTTCCGCCGCCACATCTGGATCAAGAGAGGTGACCCCCCCGCTGCCACCCCCCGGTGTCACCCCCCTCCCCCCCCGCTGCCACCCCCCGGGTGTCACCCCCCTCCCTGCTGCCACTCCCCCGCTGCCACCCCCCGGGTGTCACCCCCCTCCCCCCCGGTGTCACCCCCCGGGTGTCACCCCCCTCCCTCCCCGGTGTCACCCCCAGGTGTCACCCCCCTCCCCCCCCGGTGTCACCCCCCTCCCCGCTGCCACCCCCCCACTGCCACCCCCCGGGTGTCACCACCCTCCCCGCTGCCACCCCCCGCCCCCAGGGCCCCCCCCAGCAGCATTGTTGTGGCCACAGCCCCGTCACCCCCTGCCCCCCACATCACCCCCGTGTCCCCCCCCCGGTGACCCCCAGTGACCCCCCTGACCCCCGGTGACCCCCCCGCCCCCCAGGTGACTTCCTGCTGGTGGACCCCATCGAGGAGGGGGCGAAGGTCAAGGCCGAGATGTCCCTGGTCCTGCTGCCCCCCCACATCCGCTTCCTGCAGCGCCAGGGCCTCTGGTAGGGACTGACCCCCCCCCCCGGGGGCTCAGACCCCCCCCGTGACCCCCCCAGGGGTCAGACCCCCCCGTGACCCCCCCCTCCCACAGGCCCGAGGCCTTCGCTGCCCAGGAGAGGCCGAGCCCGGGGGAGGGGTGAGTTCTGGGGGGGGGGGATATTGGGGGGTCAGAGGGGAGCAAGAACCTGGGGGGGGGTGAAATGGTGAGGGAATAATGGGGGGGGGGCTCACAATAATATTGGGGGGGATTGAGGGGGGCAGTAACCTGGGGGGGTTAGATGGGGGGCCCGTAGCACCTGGGGGGGGGCTCAGTAACACTGGGGGGGGCCATAGCACTGGGGGGGGGCAATAACACTGGGGGGGGGCCATAGCACTGGGGGGGGGGCTCAATAGCACTGGGGGGGGGGCAATAACACTGGGGGGGGCCATAGCACTGGGGGGGGGGCACAGTAACACTGGAGGGGGGGCTCAATAACACTGGGGGGCGCCATAGCACTGGGGGGGGGGCTCAATAGCACTGGGGGGGGGGGCAATAACACTGGGGGGGGCCATAGCACTGGGGGGGGGCACAGTAACACTGGGGGGGGGCTCAATAACACTGGGGGGGGCCATAGCACTGGGGGGGGGGGGGCAATAACACCAGGGGAGGGGCCATAGCACTGGGGGGGGGGGCACAATAACACTGGGGGGGGGGTATAGCACGAGGGGGGGGCAATAGCACTGGGGGGGGCTCAATAACACTGGGGGGGGCCATAGCACTGGGGGGGGGGGGCAATAACACCAGGGGAGGGGCCATAACACCGGGGGGGGGGCACAATAACACTGGGGGGGGGTCCATAGCACAAGGGGGGGGGCGATGAGATGGGGGTCATAACCTGGGGGGGGGATTTGGGGGAAGCATGGCAGGTAGTGAGGTGGGGGAGGGGCATTACAGGGGTCTCTGGGGACACACGTGTCACTGTGACCCCCCCCCCCCCCGTGTCCCCGAGGCAGCCGGGACCCCGGGGAGGGGGAGCTCTTCGTCAACACCAACCGGGGGGGGCCCGGGGGGGACAGCGAGGAGGACAGCGAAGGGGACAGCGAGGGGGACGCGCCCCCCCCGGGGGACGAGGACCGAGGGGACGGTGGCAGCCGGGCCACGCGCTGCCCCCCCCAGTGAGGGGTGTCCCCACGGGGGGGGGACACACACGGGGGGGCTGCTCCCCCAATAAAGGGCTGTTGGTGACACCGGGGCCACGCCGTGACCTTGGGGGGGGGGGGGGTGTCCCCCCCCGGGTGGGGACACTCGGTGACCGTCCCTGAGGCCTTTATTGTCCCCGCGGGACGGGGGGGGGGGTGACACGGGGGGGGAGGGGTGACACGGGGGGGGCCACACGCGGGAGGGCGCCCCCTGGTGCTCATTTGGTGATGGTGTTCCTGGGGGGGGGGAAGGGGGGGTCAGCGCCCCAGTGCTCCCAGTCCCGTCCCAGTCTCCCCAGTTCCCCCCCCAGTGCTCCCAGTCACCCCAGCACCCCCTAATTCCCCCCCAGTGCTCCAGCCCCATCCCAGTCTCCCCAGCACCCCCTCCCAGTCCCCCCCCAGTGCTCCCAGTCCCTCCCAGCTCTCCCCCCAGTCCACCGAGCACTCCCCAGTCTCCCTCTTGGTCCCTCCCAGTTCCCCCAGCACCCTTCCCAGTCCCCCCCTATGCCCCCAATTCCCCCATCACCCCCCCAGGTCCCCCCCCCAGCGCTCCCAGTCCCCCTCTCAGTGCTCCCAGTCCCACACAAGTCCCTCCCAGTCCCCCCAGCCCCCTCCCAGTCCCCCTCTCAGTGCTCCCAGTCCCACACAAGTCCCTCCCAGTCCCCCCAGCCCCCTCCCAGTTCCCCTCTCAGTGCTCCCAGTCCCACACAAGTCCCTCCCAGTCCCCCCAGCCCCCTCCCAGTCCCTCTCCCAGTGCTCCCCAGTCCCCCCCCCGTGCTCCCCAGTCCCTCTCCCAGTGCTCCCCAGTCCCCCCCAGTGCTCCCAGTCCCTCTCCCAGTGCTCCCCAGTCCCTCTCCCAGTGCTCCCCAGTCCCTCTCCCAGTGCTCCCCAGTCCCCCCCAGTGCTCCCAGTCCCTCTCCCAGGGCTCCCCAGTCCCCCCCCAGTGCTCCCAGTCCCTCTCCCAGTCCCCCTCCAGTCCCTCCCAGTGCTCTCCAGTCCCCCCAGTCCCCCCCCAGGGTTCCCAGTCCCCCCAGTGCTCCCAGTCCCTCTCCCAGTCCCCCCCCAGTCCCTCCCAGTCCCCCCAGTCCCCCCCCACGCACGCGTTCATGCTCTTCCCGCTCCCGCTGAGCACGAGGTAGGGGGTCTTCTGCGCCCGCTGCTTCTCCTGCAGCAGCGCCACCGTCCCCAGGGGGGTGTCACTGGAGCTCATCTTCTTCAGCAGCTGGGGGGGGGCACACCTGAACAACGGGCACCCCCCGAATGGGGGACTCCCCCCAGAATGGGGACACCCCCCCCAGAACGGGGGACCCCCCCCCAGAACGGGGATGCCCCCCCAGAACGGGGACACCCTCCCCAAAAGGCAGAGACACGTCCCGCCACCACCCCCCCGCCAGAGGGAGCCCTGGGGTCACTTTGGGGGTCCCCACTAAGGGGGGGGCACCCCCAACATCTAAGGGGACCCCACACGTGGGGGGGCACCCTAATATGGGGGGAGACACCCCCCCGACGCGGGAGGGGGGACCCCAAAATGGGTGCGTGGTGGTGCCGTCCCTGCGTCCGGTGGGATCCCAAGGGATGGGGGGGGGGCACGGGAGACCCCAAAATCGGGGTTCGGGGTCCCCCACCTCGGGTCAAGGGGCCCCCGAAATTGAGCTGAAGGGCCACAGCAGGGTCAGGGAGACCCTGAAGGACTCCAGGGACCCCCAAACGGGGCTGAAGGGTCCCTGTGGGAAGAGGGACCCCAAAACCGTAAGGGGGCTGGGGGGGCCAGAATCGGGCTGGAGACCCACAGGGGGGACCCCAAAATCAGGCTGCAGACCCACAGGGGGGCTGGGGGGCCCCCAGATTGGGGCAAAGACCCACCATAGGGCCAGGGGACCCCAAAATGAGGCTGGAGACCCACTGAGGGGCTGGGGGGGACCCCAAATTGGGCCAAAGACCCACAGTGGGAACAGAGGGACCCCAAAAGGCTGGAGACCACCAGGGGGCCAGGGGGGACCCCAAATTAGGTTGGAGACCCACAGTGGGGACATGGGGGACCCCAGATTAGGTTGGAGACCCACAGGGGGGACCCCAAATTAGGCCAAACACCCACAGCGGGGCTGGAGGGGACCCCAAATTGGGCCAAAGACCCACAGTGGGAACAGAGGGACCCCAAAAGGCTGGAGACCCACCAGGGGGACCCCAAAATCAGTCCAGAGACCCATCATGGGGCCACGGGGGACCCCAAAATCAGGCTGGAGATCCACAGTGGGGCCGGGGGGACCCCAAATTTGGCCAAAGACCCACCATAGGGCCGGGGGGACCCCAAGATCAGGCTGGAGATCCACAGTGAGGCCAGTGGGGACCCCAAATTGGGCCAAAGACCCACCATAGGGCCGGGGGGACCTCAGAATCAGGCTGGAGACCCACAGTGGGGCTGGGGGGGACCCCAGATTGGGGCAAAGACCCACCATAGGGCCAGGGGGACCCCAAGATCAGGCTGGAGACCCACAGGGGGCTGGGGTGACCCCAAATTGGGCCGGAGCCCCACAGTGGGAACAGAGGGACCCCAAAAGGCTGGAGACCCACCAGGGGGACCCCAAAATCAGTCCAAAGACCCATCATGGGGTCACAGGGGACCCCAGATTGGGGCAAAGACCCACCATAGGGCCGGGGGGACCCCAAAATCAGGCTGGAGACCCACAGGGGGGTTGAGGGGGACCCCAGATTGGGGCAAAGACCCACCATAGGGCCAGGGGGACCCCAAGATCAGGCTGGAGACCCACAGGGGGCTGGGGTGACCCCAAATTGGGCCGGAGCCCCACAGTGGGAACAGAGGGACCCCAAAAGGCTGGAGACCCACCAGGGGGACCCCAAAATCAGTCCGAAGACCCATCATGGGGTCACAGGGGACCCCAGATTGGGGCAAAGACCCACCATAGGGCCGGGGGGACCCCAAAATCAGGCTGGAGACCCACAGGGGGGTTGAGGGGGACCCCAGATTGGGGCAAAGACCCACCATAGGGCCGGGGGGACCCCAAGATCAGGCTGGAGACCCACAGTGGGGCTGGGGGGGACCCCAAATTGGGCCGGAGCCCCACAGTGTGAACAGAGGGACCCCAAAAGGCTCCCGTGCCCCCCCCCCAGCCCCTCACCGCCTCCTCATCCAGCTTCTTCATCCGCCGCTCCGTCTTCATCTTCCCGGAGCCTTTGCCGTGGAAGCGGTGGGAGAGCTGCCGGAACGCCTGGAGGGGGGGGCACACGGGGGGGTCAGGGGACGGCGGGGGGGTCAGGGGACACGCGCGGCCCCCCCCACCCCGCGCCCGACGTCCCCACCTCCTTGGGCGTCAGCTTGCGGCCGGTCTCGTCCACGTACTCGATCTTGACGTCGGGGCGGTAGCCCTCCTTCTCCTTGAAGTCCTGCGTGAAGCCCCGGTACTCCTCGCGCCGGCTGTACTTGTCATCGATGGCCCTGCGGGGACAGCGGGCGCGGTGACACCGGCGCGGGGACACCGGGACACGGGGACACCAGTATACCGGGACACCGGGATGGAGGGACACTGGGGATGTTGACACGGGGGCACCCGGGGAAGGGACACACGATACTGGTCACACCAGCTGTACTTGTCATCGATGGCCCTGCGGGGACAGCGGGCGCGGTGACACCGGGACAGGGACACCAGGACACAGGGACACCAGTGTACCGGGACACCGGGATGGGGGGACACCGGGATGGGGGGACCCGGGGAAGGGACACACGGTGGTGGCCACACCGGCTGTACTTGTCATCGATGGCCCTGCGGGGACAGCAGGCGCGGTGACACCGGCGCGGGGACACGGGGACACCAGTACAGGGGGACACCGGGATGGGGGGACACTGGGGATGTTGACACGGAGGCACCCGGGTAAGGGACACACGGTGCTGGTCACACCGGCTGTACTTGTCATCGATGGCCCTGCGGGGACAGCGGGTGCGGTGACACCGGCGCGGGGACACCGGGACACGGGGACACCAGTATACCGGGACACCGGGATGGGGGGACACCGGGATGGGGGGACCCGGGGAAGGGACACACGGTGCTGGTCACACCGGCTGTACTTGTCATCGATGGCCCTGCGGGGACGGCGGGTGCGGTGACACCGGCGCGGTGACACTGGGACACGGGGACACCGGGATGGAGGGACACTGGGATGGGGGCACCCGGGGAAGGGACACACGGTGCTGGTCACACCGGCTGTACTTGTCATCGATGGCCCTGGGGGGACGGCGGGCGCGGTGACACCGGGACAGGGACACCGGGACACGGGGACACCAGTATACCGGGACACCGGGATGGGGGGACACCGGGATGGGGGGACCCGGGGAAGGGACACACGGTGCTGGTCACACCGGCTGTACTTGTCATCGATGGCCCTGCGGGGACAGCAGGCGCGGTGACACCGGCGCGGGGACACCGGGGCACGGGGACACCGGGATGGAGGGACACTGGGATGGGGGCACCCGGGGAAGGGACACACGGTGCTGGTCACACCGGCTGTACTTGTCATCGATGGCCCTGCGGGGACAGCAGGCGCGGTGACACCGGCGCGGGGACACCGGGGCACGGGGACACCGGGATGGAGGGACACTGGGATGGGGGCACCCGGGGAAGGGACACACGGTGCTGGTCACACCGGCTGTACTTGTCATCGATGGCCCTGCGGGGACGGCGGGTGCGGTGACACCGGCGCGGTGACACTGGGACACGGGGACACCGGGATGGAGGGACACTGGGATGGGGGCACCCGGGGAACGGACACACGGTGCTGGTCACACCGGCTGTACTTGTCATCGATGGCCCTGCGGGGACAGCGGGCGCAGTGACACCGGCGCGGGGACACCGGGACAGGGACACCGGGACGGGGGGACACTGAGATGACGGGGTGACACTGGGATGTGGGGGAGACATCAGGATGGGGGGACACCGGGTGACGTCAACACGGGGGCACCCAGGGGAGGGGAGGGGACACGCTGTGCTGCTCGCACTGGCTGTACTTGTCATCGATGGCCCTGCAGGGACACCGGGACACCAGGACAGGGGGACACCTGGGATGTTGACACAGGGGCACCCAGGGCAGGGGAGGGGACACGCGGTGCCGGTCGCGCCGACTGTACTTGTCGTGATGGCCCTGTGCAGGTGATGTGGGACACGGTGACACCGGGATGGGGGACACAGGACGGGGTGACACAAGGACATCGGGATGGGGGGACACGGAGGGAGGTTGACACGGGGACACCGGGGTGGGGGGACATGGGGGGATGTCAACACGGGGACACCGGGACGGGGTGACACGGGGACACCGGGGTGGGGGGACACGGAGGGATGTCGACACGGGGACACCGGGGTGGGGGGACACAGGGACACTGGGGTGGGGGGACACAGAGGGATGTCAACACGGGGACACCGGGACGGGGTGACACGGGGACACCGGGGTGGGGGGACACGGAGGGATGTCGACACGGGGACACCGGGACGGGGTGACACGGGGACACCGGGACAGGAGGACACCGGGGGATGTCGACACGGGGACACCCCGGGGAGGGGACAGGCGGTGCCGGTCCCACCGGCTGTGCTCGTCATCGATGGCTCTGTGGGGTGACACGGGGACGGGGGACACCAGAGACCCCCAGGGACACGGCAGTGGCGGCGCTCCCCGCGCCGGCTGTGCTTGTCCCGGGGGGGTGACACACACGGGGGGGGGGGGTGACACACACACACGGGGGGGTGACGTCACCCACATCTTGTCCTCGATGCAGTAGACGGCCGAGGGCAGGGACTTGTTGGGGGCCTTCACCCGCGCCACCTTCTGCACCGTCGTCTCCAGCAGCCCTGGGGGGGGCAGGGGGGGTCAGAGCACCCCACGGACACCCCACAGCACCCCACGGACACCCCATCTCCCCCTGCAGGGCCCCAAACCCACCCCCTATGCACCCCAAGTCATGCTACAGCCCCCTCCAGGGAACCCCAGTAACTCCCGGGGTACCAGCCAGACCCCCTGGTGGTGGGCTCCCCCTACAGACCCCCCCCCAGCACCCTATAGAGGCCCCCGGGCACCCCATAGGGTTCCCCAAGCTCCCTATACAGACCCCAAGGAGCCCCATAGGGTTCCGCAAGCACCCCAGGGCACCCTATAGAAACCCCACGGCACCCTATAGAATTGACCCAGCACCCCACAGAGACCCCAGGGCACCCTATAGGGTTCCCCAAGCACCCCAGAGCACCCTATAGAAACCCCAGGACGCCCTATAGGGTTCCCGAAGCACCCCAGGGCACCCTATAGAGACCCCAGGGCACCCCAGAGAGACCCCAGGGCACCCCAGAGACCCCACCCCGCTGACCTGGGACCGCCCCGTGTTCCCCTAGAGGGCCCCCAAACCACCCCATCTGCTCCCCAAGCCCCCCCCCCGCGCCCCCCAGCCCCCGTAGCCCCCCGGCGCACCCTTGTTCTGGCAGAGCAGCAGCGCGGCCGCCAGGCCCCGGTTCACGATGGGCTCCTCGTCCAGGATGGTGGTGGAGGAGGCCGAGAACTGGGGGGGCATGGCAGAAAAAGGGGGGGTTCAGAGGCAACCCCCCAACTTTGGGGGACTCCCCCTCAAGGCTTGAAGGCACCCCGACCCCTCCTCGTCCCAGAGCAGCACCTCGTGCGGGGGTCACACCCTGCTTTGGGGGGGCCTCTTTTTGGGGTGTCCCACACCCCCTGGGTTTGGGGGGCTGTTTGGGGGTCCCCCCGGGTTTGGGGGTGCCCCCCAGATTTGGCGGGCTGTTTCAGGGGTACCCCATTTTAGGGTGCTCCCAGGATTTGGTGACGGCTGCTGTGAGGGTGTCTGGTCTGAGAATGACCCCAGGTTTTGGGGGGTGGGTTTGGGGGTGCCCCCTGCGTTTGGGAAGCTGTTCTGGGGTCCCCTGCAGGTTTTGGGGTGCCCCTTGGGTTTGGGGGAATATTTGGGGGTCCCTCTGGGTTTGGGGGTCCTGCCAGGTTTGAGAGTGCCCCCTGGGTTTGGGGGGCTGTTCTGGGGTGCCCCCTGGGTTTGGGGGTACCCCTCAGGTTTGGGGGGCTGTTTGGCCCCCTCCAGATTTGGGGATGTCCCCCAGGTTTGGGGGAAATGTTTGGGGTCCCCTCCTGGTTTGGGGATCCCCCTGTGTTTGGGGGCCTGTTCTGGGGTCCCACCAGGTTTGGGGGTGCCCCCGGGTGTGGGGGGCTGTTCTGGGGTCCCCTGCGGGTTTGGGGGTGCACCCCTGGTTTGGGGGTCCCCTCGGGTGTGGGGGGCTGTTCTGGGGTCCCCTGCGGGTTTGGGGGTGCCCCCCGAGTTTGGGAGGCTGTTCTGGGATGCCCCCCGGGTTTGGGGGTCCCCCAGGTTTTGGGGGCTGTTCTGGACTCCCCCCAGGTTTGGGGGTGCCCCCCGGGTGTGGGGGAGATGTTTGGGGGTTCCCCCAGGTTTGGGGTCTGTTCTGGGGTCCCCTGCGGGTTTGGGGGTGCCCCCCTGGTTTGGGGTGCCCCCCTGGTTTGGGGGGCTGTTTTGGGGGTCCCCCCAGGTTTGGGGGTGCCCCCCGGGTTTGGGGGGCTGTTTTGGGGGTCCCCACAGGTTTGGGGGTGCCCCCCGGGTTTGGGGGTGCTCACGTCCTGGTGCTGCCGCTCCTCGGCCAGGTTGACGCTGCTCCAGCCCACGTTCTCCTCCCCCTCCGAGTCGGGGGCCCCCGGGGGGGAGGGGCGCCCCGCTCGCTCCAGGGCCTGGGGGGACACGGGGGGGGGGGGCACAGGGACACAGTGACACAAGGGACAAGAGGTGAGAAGTGACCCCTAAACGCGTCTCCCCCTCCCAGACCCCCAAGAGTCCACAGACCCCCCCCATCACCCTGCAGCCCCCCACCTCCACCCCCAATGGCCCCATATGAGCCCCCGCCCCCCCCAAACCCACCCAGTACCCCTCAGCCCCCCATCACTCCCCCAGCCCCACCACTGCCCCCCCGGTGCCCCTCCCGTGACCCCCTGTGACCCCCCCATTGCTCCCCCAGCCCCCCCATTGCCCCCCATACCCTGCCATCACTCCCCCAGCCCCATTGCCCCTCCCGTGCCCCCCTGTGACCCCCCATTGCTCCCCCAGCCCCCCCATTGCCCCCCATACCCTGCCATCACTCCCCCAGCCCCATTGCCCCTCCCGTGCCCCCCTGTGACCCCCCCATTGCTCCCCCAGCCCCATTGCCCCTCCTCTGCCCCCATGACCCCCCCATCGCTCCCCATTGCCCTCCTGTGACCCCCCCATTCCCCAGCCCCCCCATCATCCCCCATTGCTCCCCATTGCCCCTCCTCTGCCCCCCCCAGGCTCCCCATTGCCCCTCCTCTGCCCCCATTGCCCCCATGACCCCCCCATTGCCCCCCTGTGACCCCATCACTCCCCCAGCCCCCCCATCATCCCCCACTGCCCCCATGACCCCCCACTGCCCCCCTGTGAGCCCCCCCATCGCTCCCCATTGCCCCCCTGTGACCCCCCCATCACTCCCTATTGACCCCAGTGCCCCCCCAGTGCTCCCGTGACCCCCCCATTGCTCCCCCAGCCCCCCCCCTCACCCCATATCACCCCCCAGCCCCCTCCCATCGCTCCCCCAGCCCCCCTGTGCCCCCCCCAGCCCCCCCTCACCATGAGCTCCTCCTGCTCCTCCCGGTTCCCGGCCAGCCCGTAGGTCGGGATCTCTCCCAGCGTCCGGCAGAACTCGGAGGTGGCGTTGAAGACGATGGCCCCCGCCCGGGGGTCCGGCCCCGGGGCCCCCCCGGCCCCACGTACCAGCTCCAGCACCTGGGGGGGGGCATCAGTGGGGCTGGGGCACTCCCAAACCACACTGGGCCCCCCCCCCTTTATCTGGGCTGAGGGGGGGGATAAGACTCATCCCCCGGTTTTCTGGGATGTGGGGGGGGGGCCCAAATGCCTCGTCCCCCTCCCCCCTGTTCCGGGGGGTCCACAGGACCTTGGGGGGGGGGCCCAAACACCTGGTGCACCCCCCCCAGTTTGGGGTGGTCCGCAGGACTCTGTGGGGGCACGCAGACACCTGGCTGCGCTCCATCCCGGTTTGGGGGGGGGTCCGCAGCGCTGTGCGGGTGCCGAGCCGGGGGGTGGGGGGGGTCCTCAGCTCACCTTGTCGCCCCCCCCCTCGCGCAGCTGCTGGAGCTGCCGCAGGCGCCGGCCCCGCTCCAGCTGCTTCTGCAGCTCCAGCTCCGCCTCGTCCTCCTCCAGCGCCGGCGGCGAGGCCGGACCCCGCGTCTCCTCTGGGGGGGGTGGGGGGCACAGCCCTCAGGGACAGCCCCCCCCGCCCCCTCCCCCGCACCCCTGGGTGCCCCCTGCACCCCTGGGTGCCCCCCGCCGGCCCCGGGACGCACCCTCGCTGCTGATGTCCATGCTCTCCAGGCGGGTGTCGTCCGACGGGAGCTGCGGGGGGGGTCCCGGCGGGGGGCTGGCGGGGGGGGCCGCGGCGGGGTCCCCCTCCCCCTCTGCGCCTTCCTCCTCCTCCTCCTCCTGCACCCGGCGGCCTCGGCCTCGGGACCTGGGGGGAAGGGGAGCGGGGGTTGGGTGCTCCTGCCCTGCCCCCCCCGAGCCCCAAAATCCAAACCTTCCTCCGGGTGCCTTCCCCAGCACCCATGGGTGCCCCCCCAGCACCCATGGGTGCCCCTTGGGACTCACCCGAGCAGCCTAAGGCCCCCCCCCAACACCTTGCAATGCCCACAGCACCCATGGGTGTCCCTAGGCACCCCCCCATCAACCTAGAACACCCCCAGCACCCGTGGGTGCTGCTTGGGACCCCCCCCTCCCCCCGGCACACATGGATAGCCCTGAGTATCTCCCCAGCACCCATGGGTGCTGAGAGAGCCCCAAGGAGCACCCGTGGGTGCTGCCTGGGATCCACCCCAACATCTCAGAACCCCCTCTGAGACCCATAGATCCCTCCAAGAAACCCCCCAGCACCCATGGGTGCTCCCTAGGACCCTCCCCAGCACACCACCCAGCACCCATGGGTGCTCCCTGGGACCCTCCCCAGCACCCCAGAACACCACCCAGCACCCATGGGTGCTCCCTGGGACCCTCCCCAGCACCCCAGGACCCTCTGTAAGACCCACGAATGCCCCCTAAGACCCTCCCCAGCACCCATGGGTGCTCCTTCAAATCCCCCCAGCACCCCAGGACATCTATCAGCACCCATGGGTGCTCTTTGAGACTCCCCGTTGGGATCCCCCAGTACCCTAGGACCCCCTTAGGTGCCCTCTAGGACCCTCCCCAGCAGCCATGGGTGCTCCTTGGGCTCCCCCCAGCACCCTAGGACCCCCTTTGAGACCCACGGGTGCCCCCCAGGACCCTCCCCAGCACCCGTGGGTGCTCCTTGGGCTCCCCCAGCACCCTAAGACCCCCTTTGAGACCCATGGGTGACCCTGGGATCCTCCCCAGCACCCATGAGTGCTCCTTGGGCTCCCCCCAGCACCCTAGAACCCCCTTTGAGACCCACGGGTGCCCCCCAGGACCCTCCCCAGCACCCATGGGTGCTCCTTGGGCTCCCCCCAGCACCCTGGAACCCCCTTTGAGACCCACGGGTGCCCCCCGGGACCCTCCCCAGCACCCGTGGGTGCTCCTTGGGCTCCCCCCAGCACCCTAGGACCCCCTTTGAGACCCACGGGTGCCCCCCGGGACCCTCCCCAGCACCCGTGGGTGCCCCACCGGGAGCCGAAGTCCCCGCGGGTGTCCCCCGGCGCCAGGGGCAGGAGGTCGTCGGCGCGAAGCGGCTTCTCCTTCCGCCGCAGCCGCCGCACCCGGCGCCGCGTCTTCCGGAAGGTCACGCTCTGGGATGGACAAAGGGGGTGCCCTCCCATTACCCACAATGCCCTGGGGCAGGGCACCCCCTCACCCCAATACCCACCACACCCCAGGCCTGCAGGACCACCCCCCTCCCCCAAATGAGCTCAAATAGCCCCCAACCCCCCCCAAATCACCCCAAAACAGCTGCCCCGAGGGCTCAGATAAGCCCATCCAGCTCCTCCAAGTGCCCCCCACCCCCACCCCGGACTCCAACCCCCCCAACAGGACCCAGATCACACCCCCCCACCCCAAATCAGCTCCCCCCAGGGCTCAGATAACCCCAACCCCCCCCAACAAGCCCCCTCCAAGGCTCCAAATCTCCTCACGCCTCCAAAATCACCCCCAACCCACCCAAACCAGCCCCTCAAGAGCCCCCCCCAAGACTCCAACCCCTCAGACCCCCCCTCAAAAGGACCCAATAATCCCTCACCCCTCAAAATGCCCCAAAACAGCCTCAAATAACCCCCAACCCCCCCAAAATTCAACAACCCCCCCCAATCTCCCCAGTGAGCTCCCTGAGACCCCCCCCCACAGCCCCCAACCCCAAAATCCCCCCCAACGGGCTGAAATAAGCCCCCCAACCCCCCCAAATCCAAAACAGCCAAAAAGAACTTGAATCACCCCAAAAAAGCTCTAAGCCCCCCCCAACCCTAAAAGAACTCAAATAACCTCCCCAACCAGGGCTCGAATAACCCCCAAAATCCCCCAAGACCCCCCCGAAAGGGCTGAAATCACCCCCAACCCCCCCCCAAATCAGCCCCCCCCCTCCGACTCACCATCTCCTGGGGCGTCAGGTACTCGGGCGCCAGGCGGAGGGGGGGCAGCTCCAGGCTTTGGGGTGCAGGGCCGGGGGGCTGCTGCTGGGGGTCCCCCCCCAGGCCGCCGGCCGTCCCCGCGCTCTGCGTCCCCCCCGGGCCCAGGCGGAAGGAGGGGCGCGGGGGGGGGTCGGCGTATTTGGGGAGCACCACGTGTTCCTTGGGGCCCTGCGAGGGGGGGGGGGACAAGGGGTGACGGGGGAGGGGACACGGGGTGATGCGAGGGGACGGGGGGGCACAGAGGGGCGGGGGGGGCCGCACCTGGGGGGCGGGGTCCTCGTCCTCGTAGGGGACGTAGGGGGGCTTCTTGCGGCGCAGCTCCGCGCGCTCCTGCGCCCCCTCCTCGGCCACCAAGGTGACGTTGACCAGCACGTCCTCGCTCTCCTCCAGCACCCCTGGGGACAGGGGACAGCGCTGGGGGGGGCGCGGGGACAAGGCTCGGGGACGCAGGGGGGACAGCTCTTGGGGACACGGGTGCCACCCCAGCGTCCCCAGGGTGTCCCAACCCCTGCGTTTGTCGCACAACGGGGTCCCCAGTCCCCTCCTGGTGTCATCTCGGAGAGGGGTCGTGGGCTCCTCGTCCCCTTGGGGGGGGGGGGGGTCACAAATCCAATATCCCCCACCCCGTGTCCCCCAGGGAGGCCACGCGCCCCATGTCCCCTCCCTACGACCCCTGGGGACGCCACAGGCCCAGTGTCCCCTCCCTGTCCCCTCCTAGAAACCCCACAGGCCCAGTGTCCCCTCCCTGTGTCCCCCAGGGATATCACAGGCCCCGTGTCACCTCCCTGTGTCCCCCATGGATGCCACAGGCCCCATGTCACCTCCCTGTCCCTTCCTGGGGATGCCACAGGCCCAGTATCCCCTCCCTGTCCCCTCCTACAGACACCGCAGGCCCAGTGTCCCCTCCCTGGGTCCCCCATGGATGCCACAGGCCCCGTGTCACCTCCCTGGCCCCTCCTGGGGATGCCACAGGCCCAGTATCCCCTCCCTGGGTCCCCCTTAGGGATGCCACAGGCCCCATGTCCCCTCCCTACGACCCCTGGGGACGCCACAGGCCCAGTGTCCCCTCCCTGTCCCCTCCTAGGGACGCCAGAGGCCCAGTGTCCCCTCCCTGTGTCCCCCAGGGATATCACAGGCCCCGTGTCACCTCCCTGTGTCCCCCATGGATGTCACAAGCCCCGTGTCACCTCTCTATCCCCTCCTAGGGACAGCACAGGCCCAGTGTCCCCTCCTTGTGTCCCCCATGGATGTCACAGGCCCAGTGTCGCCTCCCTGTGTCCCCCAGGGATATCACAGGCCCCGTGTCACCTCCCTGTCTCCTCCTGGGGATGCCACAGGCCCAGTATCCCCTCCCTGGGTCCCCCTTAGGGATGCCACAAGCCCCATGTCCCCTCCCTACGACCCCTGGGGACGCCACAGGCCCCGTGTCACTTCCCTGTGTCCCCCTTGGGGATGCCACAGGCCCCGTGTCCCCTTCATGTCTCCTCCTGGGGACGCCACAAGCCCCGTGTCCCCTCCCCGTGTTCCCCAGGGATGTCGCAGGCCCCTGTGTCCCCCTTAGGGACGTCGCAGGCCCCTGTGTCCCCTCCCTGTGTCCCCCTTAGGGACGCCACAAGCCCCGTGTCACCTCCCTACAACCCCTGGGGACACCACAGGCCCCGTGTCCCCTCCCCGTGTTCCCCAGGGATGTCGCAGGCCCCTGTGTCCCCTCCCTGTGTCCCCCTTAGGGACGCCACAAGCCCCGTGTCACCTCCCTACAACCCCTGGGGACACCACAGGCCCCGTGTCCCCTCCTGGGGCCGCCACAGGCCCTGTGTCCCCTCCCCGCGTCCCCCAAGGATGCCACAAGCCTTGTGTGGCCTCCCTACGACCCCTGGAGACACTACATCCCCTCCCTGTCCCCTCCTGGGGACACCACGAGCCCCATGTCCCCTCTCTACCCCTCTCCCGGGACGTCCCCCCCCGCTCACCCTTGTCCTTGAGGGTGAGGACGAGGGTCTCCCCCTCCCGGAAGGCCCCCAGGTCGTGCTCCACCGTCAGCCCCTGCAGGTCCCGCGAGCTGTAGAGATCCTGGGGGGAGGGATGGGGGACACAGAGGGGGGTCAGGGTGGGGACCAGGGTGTCCCCAAGAGTCCCCAACCCTGTCCCCAACTCACCCTCTTCCTCTTCATGAACTCCTCCTCCACCAAGGTGCTGACACCGAACTCCTGGTCCATCTCCTCCAGGAGCTTGGCCTGGAACGGGAAGAGACCCCCGGGGGCGGCGGGATCAGCCCGGAGCACCGCAAGAGCCAACCGGCGGCCAAGGCGGGCCAACCGGTGGCCAACGCAGGCCAAGGTGGGCCAACCGGCGGCCACGGCGAGCCAACCGGCGGCCAACGCGGGCCAAGGCGGGCCAACCAGTGGCCACGGCGGGCCAAGGCGAGCCAACCGGCGGCCAACACGGGCCAACCGGCGGCCACGGCGGGCCAAGGCGAGCCAACCGGTGGCCAACGCGGGCCAACCGGCGGCCACGGCGGGCCAAGGCGAGCCAACCGGTGGCCAACGCGGGCCAACCGGCGGCCACGGCGGGCCAAGGCGAGCCAACCGGTGGCCAACGCGGGCCAAGGCGAGCCAACCGGTGGCCAACGCGGGCCAACCGGCGGCCATGGCGGGCCAAGGCGAGCCAACCGGCGGCCAACGAGGGCCAACTGGCGGCCACGGCGGGCCAAGGCGAGCCAACCGGCAGCCAACGCGGGCCAAGGCGAGCCAACCGGTGGCCAACGCGGGCCAACCGGCGGCCACGGCGGGCCAAGGCGAGCCAACCGGTGGCCAACGCGGGCCAACCGGCGGCCACGGCGGGCCAAGGCGAGCCAACCGGTGGCCAACGCGGGCCAAGGCGAGCCAACCGGTGGCCAACGCGGGCCAACCGGCGGCCATGGCGGGCCAAGGCGAGCCAACCGGCGGCCAACGAGGGCCAACTGGCGGCCACGGCGGGCCAAGGCGAGCCAACCGGCAGCCAACGCGGGCCAAGGCGAGCCAACCGGCGGCCAACGCGGGCCAACCGGCGGCCACGGCGGGCCAAGGCGAGCCAACCGGCGGCCACGGCGGGCCAACCGGCGGCCAACGCGGGCCAACCGGCGGCCACGGCAGGCCAAGGTGAGCCATCTTGACCACCCACCAAAGGGTTTGGAGGAACTAAGAGATCCTCGTTGACCTTATTTTGGGGTGTAACAACCTCAGGGCCAACCCAAAGCGCCCCAATCCCTTCAACGCGCCCCCGACACCCCAACGGTGGAGAACATCACCCAGGTCCAACCGGAGAGCGTCCAACGGCCAATGTGCCCATCGACCGCCATCGGGGGGGGGCTGTGGCCACCCTAATTAACTGGGTGACCTTCCACGAGGTCACCCGCCCGCTGGGTCAAGAGGAGGTGGCGGGGGGGGTTGGGGGTGCTCTGCGGTGGCGGCCGTCACGGCTGGAGCACGGGATGAGCAGAGGCGCGGTGGCAGGGAACCGGGGGGGGATGTGCGGGCGGTCGCTCCCAGCGCCCCCCCGAGGCTTCACTCTAATTAACGCTCCTACTAACGAGCGCACCCTGAGGAACGGCTCCACCTTCTGTTGGCAACAGCCAACTGGAAGACGCCGGCAACGACGATGGCCGACTCCCCGGAAAGATCTACGGGACCTGGGGTGCCGGGTAATTAACAGCGCGGGAATTAACGAGGCCGACGGCCGCATCATCCACTGGGATCCCCAAGGATCGACGCGGGGCCGGAGCGTGGCTCCCGCGGGATCTAACGGGGGTTGGCTTGGCCAAGGAAGCTCAACCCCAACGGTGCTGAGACGCGGACGTGCCGGGAAGGAGCAAACGGGCCAAAACCGCCTCGTTTTCACCCAAAAATCTGCAATAAACCCTCCCAAACCGGCAGCCGGAGCCCCAAAACTGGTGGGGTGAAACCGCTTCTGGGTTACGCCCCGAAAAATTCCCATTCATCCCACGGCAACCCCAAATCGCTCCGAAATTGGGGTGGAATTACCCTTTTTAGACTTTTTTAACCCAAACGCCGGTATTTCGGCGCCGTCCCGCCCCGCAAACTGATGCGCTGGAGGGTGTGTGGAGGAGGGGCCGCCCCGGACACACCCCCCCACCCACCCTTTTCTCCGCCAGCTCCTTCTCCTGCTGCAGCTTCCGGCTCCGCTCGATCCAGGCCGCCGCGTCGTCCAGCCACGGGTCGTCCTCCCCCAACGTCTTGATCTTCCTGGAGGGGTTTTGGGACGAAAGGAAAGGTTTTAGGGGTCACGCCGCTCCCGGGAAGGGCGCCGCCCTCCCCCCACCGCGGGTGCCGCACCCCAGTTTCTGGTTGAGGAGCCGTTTCTCCTTGGCGGCCGCCAGCTTCTCCCGGATCTCCTCCCGCTGCCGCTGCGCCATCGGGTTGATGACGTCGGCCGCCACCGGGTCCTCCTTGGTCCCGGCCTCTGGCGGGGGGGGGGCGGGGGGTCAGACGCACCCAAATGGGTGCTGGGTGCCCCTAAAATCGGGTGGGGGGGCGCGGGGGCACCGCTCACCTTTCTTGACGGTCGCCGTCTCCAGCGGTTTCAGCCCCAGTTTGGCACGGAGTTTGCTGGGGGAGACGGGGGAGGGGGTGAGGGGGGGGGAGGGGGCACCCAGCTGGGTGTCACCTGGTGTAGGGGGGGGCTGCTCACTTGGTTTCCTCCACGCTGAGGGACGACTCGGCCGTGGCAGCTTTGGGGGCTGCGCCTGGGGTTAATTAACGCAGGGTAGGCCGTTAGCTAACGAGGGGAAGCACCTCCTCCTCCGTGCCCCCCCCCCAAACCCCTAGTGCTCTCCCATCCCCCAAGCCCCCTCAAACCCACCCCCCTGACCCCACGGGGTGCCCCACCCCCCAAACCTGCACCCCCAAATCCCCCCACGCACCCATCCGGGTCCCCATAAACCCCCTCCCTGTGCCCCCCAGCCCCCCCCAACCTCCCCATAGACCCCTGCCTGAAGCCTGTAAACCCCCCAGCCCCCTACAGCACCCAGTAACCCCCCCTTGAGCCCCAACGTGCCCATCCAGGCCCCCGTAAGCCCCCTTCCCTGCACCCCCACCCCCTCCCTGTGCCCCAAAGCCCCCCCCAACCTCCCCATAAACTCCTGCCCGAATCCTGTAGCCCCCCCAGCCCCACACCCAGCCCCCTACAGCACCCAGTAATCCCCCTTGAGCCCCAACACACCCATCCAGGTCCCCATAAACCCTCTCCTCTGCATCCCCACAGCCTCCCACAGCTCCCCCAACCTCCCCACAGACCCCTGGCTGAACCCCATAGCCCCCCCAGCCCCCTACAGCACCCAATAACCCCCCCTTGAGCCCCAACGTGCCCATCCGGGTCCCCATAACCCCCGCCCCTGCACCCCCCCAGCCCCCCCAACCTCCTCATAGATCCCTGCCCGAACCCCGTAGCCCCCCCCAGCGTCCTACAGCCCCCAGTAACCCCCCCTTGAGCCCCCCCAGGCCCCCCCCAGCCGGCCCCCGGCGCCCCGGCCCCGCTCACCGGGTTCCTCCCGCTCCTCCCGCCGCTCCCTCTTCGCCCGCCGCTCCGCCTCGGCTCCTCCGCGGCCATGGCCGCTCCTCCCAGGCTCCTCGGGGCCGCTGCGGCGGGAGGAGGAAGAACCGGAGCCGCCGCCGCCGCCGGAGCCGCCACCGCTTCGCTCCCCCCGGGAGCGGCTGCGCTTGCCCCGCCGCTCCCCGCCGCGGTGCCGGTGCTTGCGGTGCTCACGGGGCCGGCTCGCCGTGCCGCTCCCACCCGCCGGGGCCGCTCCCGCCGCCGCCGGAGCCTCCTCGGCCGCTTCGCTCCCGCCGCGCTCCCGGTGCTTCTTCGAGGAGCCCATGGCCGAGCCGCCGCCACTTCCGGGAGCGACGCTTCGCTTCCGGGGCATCACCCAGGCAACAGGCTTCGTCCCACCCCCGCCGCTTCCGGATAGGGATCTACTTCCGTCACGGAGCGCTCGTCATTGGCTGCCGCTCAGGGGCCACTTCCGGGGAGCGAGGGGCGTTGCCATGGGGAGAGACGGCGCGCCGGGCGGAACCATTCCGCCCCATCAGGGCCCTCCCAGAGGCCCGGAAGCCCGCGGGGGAGCGGACGCCGGGCATTTACTGGTCCCGGTGACGGCCGGGAGAGGGGGATGCCCTCGGGAAACCCTGGGCGGGCCGCCGGGGTGGGGCGGAGTCCAAACATGGCGCCTCCCAGTGGTACAACAAAATGGCGGTGCCTTTGGGGTAACAAAATGGCGGCCGTAGGGGGGGAGGGGGGGTGTCCCGGGGGACAGGGCGGTGGCGGCGCTCGCCTGAGGCGGGAGAGAATCCACGATCCCCAAACGCGGGGTCCCCCCCGCACCGGGGAGGGGGGCGAGACCCCCCGCAAACCGCCCCCGGGGTCCCGGTCCGGAGCCCGCCCCCCCCCCCCGTCTCGTGCCCTTTGATCCGCCCAGCCCGGGCGCCTCGACGGCGCCGTGGGCGTGGCCGTGGGCGTGGCCAGCGCGGTGTGGGCGGGGCCGAGCGGAGTATAAAAGGCGGCGCCCCCGCGCGGCGCCCCCTCACGCCGTCAGCGGCAGCGGAGCGCAGGTAGCGGCCGCCCCAGGGGGCCTTTTGGGGTGCCCTGGGGGGGTCTTGAAACCCCCCCCGTGACAATATTGGGGTGTCCGGGGGGGGTCTTGGGTATCCAGCTGAGGGTTTGGGGGTTCTGGGGGGGTTTTGGAGCCCCCCCCGTATGGTTATTGGGGGGGGGGCTGTTGGGGTTCAGGGAGGAGCTCAGGGCCCCCCCGGCGGGTCCCTGTGAAGGTTTTGGGGTGTCTGGGGGGGGCCACACGGGGTTATTGGGACTCCGCTGAGGGTCTTGGGGTGCCCGGGGGGGGTCTTGGGGGGTGTGGGGGGTCCCAGAGTCCCCCCAAAGGACATGGGGGTGCCGGGGGGGGGGTGTCTTGGGGTCGGGGGGCGCCCTTAGGTCTCTGTGAAGGTATTGGGGTGCCCCAGGGGGATTCTGAGGTGCAGGGGGGCTCTCAGCCACCCCCCCAAGATATCAGGGGGTCTGAGGGTGCAGGGTGACCCCCCCAGGGCTCCCTGAGTACATTGAGGTGCCGGGGGGGGGTGTCCCAGGGCCCCCCTAGAGATATTGGGGTGCCGGGGGGTGATGTGGGGGGGGGCAGTTCAGGGCCCATAAAGGTCTTGGGGTACCCGGGTGGGGGGTCTGAGCACCCCCCAAGGTGTATTGGGGTACCGAGGGGAGTCCCAGGGCCCCCCCTTGAAGAGATTGGGGTGATGCGGGGGGACAGTTAAGGGTCCATAAGGGTTTTGGGGTACCCGGGGGGGGTCTCAGGGCCCTTTCTTAAAGAGATTGGGGTGCTGGGGGGTGATGGGGGTCAGTTACTGGTCCATAAGGGGTTTGGGGTACCGGGGGGGTCCCAGGGCCCCCCCATAAAGAGATTGGGTCAGTGTGTGGGGGGGGTGTCAGTTAAAGGTCCGTAAGGGTTTTGGGGTACCCGGGGGGGGTCTCAGGGCCCTTTCTTAAAGAAATTGGGGTGCTGGGGGGCGATGGGGGGCAGTTAAGGGTCCATAAGGGTTTTGGGGTACCCGGGGGGGCTCCCAGGGCCCCCCTTTAAAGAGATGTGGGTAATGGGAGGGGGCAGTTAAGGGTCCATAAGGGGTTTGGGGTACCGGGGGGGGTCCCAGGGCCCCCCCATAAAGAGATTGGTGGGATGGGGGGGGCGATGGGGGGGCAGTCAAGGGTCCATAAGGGGTTTGGGGTACCGGGGGGGATCCCAGGGCCCCCCCATAAAGAGATTGGGTCAGTGGGGGGGCGATGGGGGGGGCAGTCAAGGGTCCATAAGGGGTTTGGGGTACCGGGGGGGGGCTCTCGGGCCTCAGGAGCTCCCGACACCCCCCCCTCAGTGTTTCGGGGTGCCCCCCCAGGCGATGGAGGCCGAGCGCCCCCCCCGCGAGCTGGAGCTGTCGGCGCTGGACCCCGAGAAGGAGCCGATGGCGGCGGCGAAGGAGGAGGAGGAGGAGGAGGGGGGGGGACCCCCACCCCCCCGCGCCCGATCCCGGCGCCCCCCACCCCCCCGGCGGCGAGAAGAACGGGCTGGTGAAGCTGCCGCAGGACGAGGAGCTGGGGGGGGCGGCGGGGGGGGCCGGGGGCGCGGCGGGGGGGGGCAAGTTCACGGGGCTGGGGAAGGAGGAGCTGCTGCGCGCGGCCGGGACCCCCCCCTGGGCCAAGGCTCGGACCCTCCTGCTCCTGCTCTTCTGGCTGGGCTGGCTCGGCATGCTGGGGGGGGCCATCGCCATCGTCGTCAGAGCCCCCCGCTGCCGCCCCCTCCCCCCCCGCGCCTGGTGGCAGCTGGGGGGGCTCTACCGCGCCCCCCCCAAGGCCTTCGCTGAGAATTTGACCGGTAAGGGGGGGGGATGGGGAAGGGGGGGGTGTCAGCCCTCTGAGGGAAACCCCCCCCCAAGGGAACTGGGGGTTGGGGGAGGGTCCCCGCTGGTAGTGACCCCCCCCAAGGGAACTGGGGTCTGGGGGTGCCCCCTCCCCGTTAGTGACCCCACCCCCAGGGGTCTGGGGGCGCCCCCTCCCCGTTAGTGACCCCCCCCCAAGGGAACTGGGGTCTGGGGGTGCTGCCCCCTCCCCATTAGTGACCCCCCCCCAAGGGAACTGGGCTTTGGGGGCGCCCCCTCCCCATTAGTGATCCTGCCCCCAGGGGTTTGGGGGAGGGTCTCCCCTGTTAGTGACCCCCCCCCAGGGGTTTGGGGGCACCCCCTCCCCTATTAGTGACCCCCCCAAGGGTACTGGGAGTTCAGGGGGGGCCCCCCTATTAGTGACACCCCCCCAGGGGTTTGGGGGTGCCCCTCCCCATTAGGGACCCCTCCCCAAGGGAACTGGGGTCTGGGGGTGCTGCCCCCTCCCCATTAGTGACCCCCCCAGGGAACTGGGGTTTGGGGGTGCCCCCTCCCCGTTAGGGACCCCTCCCCAAGGGAACTGGGGTCTGGGGGTGCTGCCCCCTCCCTATTAGTGACCCCCCCAAGGGAACTGGGAGTTCGGGGGGGCCCCCCATTAGTGACACCCCCCAGGGGGTTGGGGGTGCCCCCTCCCCATTAGGGACCCCTCCCCAAGGGAACTGGGGTTTGGGGGTGCCCCCTCCCCATTAGTGACCCCCCAAGGGGTTTGGGGGTGCCCCCTCCCCCATTAGTGACCCCCCCAAGGGTCCCAGTGGTTTGGGGGTGGCCCCCTCATTAATGATGCTTAAAGACCTGATTGGGGGGGGCACTGGGACCCCCCCCATATGCCCCCCCAGACTTGGGGGTCCAGGGTGTGGCCCCCCCCCGGGCCCCACGTGCTGCCCCGGTTTCATCAGCCGGGGGGGGGGAGGGGCAGTGACTCAGCAGTGGGGGGGGGGGCACCCGCTGGAGGGGGGGGCAGAGCGTGGCTCTGGGGGTGTCCCACAGCCCGGGTGGGTCCCCCAAATCCTGTCCGTGTCCCCCCCCCGGGTTTCCCCTGGAGGGAGTGTTTGGGGGCTCCCCCCACCCCCGGGGTGTTTTGGGCCCCCCCCAAGGTTTGGGGGGTGTTTTGGGGGGGGGGGAGCAGGGAGGGCAGCTGGGGGGGGGGCAGAATCTGTGGGGGGTCTTTTGGGGGTTCCCTGGGGTGTTGGGGTCCCCAGGAGCATTTTGGGGGGGCAGGGGGGGTCAGATTTGGAGTTCAACCCCCCCAGTGCCCTGAGTGGTCTGGGGGTCCCAGGGAATGTTTTGGGGTCCATGGGGGGGTTGGGTGACCCCAGGGGGTTTTGGGGTACCCTGAGGGGGCCAGATTTGGGGTTCACACCCCTCCCCTGTGCTCTCGATTGTCTGGGGGTCCCCGGGGATGTTTTGGGGTCCCTGGGGGGGGTCAGGTTTGGGGTTCACACTCCCCACAGCTTGCGGGGTGAGGTTTTGGGGTCCCTGGGAGTGGGTGGGTGACCCCTGGGGGGGATGTCGGGGTCCCCAGGAGCATTTTGGGGTCCCCAGGGGGTCAGATTTGGGGTTCACCCCCCCAGTGCCCTGGATTGTTTTGGGGTCCCCAGGAGTATTTTGGGGTCCCTGGGGGTGGTGGGGAACCCCTGGGGGGGTTTTGGGGTCCCCAGGTGTGTTTTGGGGTCCCCCAGGGGGGTCAGATTTGGGGTTCACCCCCCCTGTGCCCTGGATTGTTTTGGGGTCCCAGGGGATGTTTTGGGGTCCCTGGGGGTGGTGGGGACCCCCTGGGGGGATGTCGGGGTCCACAGGAGCATTTTGGGGTCCCGGGGGGGTTGGGTGACCCCCAGGGGGGGTTTTGGGGTCCCGGGGGGGTGTGTCAGATCGGGGGTTCACCCCCCTGCCCCCCCCCCAGGTGTGCTGGACCGTCTGGACCACGTGGCCGGGCTGCAGATGCGGGGGCTGGTGCTGGGGCCGCTGTACCCCCAAACCCCGGGGGACCCCCAAACCCCCGGGGACCCCCAAGCCCCCCCCCTGGAGCAGCTGGACCCCCCTGCTGGGCTCCGAGCAGGACCTCGCCCGCCTCCTGCAGGCCGCCAAGAAGAAGGGTGAGGGGCACCCCCAAACCCCGGGGGGCACCCCCAAACCGAGGGGAGGGCCTGGGAATTTGGGGGGGGGGAAATGGGGGCTGCAGGGGACTTGGGGGGTGGGTTCCCGGTGCTGCAAAGCATCGAGGGGTATTGGGGGGGGTGCCCCAAAATTGGGGGGGTACCTCAAGATTTGGGGGGCAGAGACCCTGGTAATGGGGTGTGGGGCCCCAGTGGGGGGGTTACTGACCCCCAATAGCTTTGGACCCCCAACTTCAGGGTAAGGGGGGCACCCTGTGCTCGAGGGTCCCCCAAAAGTCCCCCCTGAAAGTGGGGGGACCCCAGTACCCCACGGTGTTGGGGTCATTGGGGGGCACCCTGATACTGGGGGGACCCTGAGTATTGGGGGGGGGTCTGGGGGGGTTTGGGGGGGGTCTGGGGGGGTTTGGGGGTGCCCCCA
>JAQBHY010000117.1:0-44378 GCA_027574665.1 Rhynochetos jubatus
ACACCCCAAAATATCTCCTAAGACCCCCCCTAAGTCCACCCCAGGACCCTCAATAACCCCCCCAGGACCCCCAAATATTAACCCAGACCCCAAATACCGCCCCCCCCCCGGACCCCCAACACCCTCCCCCCCCCCCCGCCAGGAACACAACTAGCCTCCTGGGTTGGCATCTATGCGGAAGCTGTTGAGTAGGGGTTGGGGTGGGTGTAATTTTGGGGTGCTCCCCCCTCCCCAATAACGATGTGCCCCCTTGCCCCCCCCAAGGTGGGCTCGGACTGTACCACGGTGCTGTACAACTTCATGTGCAACAGCTCGTGCATGGGGGGCATGAACCGGCGCCCCATCCTCGCCATCCTCACCCTGGAGGCGCCGGGGTGAGCTGGGGGGGGGGGGCTGTGAGCGTGGGGGGGGGTCTTGGGGGTCTTTGGGGGGGAGTCTTGGGGGTCCCTGGCTGTCTGGGTGCCTTGGGAAGGGAGAAAGAGGGTCTCTGGAGACCTGGTTCTTTGAGTGGGGGGGCTCCTGGGGGTCCCTGAGTCACTGGGGGGGGTCCGGGGGGGTCATTTGGTGTTTTGGGGGGGGGGTCTTGGGGTCTCTGGGTCTTTGGGGGGGGGTGTCTTGGGGGTCCCTGGCTGTCTGGGTGCCTTGGGAAGGGAGAAAGAGGGTCTATGGAGGCCTGGTTCTTTGAGTGGGGGGGCTCCTGGGGGTCCCTGAGTCACTGGGGGGGGTCCGGGGGGGTCATTTGGTCTTTTAGGGGGGGGTCCTGGGATCTCTGGGTCTTTGGGGGGGGGGGTCTTGGGGGTCCCTGGCTGTCTGGGTGCCTTGGGAAGGGAGAAAGAGGGACCCTGGAGACCTGGTTCTTTGAGTGGGGGGGCTCCTGGGGGTCCCTGAGTCACTGGGGGGGGTCCGGGGGGGTCATTTGGTGTTTTGGGGGGGGGTCTTGGGGTCTCTGGGTCTTTGGGGGGGGGGGGTCTTGGGGGTCCCTGGCTGTCTGGGTGCCTTGGGAAGGGAGAAAGAGGGACCCTGGAGGCCTGAGTCTTTGAGTGGGGGGGCTCCTGGGGGTCCCTGAGTCAAGGGGGGGGGGTTCCGGGGGGGTCCCTGTGTCACTGGGGGGGGTCCCTGAGTCTTTGGGGGGGGGGGGGGGGGTGGTGGTCCCGGGGGTCTCGGCGTCCTGGGTCCTGCCCTGGACACCTGGAGCCTTGTGTGGGGAGGGGTCCCCGGGTGCCTGGGTCCCTGAGGGGGGGGGGCGGGGGGGTCCCTGAGTCCCTGGGGGGGGTCCTGAGTCCCTGGGGGGGGGTCCTGGGGGTCTTTGGGGGGGGCAGGGGGGGGGCGGTGTCCCAGACGTCTGGATCCCTGGGGGGGGGGTGGGGGGGGGGGCCATATGTGCCCCCTGGGGGGGGGGAAGGGGGGTGTCCGTGGGGGGGGGGAGGGGTGTCCCCCCGCACCCCTTGACCCCCCCCCATGCCCCCCCCAGGGGTCAGATCCTGGGCCGCCGCTGCTTCGAGGTTCGGGTCTGCGCCTGCCCCGGCCGGGACCGCAAGATCGAGGAGGAGAACTACCGCAAGAGGGGCGGGGCCGGGGGCGGGGCCAAGCGCGGTGAGGGCGGGGCCAAGGGAGCGAGGGTGGGGCCAAGGGAGTGGGGCTGGGACCAAACAGGGTGAGGGTGGGACCAAGAACAGGGTGAGGGCGGGGCCAAGGGAGTGAGGGCGGGGCCAAGGGAGTGAGGGCGGGGCCAAGGGGTGTGAGGGTGGGGCCAAGGGAGTGAGGGCAGGGCCAGGAGGGGTGAGGGTGGGGTCAAGGGGGTGAGGGTGGGGTCAAGAAAGGTGAGGGCGGGGCCAAGGGGGGTGAGGGCGGGGCCAAGAGGGGTGAGGGTGGGGTCAAGAGGGGTGAGGGCGGGGTCGAGGGGGTGAGGGTGGGGTCAAGGGGGTGAGGGTGGGGCCAAGGGGTGAGGGTGGGGCCAAGGGAGTGAGGGTAGGGCCAAGGGGTGAGGGCGGGGCCAAGAAGGGTGAGGGCGGGGCCAAGAAGGGTGAGGGCAGGGCCAAGGGGTGAGGGTGGGGCCAAGCAGGGTGAGGGCGGGGCCAAGGGAGTGGGGCTGGGACCAAAAACAGGGTGAGGGTGGGGCCAAGGGACTGAGGGTGGGGCCAAGCACAGTGGGGGCGGGGCCAAGGGGTGAGGGCAGGGCCGGGGGCAGGGCCAAGAGGGATGAGGGTGGGGCCAAGAGGCTTGGGGCCGGGGGCGGGGTCAGGGGCGGGGCCAAGAGGGGTGAGAGTAGGAGCAGGGTCAAGGAGAGTGGGGGGTGGGGCTAAACGGTGAGGGTGGGGCCAAGCAGGGTGGGGCCAGGGGCGGGGCCAAGGGGGGAGGGTGGGGTCAGGGTGAAGGGAGGGGACTGCAGGAGCAGGGGCGGGGCCAAGGAGAGTGGGGCAGAGCCAAGAAGAGGGGGGGTGGGACTAAACAGGATGAGGGCGGGGCCAGGGGAGGGGTCAATGGGATGAGGGCGGGGTCAGGGGCAAGTGAGGTGAGATGGGGTGAGGGGGTGGGGGTGGGGCTAGGGGCGGGGCCAAGGGCTGAGAACAGGGGCGGGGCCAAGCTGGGTGTGGGCGGGGCCACGGTGAGGGGGCGGGGTCATGGTGCTTGTGTCATGTGGCGTCCTATGGGGGGGGGGGGGCGCAGCCGGATGTTGGGGTCCGGTTGGGGGGGGGGGTCCTTGTGTCCTTTGGGGGTGGGGGGGGGGTCCTTGGGGGGTTGAGGGTCCCTCATTTGGGGGGGGGGGCTCTTGGGGGTTCCCCTGATACTTAGATCCTTGGGGGAGGGGTCTGGGATGCCTGGACCCCCCCCCAAAATTGCCTGGTCCCAACCCATCCCCCCCCCCCCCCCCAAGTCCTGCCAACCCCCCCCGAAGCCCCCGAGAGCTCCAAGAAGCGGGTGCTGAACCCCGACCCCGAGGTCTTCTGCCTGCAGGTCAGCCCCCCCGGGGGGGGCGGTTTGGGGGTCCGGGGGGGGGGCACTTGGGGGTCCGGGGGGACATTTGGGGAACAGGGGGGGGCATTTGGGGGGGGTCTGGGGGGGGAGTTTGAGGGTCCCATGGGTCCATCGGGGGTTCCCGAGGGCAGTTGGGGGTCTGGATGGGGGGGCAGTTGGGGGTCCGGGGGGGGATCACTGGTGGGACGCTCTAATTTGAGGGGGGGGTCTCCGCTTGTTTTGGGGGGGCAGTTGGGGGTCCCGGGTATCGTTTAGGGTCTCGTGGGGGGCAGTTGGGGGTCCCAGGAGTCGATGGGGGGGTCCCGAGGGGCAGTTGGGGGTCCCGGGGGGGGGATCACTGGTGGGACGCTCTAATTTGAGGGGGGGTCTCCTCTGATTTGGGGGGGGGCAGTTGGGGGTCCCGGGAATCGTTTCAGGTCTCGTGGGGGGGGCAGTTGGGGGTCCCAGGAGTCGATGGGGGGGTCCCTGGGGGGGCAGTTGGGGGTCCTGGGGGGGATCACTGGTGGGATGCTCTAATTTGGGGGGGGTCTCCCCTCATTTTGGGGGGGGCAGTTGGGGGTCCCGGGTATCGTTTAGGGTCTCCAGGGGGCAGTTGGGGGTCCCAGGAGTCGATGGGGGGGGGTCCCAGGGGCAGTTGGGGGCCCCGGGGGGGGTCACCGGTGGGATGTTCTAATTTGAGGGGGGGTCTCCTCTCATTTTGGGGGGACAGTTGGGGGTCCTGGGTATAGTTTAGGGTCTCCAGGGGGCAGTTGGGGGTCCCAGAAGTCGATGGGGGGGGGTGTCCTGGGGGCCAGTTGGGGGTCCCGGGGGGGGGGATCACTGGTGGGACGCTCTAATTTGAGGGGGGGTCTCCTCTGATTTGGGGGGGGGCAGTTGGGGGTCCCGGGAATCGTTTCAGGTCTCGTGGGGGGGGCAGTTGGGGGTCCCAGGAGTTGATGGGGGGGTCCCTGGGGGGGCAGTTGGGGGTCCCGGGGGGGGGATCACTGGTGGGACGCTCTAATTTGAGGAGGGGTCTCCTCTCATTTTGGGGGGGCAGTTGGGGGTCCCGGGTATCATTTAGGGTCTCCAGGGGGCAGTTGGGGGTCCCAGGAGTCGATGGGGGGGGTCCCAGGGTCAGTGGGGGGTCCCGGGGGGGGATCACTGGTGGGACGCTCTAATTTGAGGGGGGGTCTCCGCTTGTTTTGGGGGGGCAGTTGGGGGTCCCGGGTATCGTTTAGGGTCTCGTGGGGGGCAGTTGGGGGTCCCAGGAGTCGATGGGGGGGTCCCGAGGGGCAGTTGGGGGTCCCGGGGAGGGGATCACTGGTGGGATGCTCTAATTTGGGGGGGGGTCTCCCCCGATTTGGGGGGGGGGGCAGGTGCGGGGGCGCCGCCGGTTCGAGATGCTGAAGGAGATCAACGAGGCGCTGGAGCTGGCCGAGGGGGGGGGCGGCCCCGCCCCGACCGTGAGTGGCCCCGCCCCCACCCTTGGGGGGAGGGGGGAGGGGGAGGCGGGACCCCCGGGTGGGCGCCCCCCCCCCCCCTGCCCCGGGGTTGGGGGGAAATAGGTGTTTGGGTACCCTCGGGGGAGGGGGGGGGGGGTTGGGAGGGAGGGGGGGGGGTTGGGAGGGAGGGGGGGTCTCTGGGGGGGTGGGGGAGGTCTGGGAGGGGGTTGGGGGGGGTCGTTGGGGGGTTGGGGGGGGTCTTTGGGGGGTCTCTGGTGGGGGTGGGGGCGTTGGGGTCCTGGGAGGGGGTTGGGGGGGTCGTTGGGGGGGGTTGGGGGGGCCTGGGAGGGGGTTGGGGGGGTCGTTGGGGGGGTGAGGGGGGGTCTCTTGGGGGGTGGGGGGGCTGGGTGGGGGGTCCCCAGGGAGTTGGGGGGGGTCTCTGGGGGGGGCCTGGGAGGGGATTGGGGGGGGGTCATTGGGGGGGTGAGGAGGGGTCTCTTGCGGGGGTGGGGTGTTGGGGGGGGGCCTGGGAGGGGATTGGGGGGGGGTCCCCGGGGGGTTGGGGGGGTCTTTGGAAGGGTGAGGGGGGGTCTCTGGGGGGGCCTGGGAGGGGGTTGGGGGGGTCATTGGGGGGGTGGGGGGGGGTCTTTGGGGGGGTGAGGGGGGGTCTCTTGGGGGGTGGGGGGGTTGGGGGGGCCTGGGAGGGGTTTGGGGGGGTCATTGGGGGGGTGAGGGGGGGTCTCTTGGGTGGGTGGGGGGGTTGGGGGGGGGTCTTTGGGGGGGTGAGGAGGGGTCTCTTGGGGGGGTGGGGTGTTGGGGGGGGGCTGGGAGGGGATTGGGGGGGGTCCCCGGGGGGTTGGGGGGGTCATTGGGGGGGTGAGGGGGTCTAGGGGGGGTGGGGGGGTCCAGGAGGGGTGAGGGGGGGGTCATTGGGCGGGTTGGGGGGGCCCAGGAGGGTGGGGAGGGGTCCCTGGGGGCTTGGGGGGGGGGTCCCAGGAGGGGTGGGGGGGTCCTTGGGGGGTTGGGGGGGTCCTCGGGTGCCCCCTTAGAATGGAGGGGGAGGGGCAGGGTTTGGGGGCTTCGGGGGGGAGGAGGGGGGAGGGGTGTGAGGGTACCTGACCCCTCCCCCAGCCCCCCCTGACCCCCTCCATCCCCCCCCCCCAGGGTCAAAGGTCGCCGCCCGCGGGGGGAGGGGCTGCTGCCGCGCTCGGGGAAGAAGCTGCTGCTGAAGGGGGGAGGCGGCCGACTCCGACTGACCACGCCCCCTTCCCCCAGGCCACGCCCACCCTGCCGCCGGCCACGCCCCCGCCTCTCCCCGCATGGCCACGCCCCTCCCCTCCCTCTCCCTGTAGCCACACCCCCTTGTAGAGCCACACCTGGCTAAGCCACGCCCCGTGGCTCTCAAGCCACGCCCATGCCCCCATAGCCACACCTCCTCGCCTTGACCCCGCCCCCCCAGCCGCTTGGCCACGCCCCCCCGGGCGCGTTTTTATGCTTTTTTATACAATAAACGTCAATTTTGTACCGCCCCTCCCCCACCCCAGGCAGTGCGGGGCGGGGCCCGGGGGGAGGGGCCACAGGAGGGGGGAGGGGCCACAGTGTGGGGTACCTGGGAGGGGGAGGGGCCACAGGGTGGGGGAGGGGGAGGGGCTACAGTATGGGGGAGGGGCCCCAGTGTGGGGTAACTGGGAGGGGGAGGGGCCACAGGGTGGGGTAACTGGGAGGGGGAGGGGCCACAGGGTGGGGGAGGGGCTACAGTATGGGGGAGGGGCCCCAGTGTGGGGTAACTGGGGGGGGGGGAGGGGCTACAGTGTGGGGGAGGGGCCACAGTGTGGGGTAACTGGGAGGGGGGGAGGGGCCCCAGTGTGGGGTAACTGGGAGGGGGGGAGGGGCCCCAGTGTGGGGGAGGGGCCGGAGTCTCGGGGTAACTGGGGGTGGGGGGGTTCAGGATGGGAGGGGGAGGGGTCACAGTGTGGGGGGGAGGGGCTCAGAGTGGGGGGAGGGGCTTCAGTATGTGGTAACTGGGAGGGGGGGAGGGGCCACTGTGGAGGGGAGGGGTCCTAGAGTGGGGGAGGGGCACCAGTGTGGGGGGAGGGGGGGTCCCACTTTGGGGGAGGGGCCACAGTGGGGGGGAGGGGGGGAGGGGTCCTAGTGTGGGGGAGGGGCCAGAGTGTGGGGTGACTGGGGGGGGGGGGTGTGTCACAGCGTGGGGGGAGGGGCTCAATAGGGGGAGGGGCTCAGAGTGGGGGAGGGGCCTCAGTATGTGGTAACTGGGAGGGGGGAGGGGCCAAAGCTGGGGGGAGGGGCCACAGTGTAGGGGGAGGGGCTCCAGGATGGGATAAGGGGGAGGGGGTCCCACTTTGGGGGAGGGGCACCAGGATGGGGGAGGGGCCCCAGCGTGGGGGAGGGGCTCCAAGGTGGGGGGAGGGGGTCCAGTCTGGGGTAACCGGGAGGGGGGAGGGGCCACAGTGTGGGGGAGGGGGGAGGGGTCCCAGCGTGGGGGAGGGGCCCGACCTGGGGTACCTTGGGGGGGGGGTCCCAGATGGGGTGGGTGGAGCTTCCGCCCCCCCCAGCCCCTCCCCCATCGCCCTCCCCCCCCCCTCGTGACCTTGAAATGCCCTTGGGGGGGGCGGGGGGAGGGGCAGGAGGGCGAGACCCCTCCCCCACCCCGGGACACCCCCCCCCCCCGGGCCCGCTGGGTGGGGGAGGGGGCAGCACCATCTGGCCGGGATTAGGGGGGATTTGCCCCTCCCCCACCCGGATGTGGGTCACGGGGGGGGGGGGGGGGGGGGGCTGGGGGGGGTAATTAAGGGTTTGGGGTTAATGAAGGGCGTTAATTAGGGTTGGGAGGGTTAATTAGGGGGATGGGGGGGGTGTTAATTAAGGGAGAGTTAATTTGGGGGGGGCGGGGGGGTAATTAGAGGGGGAGGGGCTGGGTAGAGACACCCCCCGGGGGGGCTGTTAATTAGCGTGTTAATTGAGGGCGTGGATGGGGGGGGCTGTTAATTGGGGGGGCTACTAATTGAGGATGTTAATTAGGGGGTGGTTAATCGGGGGTCTCTTAATGGGGGGTTGATTGGGGTGTTAATTGGGGTAAATCATTACTGGGGGGTATTAGGGGCTAATTAATTAGAGGGGGGTCTCTTAGCGGCTAATTAATTGAGGCTGTTAATTAGAGGGGTCTATCTTAAGAGTATTAATTGGGGTGATTAATTGGGGGTGTCTGTCTATTAGTGGGTGCTTAATCAGGGGGAATCTTTATTAGGGGCTGTTAATTGGGGGCTATTGGGACTAATTAATTAGCGGGGGTCTCTTATTAGCTAATTAATTGTGGCTGTTAATTAGAGGGGTCTATCTTAAGAGTATTAATTGGGGTGATTAATTGACTGTCCCTATTAGTGGGTGGTTAATTAGGGGGAATCTTTATTAGGGGCTGTTAATTGGGGGCTATTGGGGCTAATTAATTAGAGAAGGATCTCTTAGGGGCTAATTAATTGAGGCTGTTAATTAGAGAGGTCTGTCTAAGGGTATTAATTGGGGTGATTAAATGGGGGTGTCTATTAGTGGGTGCTTAATCAGGGGAATCTTTATTAGGGCTGTTAATTGGGGGCTATTGGGACTAATTAATTAACGGGAGTCTCTATGAGCTAATTAATTGTGGCTGTTAATTAGAGGGGTCTATCTTAAGGGTATTAATTGGGGTGATTAATTGACGGTCCCTATTAGTGGGTGGTTAATTAGGGGGAATCTTTATTAGGGGCTGTTAATTGGGGGCTATTGGGGCTAATTAATTAGAGAAGGGTCTCTCAGGGGCTAATTAATTGAGGCTGTTAATTAGAGAGGTCTGTCTTAAGGGTATTAATTGGGGTGATTAAATGGGGGTGTCTATTAGTGGGTGGTTAATCAGGGGAATCTTTATTAGGGGCTGTTAATTGGGGTTATTAGGGCTAATTAATTAGAGGGGGTCTCTTATGAGCTAATTAGTTGGGGCTGTTAATTAGAGGGATCTATCTTAAGGGTATTAATTGGGGGTCTCAATGTGTTTTTAATTGGGGGTGTTAATGGGGGGGGATAATTATTAGGGGCTGTTAATTGGGGGTTATTAGGGGCTAATTAATTAGAGGGGGTCTCTTATGAGCTAATTAGTTGGGGCTGTTAATTAGAGGGATCTATCTTAAGGGTATTAATTGGGGGTCTCAATGTGTTTTTAATTGGGGGTGTTAATGGGGGGGGATAATTATTAGGGGCTGTTAATTGGGGGCTATTAGGGTCTAATTAATTAGAGGGGGTGTCTTAGGCGTTAATTAATTGGGGCCACTAATTAGAGAGAACCGTGTTAAGGCTATTAATTGGGGTTCTTTATTAATGAGTTGTTAATTGGGGTGTTAATTAAAGGTATACCTTATGAGTGGCTGTTAATTGGGGTATTAGGGGCTAATTAATTAGAGGGGGGTCCCTTAGGGGCTAATTAATTGGGGCTGTTAATTAGAGGGGTGTCTATTAAGGGTATTAATTGGACATCTATTAGCGGGTCGTTAATTGGGGTATTAATGAGGGGGAATCTTTATTTGGGGCTGTTAATTGGGGGCTAATTAATTAGAGGGGGTCTCTTGGGGGCTAATTAATTGGGGCTGCTAATTAGAGGGGTCCCTATTGGGGTGTTAATTGGGGGTCGTTAATTGGGGGGGGGTGTCTCTGATGGCGGCTCTGATTTGGGAGGTGTTAATTAGGGCATCTCGATTGGGGGCTGCTAATTAAGGGGTTGTTAATTGGGGGGGGTCTCCAGGGGGGTCTTTATAATGGTGTTAATTGGGGGGGGTGTTAATTAGGGGCTGTTAATTGGGGAGGGGGCATCGTAGGCACCTGCTGATTGGGGTTTGGGATAAGGAGGGGGCGGTCGTTAATTAGGGGGTCGTTAATTGGGCGCGGTGGGATTAATTAGGGGCGGTTTTGACTGGGATGTGTTAATTGGGGGGGCCCTTAATTAGTGTGTGGGGGCTTAATTAGGGGGGGTTAATTGGGGGAGGGGGATTTGGGGTGTTAATTGGGGGGGGTGGGGTGTCTTAATTACGCCCGGGAGGGGGGTGGGGAGGGGATTTGGGGCAAATTAAGGGGGTTTTGGTGTCTCCCTCCCCAATGACGTCATCACCGTGGCCACGCCCCCTCCATGAATGAGGACACGGGGGGGTGGGCGCGGGGGGGTGGGGGAGGGGCGCGGTGGAAGGGCCCCAGGTCCGGGCACGGGGCCCTGGCATCTCCCTAACGAGCTCGTCAGGCTCATTAGCAGCCCCTCCCCCACCCCGTGGCCTAATTACCCCCCCCCCCGAGGGCCCAGGCGTGGGGGAGGGGTCCCCCCAGGGGTCCCCCGGGCCAAAAAAACCACCAAAAACCGGTTATTTCCACCCAAAACCTGAAGGTTTTAATACAAGGGGCCCCAAAACCTGCTCGACACCCCCCAGCCACCAGGGGGCGACCTGCCGGGGGGAGGGGGGGGCGGGGTCAGCGAGGGGGCGGGACGGTTAGTAACGGAGGGGGAGGGGCTGCAGCGCGGCTACCAAGATGGCTTCCAGGCGGCTACCAAGATGGCCGCCGGGGAATGGGGGGGAGGGGGCCAAGATGGCGGCTGGGCTGGCTGTGGGGGAGGGGCTGAGACGGCTACTGACCCCCCCCCCCGCAGCCGCTGTGGGGTGGGCAGGGAGTGGGGGAGGGGAGGGGCAAGATGGCCGCCGGTCCCTGCTACGGCCAATGGGGTTCAAGATGGCGGCCCAAGATGGCTGCCTGTCCCTACCACAGCCAATGGGATTCAGGGTGGCCGCCCAAGATGGCCACCAGCCCCCTCTACAGCCAATAAGATTCAAGGTGGCGGCCCAAGATGGCCGCAAGCCTCCATCTGCAGGTGGTGGGATTCAAGATGGTGGGTCAAGATGGCCGCCACTCCCTTCCACAGCCAATGGGATTCAAGATTGTGGCCCAAGATGGCCGCCGGCCCCCTCTACAGCCAATAAGATTCAAGGTGGCGGCCCAAGATGGCCGCCACACCCTGCTATGGCCAATAGGGTTCAAGATCACAGGCCAAGATGGCCGCCAGCCCCTTCCACAGCCAATGGGATTCAAGATGGCGGCTGCTGGCCCCTGGTTGGTCATGGGGACCAGGCCTGGATGCCATCTTTGGCTGTGGGCGTGGCAACGGGCGTGGCCAACTCGGTTGAGCCAATGGCAGCCCGGCTCTGCCACCGCCCTGGCAGCCATCTTGCTCTTGCTCTACCCAGCCAATGGCGGCCATCTCTAGCGCCAGCGGCGGCCATCTTGCCCTGTCTACAGCCAACGGCGGCCATCTTGCCACCTACAGAGCCAACGGCGGCCATCTTTCCATCTCTGCAGCCAATGGCGGCCATCTCACCCTCTACCCAGCCAATGGCGGCCATCTTGCAGTCTATACAGCCAATGGCAGCCATCTTGCCCTTTACACAGCCAATGGCAGCCATCTTTACAGCCAATGGCGGCCATCTTGCCCTCAACACAGCCAATGGCAGCCATCTCTACAGCCAATGGCAGCCATCTTGCTGTCTATACAGCCAATGGCAGCCATCTTGCCCTCTGCCCAACCAACGGTGGCCAACTCGTAATCTATACAGCCAGTGGCGGCCATCTTGCCCTCTACACAGCCAGTACACGCCATCTCTACAGCCAATGGCAGCCATCTTGCCCTCTACACAGCCAATGGCAGCCATCTTGCCTTCTACACAGCCAATGGCAGCCATCTTGCCCTCTACACAGCCAGTAGTGGCCATCTCTACAGCCAATGGTGGCCATCTCACCTTCTACACAGCCAATGACGGCCATCTCTACAGCCAATGGCGGCCATCTTGCCCTCAACACAGCCAATGGCGGCCATCTCGCCTTCTACACAGCCAATGGCGGCCATCTTGCCGTCTATACAGCCAATGGCGGCCATCTTGCCCTCTGCCCAGCCAACGGTGACCATCTTGTAATCTATACAGCCAATGGTGGCCATCTTGCCCCCTACACAGCCAGTAGTAGTCATCTCTATGGCCAACGGTGGCCATCTTGCCCTCTACACAGCCAGTAGTGGCCATCTTGCCCTCAACACAGCCAACGGCAGCCATCTTGCCCTCAACACAGCAAATGGCGGCCATCTCGCCCTCTGCCCAGCCAACGGCGGCCATCTCGCCCCCCCGGCACTCAACAGCATCCGCCCTGTCGCGTAACGCGGCCGCCATCTCCCTCCTCACGCGTTCCCCAGCGGCGGCCATCTTGACAGCCAGCCGTTGGCCATCTTGACCCCCTCCAACCCTCCCTAGAAGACCCCAAAAGGCACCCCCGCCCCCCCGACGTCACGGCCGGCCCCGACTCGCCGCTGAGACGAGGAGGGGTCAGTTTGGGGGCGGGGGGAGGGGACAAGCCGGGGGCGGGGGGGCGGGGGAGGGTCTACGGCGCCGTGTAACGTCGACGATATATAAAAATATCTATGTACATTTATTATCGCGATATTAGGGGCGTGGCGGCGGGGGGAGGGGCGGAGATTAGACCTTGCCTTGAAAGGGAGAGGAGCGCGGGGGGGGCGGGGCTACGGGGCGGGGCTCAGTCGCGGTTGACGCGGAGGCGGAAGGCGACGCGGCCGGCGAACTTGTCGCGCTCGTCGTCGGCGCGGAGGCCGGCGGCGTTGAGGCGGCACTCGACGTGGTGCTCCACGTTGGCCGTGGCGTTGGCGAACCGCAGGGCCACCACGGGCTGCGTGTAGTTGACCTATGGCGGGGCGGGGAGGCGGGGACAAGCGTGACTCCTCCCATTTTCCCCGCGGGAGCCTCGAGGGCGCCCCCTAGAGGATGAGGTGTCCCCGACACGCCTCGCAATAAGCATCAACACCCCGGTTATCCCCCCCCCCCGAAATGGGTCTGGGGATGTGTGCGTGAACACACCCCTCCCCCAAGGGGGTGGGGCTAAATATAACCCCGCCCCCTTTCCCCCCATCCTCCAGGGCGCCCCCTAGAGGATGAGGTGTCCCCCCACGCCTCGCAACAAGCATCAACACCCTGGTTACTCCCCCAAAATGGGTCTGGGGGACGCGAGCGTGCACACACCGCTCCCCCCCAAAGGGGTGGGGCCAAATATAACCCCGCCCCCTTTCCCCCACCCTCAAGGACGCCCCCTAGAGGATGAGGTGTCCCCCCACGCCTCGCAATAAGCATCAACACCCCGGTTATCCCCCCCCCGAAATGGGTCTGGGGGACGCGAGCGTGCACACCCCCCTCCCCCCAAGGGGGTAGGGCTAAATATAACCCCGCCCCCTTTTCCCCACCCTCAAGGACGCCCCCTAGAGGATGAGGTGTCCCCCCACACCTCACAACAAGCATCAACACCCCAATTACCCCCCCGAAATGGGTCTGGGGGACGCAAGCATGCACCCACCCCCTCCCACAAGGGGGCGCAGGCACTGGGGACCCCCCCCCCAAAGTGACCCAACCCTTGAGGACCCCCCCCCCCCCCGGGGGGGCTCATCCACACAAAGCAAGCCCCCCCCCCCTCCAGCATCCCTCCAAGGGATCCATCCGTGTTTCCCCCCCCCCCCAGGGCGTGGTGAGGCGCCCCCCAACCCCCCACCCAAGGTGACCCCGGCGTGTGGGGGGCCCTCCCCCCCCCCCATGGGGGTGGGACCCCAGACTCACGTGGACCCTCTTGCCGTAGTAGGGGAAGTACATGAGGTCGATGGAGCCGTTGGGGGGGAAGAGCTGGAGGGGGCCCAGGAGGGTGGCGTCCTCCTCCCGCTGGGGGGGGGCACGTGGGGGTCAGCACCCGCCCCACACATTGGGGGGGGGACACCCCCACCCGCCCCCCCGACTCAAACACCCTCCCTACACACCGCCCCTGCCCCAAATACCACCACGGGACACCCCTCCCCCCCCAGTGCTCCAACCCCCCGGGACCCCCTAAATGCCCCCCCCCCCCCGGACCACCCCCCCAGTGCTCTGTTGCCCCCCAGGACCCCCCTAAATGCACCCCTGCCCCCCCATCACCCCCCTAATGCCCCCCCCCCGCAGTGCTCTAACCCCTCGGGACCCCCCTAATGCCCCCCCCCGGACCCCACCCCACTATTCCACCCCCCCCCGGACCCCCCTAATGTCCCCCCCAGTGCTCCACGACCCCTGAGACCCCCCCACATGCCCCCCCCCGTGCTCCAACCCCTCGGGACCCCCTAATGCCCCCCCCCGAACCCCCCCAGTGGTCCGACCCCCCCAGGACCCCCCTAAATGACCCCCTGGACCCCCCCCCAGTGCTTCAGCCCCCCAGGACCCCCCTAAATGCCCCCCTGGACCCCCCCCAGTGCTCCAACCCCCCCCGGACCCCCCTAAATGCCCCCCTGGACCCCCCCCGGACCCCCCTAAATGACCCCCTGGACCCCCCCCCAGTGCTTCAGCCCCCCCCGGACCCCCCTACATGCCCCCCTGGACCCCCCCAAGTGCTCCAACCCCCCCTGGACCCCCCTAAATGCCCCCCCTGGACCCCCCCCAGTGCTCCAACCCCCCCCAGAACCCCCATAAATGCCCCCCTGGACCCCTCCCCAGTGCTCCAACCCCCCCAGGACCCCCCCTTGTTGCCCCCCAACCCTCCCAGTGCCCCTCCCAGCGCTCCCCAGTTTGGCCCAGCGCCCCCCCCCCAGCGCCCTTACGCTGGCGGCCGACTGTCCCTGCGCCCCACGGCCGGGAAGAGAGAGAACGTCAGTGACACGGGGGGACACGGGGGGACAGGGGTCACAGCGTGGGGACAGCGGGGTCACTGGGGTCACAGGGGTCACAGCAAGGGGTCACAGGGGTCACAGAGATCACAGCGTGGGGACAGCGGGGTCACTGGGGTCACAGCACGGGGACAGTGGGGACAGTGAGGTCACAGCAAGGGGTCACAGGGGTCACAGAGGTCACAGCGTAGGGACAGCAGGGTCACAGGGGTCACAGCGTGGGGACAGTGGGGTCACTGGGGTCACAGCAAGGGGTCACAGGGGTCACAGAGGTCACAGCGTGGGGACAGCAGGGTCAAAGAGGTCACAGCACGGGGACAGCGGGGACGAGGGACATTGGGTCACAGGGGTCACAGTGTAGGGACAATAGGGACAGCAGGGTCACAGCGTGGGGACGGTGGGGACAGTGGGGTCACAGGGGTCACAGCGTGGGGACAGTGGGGTCACAGGGGTCACAGCGTGGGGACAGTGGGGACAGTGGGGTCACAGCATGGGGACAGTGGGGACAGTGGGGTCACAGGGGTCACAGCGTGGGGACAGTGGGGACAGTGGGGTCACAGCATGGGGACAGTGGGGACAGTGGGGTCACAGGGGTCACAGCGTGGGGACAGTGGGGACAGTGGGGTCACAGCATGGGGACAGTGGGGACAGTGGGGTCACAGGGGTCACAGCGTGGGGACAGTGGGGACAGTGGGGTCACAGCATGGGGACAGTGGGGACAGTGGGGTCACAGGGGTCACAGCGTGGGGACAGCAGGGACAGTGGGGTCACAGCATGGGGACAGTGGGGACAGTGAGGTCACAGGGGTCACAGCAAGGGGACAGCAGGGACAGTGGGGTCACAGCATGGGGACAGTGGGGACAGTGAGGTCACAGGGGTCACAGCAAGGGGACAGCAGGGACAGTGGGGTCACAGCATGGGGACAGTGGGGACAGTGGGGTCACAGGGGTCACAGCGTGAGGACAGTGGGGTCACAGGGGGCACAGCATGGGGACAGCGGGGACAGTGAGGTCACAGGGGTCACAGCAAGGGGACAGCAGGGACAGTGGGGTCACAGCATGGGGACAGTGGGACCAAGGGACATTGGGGTCACAGGGGCACAGTGTGGGGACAGTGGGGTCATTGGGGTCACAGGGGTCACAGCGTGGGGACAGCGGGGTCACTGGGGTCACAGCACGGGGACAGTGGGGTCACAGGGGTCACAGGGGTCACAGCACAGGGACAGCAGGGACAGTGGGGTCATTGGGGTCACAGGGGTCACAGTGTGGGGACAGTGAGGTCACAGCATGGGGACAGCGGGGTCGCAGGGGTCACAGCACAGGGACAGCGGGGACAGCAGGGACAAGGGACAGTGGGGTCACAGGGGGCACAGGGGTCACTGTGTGGGGACAATGGGGTCATTGGGGTCACGGGGTCACAGCGTGGGGACAATAGGGACAGTGTGGTCACGGTGGGGGGACACACAGCAGATTTGGGGTGAAACCAGGAGGGTTTTGGGGTGAGTCCAGCAGGTTTTGGGGCGCTGTCGCAGCATTTTGGGGTGAAAGCAGCCGGTTTTGGCTAAACCCAACAGGATTTTGGGGTGAAACTAGCAAGTTTTGGGGGTGCCTGGCAGGTTTTGGGGGGAAAACCAGCAGGTTTTGGGGTGAATCCAGCAGGTTTTGGGACACCCAGAAGGATTTTGGGGTGAAACCAGCAGGATTTGGGGTGAATCCAGCTGGTTTTGGGTGCAACCAGCCTGTTTTGGGGTGAAACCAGGAGGATTTTGGGGTGCCCAGAGGGATTTTGGGGTGAAACCAGGAGCTTTTAGCTAAACCCAACAGGATTTTGGGGTGAAACTAGCAAGTTTTGGGGGTGCCCGGCAGGTTTTGTGGTGAATCCAGCCTATTTTGGGGTGAAAGTAGCAGGATTTGGGGGCACCCAGCAGATTTTTGAGGGAAAACCAGCAGATTTTGGGGTGAATCCAGCATGTTTTGGGGTGAAAGCAGCACTTTTTGGGACACCCAGAAGGATTTTGGGATGAAAACAGCAGGATTTGGGGGCGCCCAGTGGAATTTGGGGGGGAAACCAGCACGTTTTGGGGTGAATCCAGCTGGTTTTGGGTGCAACCAGCCTGTTTTGGGGTGAAACCAGGAGGATTTTGGGGTGAAACCAGCAGATTTTAGCTAAACCCAACAGGATTTTGGGGTGAAACTAGCAAATATTGGGGGTTCCCAGCAGGTTTTGGGGTGAATCCTGCCTATTTTGGGGTGAATTCACCGGATTTTGGGGTGAAAGCAGCCGGGTTTGGGGCACCCGGCAGTTTTTGGGGTGAAACCAGGCTATTTTGGCTAAACCCAGCAGGATTTTGGGGTGAAAGCAGCCGGTTTTGGGGTCTCCCCCCCCCCTTACCAGGTCACCCTTCGCCCGGGGTCGCTGGGGAGAGACGAGAGAGAGTGAGGGGGGGGCACAAGGGGGACACGGGGACCCAGGGGACACCGTGGGGGGGGGGCACAAGGGACATGGGGGACACGGGGGGGGCACAAGGGGTGACATGGGGGGACACAGGGGGGGCATGAGGACCCAGGTGACACTTGGGGGGGGGACAAGGGGTGAGATGGGGGGACAGAGGAGACATGGGGGGGCATGGGGACCCAGGGGACACCAAGGGGACACTGGGGGGGGACACTGAGGGGGACAGGTGACACTGGGAGGGGCAATGGGGGGCACATGGGGGGACCCAGGTGACACTGGGGGGGCACAAGGGACACTGGGGGGGGGCACTGGGGGGACACAAGGGGTGACACAGGGACCCAGGTGACACTGGGGGGGCACAAGGGACACTGGGGGGGACACTGGGACCCGGGGGACACTGGGGGGGCACAAGGGACATGGGGGGACACTGGGAGGACACTGGGGGGACACTGGGGGGACACTGGGACCCAGGTGACACTGGGGGAGCACGAGGGACATGGGGGGGGGCACTGGGGGGACACAAGGGGTGACACAGGGACCCAGGTGACACTGGGGGGGCACAAGGGACACTGGGGGGGGACACTGGGGGGACACTGGGGGGGACACAGGGACCCAGGGGACACTGGGGGGGCACAAGGGACATGGGGGGACACTGGGGGGACACTGGGGGGTGACACAGGGACCCAGGTGACACTGGGGGGTGACACAAGGGACACTGGGGGGGACACAGGGACCCAGGTGACACTGGGGGGGGCACAAGGGACATGGGGGGACACTGAGGGGTGACACAAGGACCCAGGTGACACTGGGGGGGGCACAAGGGACATGGGGGGACACAAGGGGTGACACTGGGACCTAGGTGACACCGGGGGGGGGGCACAAGGGACGTGGGGGGGGCACTGGGGGGACACTGAAGGGGACACAGGGACCCAGGTGACACTGGGGGGGCACGAGGGACATGGGGGGGGGGCACTGGGGGGACACAAGGGGTGACACAGGGACCCAGGTGACACTGGGGGGCACAAGGGACATGGGGGGACACTGGGGGGACACTGGGGGGTGACACAGGGACCCAGGTGACACTGGGGGGTGACACAAGGGACACTGGGGGGGACACTGGGACCCGGGGGACACTGGGGGGGCACAAGGGACACTGGGGGGGGGGCACTGGGGGGACACAAGGGGTGACACAGGGACCCAGGTGACACTGGGGGGGGCACAAGGGACATGGGGGGACACTGAGGGGTGACACAAGGACCCAGGTGACACTGGGGGGGGCACAAGGGACACTGGGGGGGGCACTGGGGGGACACAAGGGGTGACACAGGGACCCATGTGACACTGGGGGGCACAAGGGACATGGGGGGACACTGGGGGGTGACACAAGGGACATGGGGGGACACTGGGGGGACACTGGGGGGTGACACAGGGACCCAGGTGACACTGGGGGGGCACAAGGGACATGGGGGGGGCACTGGGGGGGGACACTGGGGGGCACAAGGGACATGGGGGGACACTGGGGGGACACCGGGGGGTGACACAAGGACCCAGGTGACACTGGGGGGCACAAGGGACATGGGGGGGGGGGGCACTGGGGGGACACTGGGGGGACACTGGGGGGACACCGGGGGGGGACAGGGGGGTCACCTTTGCGGCGCAGACGACGTTGATGCTCTTGTTCCTCCCCGGGAAGAAGTTAATGACCTGGGGGGGGGCGGGGCTGTTAATGGGGTCCCAGTACAGACCAGTATGGACCAGTACAAGGCCGGGCTCTGCAGGAAGCAATGCCCCACGCATCCCAGTGCTCCCAGTATGGACCAGTACGAACGAGTGCAAGGCCAGGCTCTGCAGTAAGCAATGCCCCAGGCCTCCCAGTACGGACCAGTGCAAGGCCAGGCTCTGCAGTAAGCAATGCCCCGGGCCTCCCAGTATGGACCAGTACAGACCAGTATGGACCAGTGCAAGGCCAGGCTCTGCAGTAAGCAATGCCCCAGGCCTCCCAGTACGGACCAGTACGGACCAGTGCAAGGCCAGGCTCTGCAGTAAGCAATGCCCTGGGCCTCCCAGTGCCTCCCAGTCCAAGGCAATACAATAAGCCACAGCCATTCCCAATGCCCCCAGTCCCTCCCAGTGCCCCCCAGTCCCTCCCAGTCCCAGGCAATACAATAAGCCACACACATTCCCAATGCCCCAAGTGCCACCCCAGTCCCTCCCAGTGCATCCCAGTGCCCTCCCAGTGCATCCCAGTGCCTCCCAGTGCCCTCCCAGTCCAAGGCAATACAATAAGCCACACCCATTCCCAATGCCCCCAGTCCCTCCCAGTGCCCCCCAGTCCCTCCCAGTGCATCCCAGTGCCCTCCCAGTCCCAGGCAATACAATAAGCCACACACATTCCCAATGCCCCAAGTGCCACCCCAGTCCCTCCCAGTGCATCCCAGTGCCCTCCCAGTGCATCCCAGTGCCCTCCCAGTGCCTCCCAGTCCAAGGCAATACAATAAGCCACACCCATTCCCAATGCCCCCAGTCCCTCTCAGACCCCCCCAGTCCCTCCCAGCGACCCCCAGTGCCTCCCAGTGCATCCCAGTGCCCCCCAGTCCAAGGCAATACAATAAGCCACACCCATTTCCAATGCCCCCAGTCCCTCCCAGTGCCCTCCCAGTGCACCCCAGTGCCCCCCAGTCCCTCCCAGTGCCCTCCCAGCCCAAGGCAATACAATAAGCCACACACATTCCCAATGCCCTCAGTCCCTCCCAGTGAATCCCAGTGCCCACCCAGTGCCCCCCAGTCTCCCCCAGTGCCTCCCAGTCCAAGGCAATACAATAAGCCACACCCATTCCCAATGCCCCCAGTCCCTCTCAGACCCCCCCAGTCCCTCCCAGCGACCCCCAGTGCCTCCCAGTGCATCCCAGTGCCCCCCAGTCCAAGGCAATACAATAAGCCACACCCATTTCCAATGCCCCCAGTCCCTCCCAGTGCCCTCCCAGTGCACCCCAGTGCCCCCCAGTCCCTCCCAGTGCCCTCCCAGCCCAAGGCAATACAATAAGCCACACACATTCCCAATGCCCTCAGTCCCTCCCAGTGAATCCCAGTGCCCACCCAGTGCCCCCCAGTCTCCCCCAGTGCCTCCCAGTCCAAGGCAATACAATAAGCCACACCCATTCCCAATGCCCCCAGTCCCTCCCAGTGCCCCCCAGCACCCCCCCCATGCATCCTAGTGTCCCCCAGTCCCTCCCAGTGCCCCCCAGTCCAAGGCAATACAATAAGCCACAGCCATTCCCAATGCCCCCAGTCCCTCCCAGTGCCCCCCAGTCCCTCCCAGTGCCCTCCCAGTCCCAGGCAATACAATAAGCCACACCCATTCCCAATGCCCCCAGTCCCTCTCAGTCCCACCCAGTCCCTCCCAGTGCCTCCCAGCGCCCCCCAGTCCAAGGCAATACAATAAGCCACACCCATTCCCAATGCCCCCAGTCCCTCCCAGTGCCCCCCAGCGCCCCCCCCCCCATGCATCCTAGTGCCCCCCAGTCCCTCCCAGTGCCCCCCAGTCCAAGGCAATACAATAAGCCACAGCCATTCCCAATGCCCCCAGTCCCTCCCAGTGCCCCCCAGTCCCTCCCAGTGCATCCCAGTGCCCTCCCAGTCCCAGGCAATACAATAAGCCACACACATTCCCAATGCCCCAAGTGCCACCCCAGTCCCTCCCAGTGCATCCCAGTGCCCTCCCAGTCCAAGGCAATACAATAAGCCACACCCATTCCCAATGCCCCCAGTCCCTCTCAGACCCCCCCAGTCCCTCCCAGTGCCCCCCAGTCCCTCCCAGTCCAAGGCAATACAATAAGCCACACACATTTCCAATGACCCCAGTCCCTCCCAGTCCCTCCCAGTGCCCCCCAGCACCCCCCCCCATGCATCCTACTGCCCCCCAGTCCCTCCCAGTGCCCCCCAGTCCAAGGCAATACAATAAGCCACACCCATTCCCAATGCCCCCAGTCCCTCCCATTGCCCCCCAGTCCCTCCCAGTCCAAGGCAATACAATAAGCCACACACATTTCCAATGACCCCAGTCCCTCCCAGTCCCTCCCAGTGCCCCCCAGCACCCCCCCCATGCATCCTACTGCCCCCCAGTCCCTCCCAGTGCCCCCCAGTCCAAGGCAATACAATAAGCCACACCCATTCCCAATGCCCCCAGTCCCTCCCAGTGCCCTCCCAGTCCCTCCCAGTGCCCCCCAGTCCAAGGCAATACAATAAGCCACACACATTCCCAATGCCCCCAGTCCCTCCCAGTGCCCTCCCAGTGCATCCCAGTGCCCTCCCAGTGCCCCCCAGTCTCTCCCAGTGCCTCCCAGTCCAAGGCAATACAATAAGCCACACCCATTCCCAATGCCCCCAGTCCCTCCCAGTCCCCCCCAGTGCCCCCCAGCGCGTACCCGGTTGACCTTGAGCAGCACGCAGGGCTGGCCGGCGCCGTAGCCGTAGTCGTCGGCGGGCGCGAGGCCGGCGCAGGGGCCCAGCAGGGAGCGGTTGAAGCGACAGGCGCGTTTGGGGTAGTTGGGGACGGCGTCGTCCGGCTGCTCGTTGTAGCGCCCGGGGACGCAGGCGGCGTTGCGGGCGGCCTGCACGCTGTCGTTGTACGCTGCGCCCAGCACCCGCTCGCACCGGTACGGCACGGGCACCCCGCGCTGCCCGGTACGGCCCAGGGCCCTCCCAGTGCTGCCCGGTATGGCTTCGAGCCCTCCCAGTGTCCCCCGGTATGGGACAGAGCACTCCCAGTGCCGCCCAGTGCTGCCCAGTATGGCTTAGAGCCCTCCCACTGTCCCCCAGTACAGGCCAGAGCCCTCCCAGTGGCACCCAGTGCTGCCCAGTATGGCTTAAAGCCCTCCCAGTGTCTCCCGGTATGGGACAGAGCACTCCCAGTGGCACCCAGAGCTGCCCAGTATGGCTTAGAGCCCTCCCAGTATGGCTTAGAGCCCTCCCAGTATGGCCCAGTACACGCCAGAGCCCTCCCAGTGGCACCCAGTGCTGCCCAGTATGGCTTAGAGTCCTCCCAGTATGGCTTAGTACAGCCCAGGGCCCTCCCAGTGCCACCCAGTATGGGACGGAGCCCTCCCAGTGGCACCCAGTGCTGCCCAGTATGGCTTAGAGCCCTCCCAGTGTCCCCCGGTATGGGACAGAGCACTCCCAGTGGCACCCAGTGTTGCCCTGTATGGCTTAGAGCCCTCCCAATGCTCCCCAGTATGGGACAGAGCCCTCCCAGTACAGGCCAGTGCTGTCCAGTATGGCTTAGAGCCCTCCCAATGCTCCCCAGTATGGGACAGAGCCCTCCCAATGCTGCCCAGTATGGCTTAGAGCCCTCCCACTGTCCCCCACTATGGGACGGAGCCCTCCCAGTGGCACCCAGTGCTGCCCAGTATGGCTTAGAGCCCTCCCAGTGTCCCCCACTATGGGACGGAGCCCTCCCAGTGGCACCCAGTGCTGCCCAGTATGGCTTAGAGCCCTCCCAGTGTCCCCCACTATGGGACGGAGCACTCCCAGTGCCACCCAGTGCTGCCCAGTATGGCTTAGAGTCCTCCCAGTATGGCTTAGTACAGCCCAGGGCCCTCCCAGTGCCACCCAGTGCTGCCCAGTATGGCTTAGAGCCCTCCCAATGCTCCCCAGTATGGGACAGAGCCCTCCCAGTACAGGCCAGTGCTGTCCAGTATGGCTTAGAGCCCTCCCAATGCTCCCCAGTATGGGACAGAGCCCTCCCAGTGTCCCCCAGTGCTGCCCAGTATGGCTTAGAGCCCTCCCAGTGTCCCCCAGTACAGGCCAGAGCCCTCCCAGTGTCCCCCAGTGCTGCCCAGTATGGCTTAGAGCCCTCCCAGTGCTCCCCAGTCGGCGACAGAGCCCTCCCAGTGTCCCCCAGTATGGGACAGAGCCTTCCCAATGCTCCCCAGTATGGGACAGAGCACTCCCAGTGCCACCCAGTGCTGCCCAGTATGGCTTAAAGCCCTCCCAGTGTCCCCCACTATGGGACGGAGCCCTCCCAGTGGCACCCAGCGCTGCCCAGTATGGCTTAGAGCCCTCCCAGTGTCCCCCAGTATGGCTTGGAGTCCTCCCAGTGTCCCCCAGTACAGGCCAGAGACCTCCCAGTGGCACCTAGTGCTGCCCAGTATGGCTTAGAGCCCTCCCAGTGTCCCCCAGTACAGGCCAGAGACCTCCCAGTGGCACCTAGTGCTGCCCAGTATGGCTTAGAGCCCTCCCAGTATGGCTTAGTACAACCCAGGGCCTTCCCAGTGCCACCCAGTATGGGACGGAGCCCTCCCAGTGCCGCCCAGTGCTGCCCAGTATGGCTTAGAGCCCTCCCAGTGCTGCCCAGTATGGGCCAGAGCACTCCCAGTACAGTCCAGAACCCTCCCAGTGCTGCCCAGTATGGCTTAGAGCCCTCCCAGTGGCCCCCAGTATGGGACGGAGCCCTCCCAGTGCTGCCCAGTATGGGACGGAGCCCTCCCAGTGCTGCCCAGTATGGCTTAGAGCGCTCCCAGTGCTGCCCAGTATGGATTAGGGCACTCCCAGTGCCTCCCAGCATGGGACAGAGCCCTCCCAGTGCCCCCCCAGTATGGATTAGGGCACTCCCAGTACAACCCAGCCACCCCCAGCCCCCCTCCAGCACCCCCCAGCCCCCCCCCAGCTCTCCCCATCCCTCTCCCAGTGCCCCTCAGCCCCCCACCAGCCCCCCCCCAGCCCCCCCAGCCCCCCCCAGCTCCCCCCCAGCGCCCCCATCCCCCCCCATCCCCCCCCAGCTCTCCCCCAATCCCCCCCCAAGACCCCTCCAGCCCCCCCCAGTCCCCCCAGCGCCCCCCCAGACCCCCTCCAGCCCCCCCCCAACCCCCCCCCAAGACCCCTCCATCCCCCCCAGCCCCCCCCCCAGCCCCCCCCAGCCCCCCGCCCCCCACTCACGCTCGAGGAACTGGTGCAGGGCGCGGACGTAGTGGCGCCAGGTCTGGCTCTGGGTGACGTTGAAGGTGACGTCCAGCCCCTCCGCGCGCGGGCGGATCATCATCCCTGCGCACGGGGGCACGCGCGGGGGGCTCGCACGGGGGGCTCGCACCTCGCACGGGGGTCTCGCACCCACACACCTCACATGGGGGGCTCGCACGGGGGTCTCGCGCCTCGCATGGGGGTCCCGCACCTCACACACCTCATATGGGGGGCTCGCACGGGGGTCTCGCACCTCGCACGGGGGTCTCGCACCCACACACCTCACATGGGGGGCTCGCACGGGGGTCCCGCGCCTCGCATGGGGGTCCCGCACCTCACACACCTCACATGGGGGGCTCGCACGGGGGTCTTGCACCCACACACCTCACACGGGGGGCTCGCACGGGGGTCTCGCACCTCACACGGGGGTCCCGCACCCACACACCTCACATGGGGGGCTCGCACGGGGGTCTCGCGCCTCGCACGGGGGCACACACGGGGGTCCTGCACCCACGCGCCTCGCTCAGGGGTCTCGCACCTCGCACGGGGGTCTCGCACCCACACACCTCGCACGGGGGTCTCGCGTGGGGCCACACACGGGGGTCTCGCACGGGGGTCCCACACCCACACACCTCGCACGGGGGTCCCGCACGGGGGTCTCACACCTCACACGGGGGTCCCATACCCACGTGCCTCGCACGGGGGTCTCACACCTCACACGGGGGTCTCGCACAGGGGTCTCACACCTCGCACGGGGGTCCTGCACCCACGTGCCTCGCTCGGGGGTCTCGTACCCACACACCTCGCACAGGGGTCTCGCGTGGGGCCACACACGGGGGTCTCTCACGGGGGTCCCGCACCCACACACCTCGCACGGGGGGCTCGCACGGGGGGCTCACACCTCACACGGGGGTCCCACACCCACGTGCCTCGCACGGGGGTCTCACACCTCACACGGGGGTCCTGCACCCACACACCTCACACAGGGGTCCCACACCTCGCACGGGGGTCTCACACAGGGGTCCCGCACCCACGTGCCTCGCTCGGGGGTCTCGCACCCACGCGCCTCGCTCGGGGGTCTCGCACGGGGGCACACACGGGGGTCCCGCGCCTCGCACAGGGGTCTCGCATGGGGGTCCCACACCCACACACCTCGCACGGGGGTCTCGCATGGGGGCACACACGGGGGGTCTCGCACGGGGGTCCTGCACCTCGCACTGGGGTCCCGCGCCTCACACACCTCGCACGGGGGTCCCGCACGGGGGTCTCGTGCCCATGTGCCTCGCACAGGGGCTCGCACGGGGGTCTTGCGCCCGGACCCACACACCTCGCACGGGGGTCTCGCGTCTCGCACGGGGGCACGCACGGGGGTCCCACACAGGGGTCTCACACCTCACACGGGGGTCTCGCGCCCACACACCTCGCATGGGGGCACGCACGGGGGTCTCACACCAGGACCCACACGTCTCGCACGGGGGTCCCACGCCCACATGCCTCACACGGGGGTGTCACACGGGGGTCTCGCACCAGGACCCACCTCACACCAGGACCCGCACCCCTCGCACGAGGACCCACACCGGGACCCACATCTCGCACGAGGACCCACACGAGGGCCAGACCCACGTGCCTTGCACGAGGGCCTGCACGCCTCGCACGGGGGTCTCACACCGGGACCCACCTCACACCACGACCCACACGAGGGCCAGAGTTGCACGAGGACCCACACGAGGACCCACACATCTCGCACCAGGACCCACACGAGGACCCACACGCCTCGCACGGGGGTCTCACACCAGGCCCCACCTCACACCAGGCCCCACACGAGGGCCAGATTTGCACGAGGACCCACACTTCTCACACGAGGGTCTCACACCAGGCCCCACACATCTCGCACGAGGACCCACACGAGGGCCGGTCTCGTACCAGGACCCACACGCCTCGCACGGGGGTCTCACACCAGGCCCCACCTCACACCAGGCCCCACACCCCTTGCACGAGGACCCACACCGGGACCCACCTCACACCACGACCCACACGAGGGCCAGATTTGCACGAGGACCCACACGCCTCGCATGGGGGTCTCACACCAGGCCCTACACGTCTCACACCAGGCCCCACACGAGGACCCACACGCCTCGCACGGGGGTCTCACACCAGGCCCCACACGTCTCGCACCAGGCCTCAGAGTGACCCCCCCCTCGTGCCAGGGACCCCCCCCTCGTGCCAGGGGGCAGCACACAAGGGGCACGACGAGGTCACCCATCACCCCCCCTCCCCCCTCCATCGCCCCCCACCACCCACCCCCACCCAAATCCCATCCCATGAGGGGTCCCTCGTGCAAGGGACCCCCCCCCCTCATGCCAGGGGACCCCCCCCCCGTGCAAGAGACCCCCCCCTCGTGCAAGGGGACCCCCCCCATCCAAAGGGGCAGCACACAAGGGGCACGACGAGGTCACCCATCACCCCCCCTCCCCCCTCCATCGCCCCTCACCGCCCACCCCCACCCGAATCCCATCCCGTGAGGGGTCCCTCGTGCAAGGGACCCCCCCCCCTCGTGCCAGGGACCCCCCCTCGTGCCAGGGACCCCCCCCCATCCAAAGGGGCAGCACACGAGGGGCACGACGAGGTCACCCATCACCCCCCCTCCCCCCTCCATCGCCCCCCACCGCCCACCCCCACCCAAATCCCATCCCGTGAGGGGTCCCTCGTGCAAGGGACCCCCCCCTCATGCCAGGGGACCCCCCCCTCGTGCCAGGGACCCCCCCCTCGTGCCAGGGGGCAGCACACAAGGGCACGACGAGGTCACCCATCACCCCCCCTCCCCCCTCCATCGCCCCCCACCACCCACCCCCACCCAAATCCCATCCCGTGAGGGGTCCCTCATGCAAGGGCCCCCCCCTCCTCGTGCCAGGGACCCCCCCCTCGTGCCAGGGACCCCCCCCCCTCGTGCGCACCGGGGGTGACGAGCCGGTCCTGGTACTTGGGGACGTGGGGGTCGACGCTCTGGAGCAGCACCCACATGGTGAGGGCGAAGAGCCCCGCCAGGAACCCGTAGAACACCAGGTAGAACAGCAGGATCAGGCCTGGGGGGGGGCGGGGGGGGGTCAGTAACACCCCAATTGCCCCCTCCCGGGGTCAAAGACCCCCCCCAAAACCCCCCACCCGGGGTTGGACACCCCCAAATTGCCCCTGACCCCCAGTAGAAGCCCCTTCAGGAGAGCAGGATCAGACCTGGGGGGGATCGGGGGGGTCAGGGGGGTTGGGGGGGGTCAGTATCACCCCAGTTGCCCCCCCCGGGGGTAAATACCACCCCCTCGGGGTCAAAGACCCCCCCCAAATCCCCCTACTCAGGGTTAGACACCCCCAAATTGCCCCTGACCCCCAGTAGAAGCCCCTTTAAGAGAGCAGGATCACACCTGGGGGGGGATCGGGGGGGGTCAGGGGGCTTGGGGGGGGTCAGTATCACCCCAGTTGCCCCCCCCGGGGGTAAATACCACCCCCTCAGGGTCAAAGATCCCCCCCAAATCCCCCCACCCGGGGTTGGACACCCCCAAATTGCCCCTGACCCCCAGTAGAAGCCCCTTTAAGAGAGCAGGATCACACCTGGGGGGGGATCGGGGGGGTCAGGGGGGTTGGGGGGGTCAGTATCACCCCAGTTGCCCCCCCCGGGGTTAAATACCACCCTCTCGGGGTCAAAGACCCCCCCCAAATCCCCCCACTCGGGGTTAGACACCCCCAAATTGCCCCTGACCCCCGGTAGAAGCCCCTTCAGGAGAGCAGGGTGCTGTCTGGGGGGGTAAATACCCCCCAAAACTGCACCCAGACCCCCCCCCCGATGCCCCCAGGACCCCAAACACCCCCAAAATCTGCCCCCCCCAGCCCCAAAGACCCCCCTAAACTCCCCCAAATTGCCCCGATGATGGCAAACATCCCCCAAACTACCCCCCCCAGCCCAAAGACCCCCCAAAACTGCCCCAACGATGGCAAACACACCCCAAGCTGCCCCCCGAGCCCCCCCAAACTGCCCCGATGGTGTTAAACACCCCCCAAACTGCCCCTCCAGCCCAAAGACTCCCCAAAACTGCCCCCTGATGGCAAATACCCCCCAAAAGTGCCCCCAAAGCCCCCCCAAACTGCCCCTCCAGCCCCAAAGACCTCCCAAAACTGCCCCCTGATGGCAAATACCCCCCAAAAGTGCCCCCAAAGCCCCCCCAAACTGCCCCTCCAGCCCCAAAGACCCCCCAAAACTGCCCCAATGATGTCTAGTGCCCCCGAAATTGCCCCCCCAAGCCTCAAAGACCCCCCAGAACTGCCCCGATGGTGTTAAACACCCCCCAGACTGACCCCCCAGCCTCAAGGACACCCCAAAACTGCCCCCTGATGGCAAATACCCCCCAAAAGTGCCCCTAAAGCCCCCTCAAACTGCCCCTCCAGCCCCAAAGACCCCCCAGAACTGCCCCAACGATGGCAAATACCCCCCAAACTGCCTCCGAGACCCCCCCCGACTGCCCCCATGACATCAAACACCCCAAAAAGTGCCCCCAAAGCCTCCTCAAACTGCCCCCAAAGCCCCAAAGACACCCCCAAACTGCCCCAATGACATCTAGTGCCCCCCAAAATTGCCCCCCCAAGCCTCAAAGACCCCCCCAGAACTGCCCCGATGGTGTTAAACACCCCCCAAACTGCCCCCCCAGCCTCAAGGACACCCCAAAACTGCCCCTCCAGCTCCAAAGACACCCCCAAACTGCCCCGATGACGTCTACTGCCCCCCCAGATTGCCCCCCCAAGCCTCGAAGACCCCCCAAAACTGCCCCGATGGTGTTAAACACCCCCCAGACTGACCCTCCCAGCCCAAAGACCCCCCAAAACTGCCCCAACGATGGCAAATACCCCCAAAAAAGTGCCCACAAAGCCCTCTCAAACTGCCCCTCCCAGCCCCAAAGACCCCCCAAACTGCCCCAATGATGTCTAGTGCCCCCGAAATTGTCCCCCCCAAGCCTTGAAGACCCCCCAGAACTGCCCCGATGGTGTTAAACACCCCCCAGACTGACCCCCCCCAGCCTCAAGGACACCCCAAAACTGCCCCCTGATGGCAAATACCCCCCAAAAGTGCCCCTAAAGCCCCCTCAAACTGCCCCTCCAGCCCCAAAGACCCCCCAAAACTGCCCCAACGATGGCAAATACCCCTCAAGCCACCCCCGAGCCCCCCCAACTGCCCCCATGACATCAAACACCCCCAAAAAGTGCCCCCAAAGCCCCCTCAAACTGCCCCCAAAGCTCCAAAGACACCCCCAAACTGCCCCAATGACATCTAGTGCCCCCACAAATTGCCCCCCCAGCCTCACAGACCCCCCAAAACTGCCCCAATGAAGTCTAGTGCCCCCCCAACTGCCCCCCCAGCCTCACAGACCCCCCAAAACTGCCCCAATGATGTCAAACGCCCCCTAAAGTGCTCCCAGAGCCCCCCCCAAACTGCCCCCATGACGTCAAAACCCTTCAAACTGTGCCCCCCCCGAGCCCCCAAGACCCCCCCCCAAACTGCCCCGACACCCCCCCCCCCAGATCCCCTCCCAGGAGCCCCGAGCCCTCCCAAAACCCCTCCCAAACCCCCTCAAATGCCCCCAGACCACCCCCTTAAATCCTTTCCAGACCCCTAAATAACCCCCCCCCCGACCCCTAAATAACCCCCCAGACCCCTAAATACCCCCCCGAACCATCTGTCCCTGCCACGGGGGGGGGGGAGGGGGCTGCCCCCCCCCCATCTGTCTGCAAACTGGGGGGGGGGAGGAGGTGTCGCTGGGCATTGGGTGAGGGGGGGGGGGGGGTGGCCATCTGGTCATTCCCCGCCCCCCCTCCCCTTCCCGGGAGGTGGGGGGGGTCCCCCCCGTCGCTCCCATCCCCCAATCCCGACCGTGACCTACTTTCGCGGCCACCGCGCGACAGATGGGGGGGGGGGCGCAACCCACCTCTTACCCCCCGCCCCCTCCCCAAATTGCCCCCCCCCCCTCACTGCAGCCTCATTTGGGGGAGCCTATAGGACCATCCCAACGTCCACCACGAAAAGGGGGGGGGTCCCTGTGCCCCTATATGTGGGGGGGCCCTATACGACCCACCCCCCTATTGCACCCATATTGGGGGGGGGTCCCTATGCCCCCCCCCAACTCCGCTGCAGCCTGTTGGGGGGGTCCCTGTGTCACCCCTTCCCACTGTACCCCTGTGGGGAGGGTCCCTACGCCCCCTCCCCCTCAATCGCACCCCTAAATGGGTAGGGGTCGCCCTCAATTACCCCCCCGGGGGGGGGGGGCGCACCCCCATAATGGCCCTATGGGGGGTCCCACTGAAAGAGTGGGGGGGTTCTATTGCGTCCCAACGATGCCTGAGCCTAAACCTGAGGTTGGGGGGGGTGTTGTCCCAGCACGCCCCCTCCCCCCAGCCCCCCCCCCACTCACCCCAACTGGTCCCAGTCCTGCCCAGGAACTGGCGGCTCCGGGGGTTCCCAGACGAACGCCCTCCACTCCGCCAAGACCTGCCCGCAGCTCCGCTTCTCCTTGTCCCGCGCCATCTGGGGGGCTCCGCCGCGTGCCGCCACCCCCCCGCCGTAAACCCACCACCACGACCACCACCTCCTCCTCCTGCCCCCCCCCCCCCACTTTTCGGTATCGATCCGCTCCGCCCGCGCCGGGACTCGAACCCGCGACTCCCCCCGCTGCCGCCACCGCGCTGCTTTATATAGACTCGGAGCTCCGCCCACCCGCCCGCCCCCAGGGGCCGGGCCACGCCCCCTTAAGCCGCCGTGCCACGCCCCTTATGCTAATAAAGCGCTCTAAAACCGGCACGCCACGCCCCCTAAGTCGCTCACGCCACGCCCCTTATGCCATCAGGACGCCCCGAAGCTCTCTAGCCACGCCCCTTATGCTAATGAACAACCGTAAAGCCTCGGATGGCCACGCCCCTTAAGTCAATAGCGTGTTCTAAAGTCCTCTAGCCACGCCCCTTATGCTAATAGACCAAGCTAAAGTCACGGATGGCACGCCCTTTATGCTAATAGCTCATTCTAACGCCTCAAAGCCACGCCCCTTATGCTAATAGTAGATTAGAGCCTTAAAGCCACGCCCCTTACGCCAATAGAGCATTCTGAAGCCTCAAAGCCACGCCCCTTATGCTAATACAGCATCGTGATACACCAATGCCACGCCCCTTATGCTAATAGAGCAGCATAAATCTCCTTCTGGTCACGCCCCTCGCTCCACACCACGCCCCCTAGGCGAATAGGACATTCTGGAGCCGTGTCGCCCCGCCCCTATGCAAATGAGGGGGGTGGGGCGTCTCGCGGTGGTTCCCACCGTCGCCCATTGAGAGATTTGGGGACACGGGGGTTGGGGGGAGGGGGCGTCTTAAAGGGGCCGCGGAGGAGGGGGCAGCTGGAAAGGCACTGGGAGCGCTGGGGGGAGGGGTAACTGGGAGGGCTGGGGTGTTACTGGGAACCTTGGAGGGTTACTGGGAGCACTGGGGGGTTACTGGGGGTGGGTACTGGGAGCACTGGGAAGTTACTGGGAGCGGATACTGGGAGCCTTGGAGGGTAACTGGGAGCGCTGGGAGTTACTGGGAGCACTGGGGGGTAACTGGGAACGCTGGGGAACACTGGGGGTGGATACTGGGAGCACTGGGGGTGGTTACTGGGAATACTGGAGGCTTAATGGGAGCACTGGGAGGCTACTGGGAGTACTTGGGGGTGGTTACTGGGAGCACTGGGGATCACTGGGAGCTCCGGGGGTGGTTACTGGGAGGCTACTGGGAGCACTGGGGATCACACGGAGGTAACTGAGAGTATTGGGGGTTACTGGGAGGCTACTGGGATTACTGGGAGTGGTTACTGGGACCACTGAGGATCACTGGGAAGTTACTGGGAGGTAACTGGGAGAGCTGGGGGTGGTTACTGGAAGGTTACTGAGGGGTTACTGGGAGGTAACTGGAAGCACTGGAGGAGGTTACTGGGAGCACTGGGGGGTTACTGGGGGCTTACTGGGTGGTAACTGGGAGATCTGGGTGTGGTTACTGGGAGGTTACTGGGAGGTTACTGGAAGGTAACTGGGAGCTCTGGGGGGTGGATATTGGGAATTCTGGGGGGTTACTGTGGGTTACTGGGAAGTAACTGGGAGCTCTGGGGGGTTACTGGGAGGTAACTGGGAGCTATGTGGGAGGTTACTGGGAGCTCTGGGAGGGGTTACTGGGAGCTCGGGGGGGGTCACTGGGGGGTTACTGGGAGGTTACTGGGAGCTCTGAGGGGGGTCACTTTGGATTACTGGGAGGTAACTGGGAGGTCTGGGGGGGTTTACTGGGAGCTCGGGGGGGGGGTCACTGGGGGATTACTGGGGGTTATTGGGAGGTTACTGGGAGCTCGGGGGGGGGTTACTGGGAGCTCGGAGGGGGTTACTGGGAGGTAACTGGCAGCACTAGAGGGGGTTACTGGGAGCTCTGAGGGGGGTCACTGTGGATTACTGGGAGGTAACTGGGAGATCTGGAGGGGGTTACTGGGAGCTGTGGGGGGGGTCACTGGGGGGGTACTGGGTGTTACTGGGAGGTAACTGGGAGCTCTGGGGGGGGTCACTGAGAGTACCGGGGGTTACTGGGAGGTAACTGGCAGCACTGGAGGGGGTTACTGGGAGCTCGGGGGGGGGGTTCTGGGGGGTTACTGGGGGTTACTGGGAGGTAACTGGGAGGTCTGGAGGGGGTTACTGGGAGCTGTGGGGGGGGTCACTGGGGGGTTACTGGGAGGTAACTGGGAGCTCTGGGGGGGGTCACTGGGGGTTACTGGGAGCCCCGGACCACCCAGGCTCCTCTCCACCGTCACCACCGAGGGGGCGGGGCTAAGACAGGGGCGTGGCCTGGAGGGGTCACCCGAGGTCACAGCGGTGGGGCAAAGCCCCCCTCTCCCCCCCCCCCGCAGGGCGACCGGCCCCGCTCCCAGTTTCCCCAGTCCCAAACTGGTCCAGACTGGGACACACCCTCCGTGGTGGGGGGGTGGTCCCAGGCACCTCCCCTCCCCCCACACCCCACCCCCCCACCCCAAACCCCGGGGGGCGGGGCCGGCGCGTGCCCGGCCGTGCGCTCGCGACTCCCCGGTAACGGCTCGTCCCCGCCGGGCAGCGGCTGCCAACGGCCCCCCCCGCCCCCACCCCCCCCCCCATCCCCCACCCCCACCCCACCCCCCCGCTGGGTCCCCTGGGGACAGTGCGCGAGGGGGGAGGGTCCCCCCGGATGTCTGGGACCGGTGAGGGGGGGGGGTTGGGGGCGTCTGGGGGGGGGGCTCGGGTGGAATGGGGCGGGGGTCCCGGGGGTCTGGGTCCCCTTGGGGGGGTCCCGGGTGGAATTGGGGGGGGTCCCGGGGGTCTGGGTCCCCTGGGGGGGGTCCCGGGTGGAATTGGGGGGGGTCCCGGGGGTCTGGGTCCCCTGGGGGGGGTCCCGGGGGGGCTGGGACTGGTGGGGGGGTCCCGGATGGAATTGGGGGGGGTCCCGGGGGGTCTGGGTCCCCTGGGGGGGGTCCCGGGTGGAATTGGGAGGGGTCCCGGGGGTCTGGGTCCCCTTGGGGGGGTCCCGGGTGGAATGGGGGGGGGGGTCCCGGGGGTCTGGGTCCCCTGGGGGGGGTCCCGGGTGGAATTGGGGGGGGTCTCGGGGGTCTGGGTCCCCTGAGGGGGGTCCCGGGTGGAATTGGGGGGGGTCTCGGGGGTCTGGGTCCCCTGGGGGGGGTCCCGGATGGAATTGGGAGGGGTCTCGGGGGTCTGGGTCCCCTTGGGGGGGTCCCGGGTGGAATGGGGGGGGGTCTCGGGGGTCTGGGTCCCCTGAGGGGGGTCCCGGGTGGAATGGGGGGGGGGTCCCGGGGGTCTGGGTCCCCTGGGGGGGGTCCCGGGTGGAATTGGGGGGGGTCTCGGGGGGTCTGGGTCCCCTTGGGGGGGTCCCGGGTGGAATGGGGAGGGGGTTTCGGGGGTCTGGGTCCCCTTGGGGGGGTCCCGGGTGGAATGGGGGGGGGGTCCCGGGGGTCTGGGTCCCCTGGGGGGGGTCCCGGGTGGAATTGGGGGGGGTCTCGGGGGGTCTGGGTCCCCTTGGGGGGGTCCCGGGTGGAATGGGGAGGGGGTTTCGGGGGTCTGGGTCCCCTTGGGGGGGTCCCAGGGGGACTGGGACCGGTGGGGGGGTCCCGGGTGGAATTGGGGGGGGTCCCGGGGGTCTGGGTCCCCTGGGGGGGGTCCCGGGTGGAATTGGGAGGGGTCCCGGGGGTCTGGGTCCCCTGGGGGGGTCCCGGGTGGAATTGGGGGGGGTCCCGGGGGTCTGGGTCCCCTGGGGGGGGGTCCCGGGGGGGCTGGGACTGGTGGGGGGGTCCCGGGTGGAATTGGGGGGGGTCCCGGGGGGTCTGGGTCCCCTGGGGGGGGTCCCGGGTGGAATTGGGAGGGGTCCCGGGGGGTCTGGGTCCCCTGGGGGGGGTCCCGGGTGGAATGGGGGGGGGTCCCGGGGGTCTGGGTCCCCTGGGGGGGGTCCCGGATGGAATTGGGAGGGGTCCCGGGGGTCTGGGTCCCCTTGGGGGGGTCCCGGGTGGAATGGGGGGGGGTCTCGGGGGTCTGGGTCCCCTGAGGGGGGTCCCGGGTGGAACGGGGGGGGGGTCTCGGGGGGTCTGGGTCCCCTGGGGGGGGCCCCGGGTGGAATGGGGAGGGGGTTTCGGGGGTCTGGGTCCCCTTGGGGGGGTCCCAGGGGGACTGGGACCGGTGGGGGGGTCCCGGGTGGAATTGGGGGGGGTCCCGGGGGTCTGGGTCCCCTGGGGGGGGTCCCGGGTGGAATTGGGAGGGGTCCCGGGTGGAATTGGGGGGGGTCCCGGGGGTCTGGGTCCCCTGGGGGGGGTCCCGGGTGGAATTGGGGGGGGTCTCGGGGGGTCTGGGACCGATGTGGGGGGGTCCCGGGGGGGGCTGGGACCGGTGGGGGGGTCCCGGGTGGAATGGGCGGGGGTCTCGGGTGTCTGGGTCCCCTGGGGGGTTCCCGGGGGGGCTGGGACCGTTGGGGGGGGGGGTCCCGGGTGGAATGGGGAGGGGGTTCCGGGGGTCTGGGTCCCCTGGGTGTGTTCCGGGGGGGCTGGGACTGGTGGGGGGGTCCCGGGTGGAATGGGGAGGGGGTCTCGGGGGTCTGGGTCCTCTGGAGGGGGTTCCGGGGGGGCTGGGACCGGTGGGGGGGGTCCCGGGTGGAATGGGGGGGGGTTCCGGGGGTCTTGGACTCCCTGTGGGTGGTCCCGGGGTCCGAGATGCAATGGGGGGGGGGGTCCAGGGAGTCTAGGACTCCGGGGGGGGGGTCCAGAGGATCTGGGTCCCCGGGAGGGGGGGGTCCCAGGTGGAAATGGGGGGGGGTCCTGGGGTCCTGGGACCGATGGGGGGGGGTCCAGGGGATCTGGATCCCTTGGGGGGGGTCCCGGGTGCAATGGAGGGGGGTCCCGGGGGTCTGGGGGTGGTGGTGGGGGGTGTGTCCCAGGGGTCTGGATCCCTTGGGGGGGGGTCTCAGGGGTCTGGATCCGTTGGGGGGGGGTCCTGGGTGTAATGGAGGGGGACCCCGGGGGTCTGGGTCCCTTGGGGGGGGGGTCTCGGGGGTCTGGATCCCTTGGGGGGGGGCGTCCCGGGGGCCTGGGACCGATGGGGGGGGGTGTCGGGTGCAATGGAGGGGGGTCCCGGGGGTCTAGGGTTGGGGGGGGGGTCCCGGGTGCAATGGAGGGGGGTTCCGGGGGTCTGGGTCCCTTGAGGGGGGGGTCCCGGGGGTCTGGGACCGATTGGGGGGGGTCCCGGGTGCAATGGAGGGGGGTCCCGGGAGTCTGGGTCCCTTGGGGGGGGGGTCTCGGGGGTCTGGATCCCTTGGGGGGGGGGCGTCCGGGGGTCTGGGACCGATGGGGGGGTCCCGGGTGCAATGGAGGGGGGTCCCGGGGGTCTGGGACCGATTGGGGGGGGTCCCGGGAGTCTGGGTCCCTTGGGGGGGGGTCCCGGGGGTCTGGGACCGATTGGGGGGGGTCCCGGGGGTCTGGATCCCTTGGGGGGGGGTTCCTGGGTGTAATGGAGGGGGACCCCGGGGGTCTGGGTCCCTTGGGGGGGGGGTCTCGGGGGTCTGGATCCCTTGGGGGGGGGGTGTCCCGGGGGCCTGGGACCGATGGGGGGGCGTCCCGGGTGCAATGGAGGGGGGTCCCGGGGGTCTAGGGATGGGGGGGGGGGGGTCCCGGGTGCAATGGAGGGGGGTTCCGGGGGTCTGGGTCCCTTGAGGGGGGGGTCCCGGGGGTCTGGGACCGATTGAGGGGGGGTCCCGGGTGCAATGGAGGGGGGTCCCGGGAGTCTGGGTCCCTTGGGGGGTGGTCTCGGGGGTCTGGATCCCTTGGGGGGGGGGGCGTCCGGGGGCCTGGGACTGATTGGGGGGGGGTCCCAGGTGCAGTGGAGGGGGATCCCGGGGGTCTAGGTCCCTTGGGGGGGGGTCCCGGGGGTCTGGGGATAGTGGGGGGGGGCGTGTCCCAGGACTCTTGCCTCACCCCCCCCCGGAGTGAGAAGCCCCTTGGGTGGGGGGGTCCCAGCCTCTTGGCCCCCCTGTGGTTATTAGGGGAGGGGGGTCCCCCAACTCCTGCCCTCCCCCCCCTCCGGGGTTAGAAGCCCAATTGGGGGGTGGGGGTGGGGGGGGGGGGGGTCACCGCCCGCCCCCGGGGGATTTGGCTAATCCCCGGGCGGGGCTAATCCCGCCCCCGGGGCCACCGGGAGCCGCCGCGGGCGACGGAGCTGCAGGTGAGCCCCGAGCTGGGGGGGGGGTCGGGGGGGGGGGTCCCACGGTGAGGGGAGGGGGTCCTGGGAACATGGGTCCCTTGGGAGGGGTGGTCCCGGGGGCGTGGGTATCTTGGGGTCATTCGGGGGGGGGGGGTCCTGGGTACCTGGGTGACTTTGGGGTCATTGGGGAGGGGTCTCAGGTATCTGGGTGACCTTGGGGGGGGGGTCCCGGACACCTGGGTGCCCTGGGGTCATTGTGGGGAGGGGTCTCAGGCATGTGGGTCTCCTGGGGGTGGGGGTCCCAGGCACCTGGGTGCCCTTGGGGTCATTGTGGGGAGGGGTCCCAGGCATGTGGGTCTCCTGGGGGTGGGGGTCCCAGGCACCTGGGTGCCCTGGGGTCATTGTGGGGAGGGGTCCCAGGCATGTGGGTCTCCTGGGGGTGGGGGGTCCCAGGCACCTGGGTGCCTTGAGGTTATTGGGGTGGGGGTCCCGGACACCTGGGTGCCCTTGGGGTCATTGGGGTGGGGGTCCTGGACACCTGGGTGCCCTGGGGTCATTGTGGGGAGGGGTCTCAGGCATGTGGGTCTCCTGGGGGTGGGGGTCCCGGGCACCTGGGTGCCTTGAGGTCATTGGGGAGGGGTCCCGGGCAACTGGGTGCCCTGGGGTCATTGTGGGGAGGGGTCTCAGGCATGTGGGTCTCCTGGGGGTGGGGGTCCCAGGCACCTGGGTGCCCTTGGGGTCATTGGGGAGGGGTCCCGGGCAACTGGATGTCCCTGGGATGGGGGTCCCGGACACCTGGGTGCCCTGGGGTCATTCTGGGGAGGGGTCTCAGGCATGTGGGTCTCCTGGGGGTGGGGGTCCCAGGCACCTGGGTGCCCTTGGGGTCATTGGGGAGGGGTCCCGGACACCTGGGTGCCCTGGGGTCATTGGGGTGGGGGTCCCGGACACCTGGGTGCCCTGGGGTCATTCTGGGGAGGGGTCTCAGGCATGTGGGTCTCCTGGGGGTGGGGGTCCCAGGCACCTGGGTGCCCTTGGGGTCATTGGGGTGGGGGTCCTGGACACCTGGGTGCCCTGGGGTCATTGTGGGGAGGGGTCCCAGGCATGTGGGTCTCCTGGGGGTGGGGGGTCCCAGGCACCTGGGTGCCCTGGGGTCATTGTGGGGAGGGGTCTCAGGCATGTGGGTCTCCTGGGGGTGGGGGTCCCAGGCACCTGGGTGCCCTTGGGGTCATTGGGGTTGGGGTCCCGAACACCTGGGTGCCCTGGGGTCATTGTGGGGAGGGGTCTCAGGCATGTGGGTCTCCTGGGGGTGGGGGTCCCGGGCACCTGGGTGCCCTTGGGGTCATTGGGGAGGGGTCCCGGACACCTGGGTGCCCTGGGGTCATTGGGGTGGGGGTCCCGGACACCTGGGTGCCCTGGGGTCATTCTGGGGAGGGGTCTCAGGCATGTGGGTCTCCTGGGGGTGGGGGTCCCAGGCACCTGGGTGCCCTTGAGAGGGGGTCCCGGACACCTGGGTGCCCTTGGGGTCATTGTGAGGAGGGGTCCCAGGCATGTGGGTCTCCTGGGGGTGGGGGTCCCGGGCACCTGGGTGACCTGGGGTTGCTGAGGGGGGGTCCTGGGCACCCCAGTCCCTTGAGGGTGGGGGTCTCCAATGCCTGGGACCCCTGGTGGGGTGGGGGGGCAAGTCCTTGACACCTGGGTCACGTGGGGTCATTGGGGAGGGGTCCCAGGCACCTGGGTCACGTGGGGTCACCGGGGGAGGGGTCCCGGGCACATGAGTCCCCTCGGGGTGGGGGTCCCGGCTGCCACCTTCCCCCTTGGGGGTGGGGTCTCCCGCCCCCCGCCCACCCCCCATTTCCCATCATTCCTTGCTGCAAAGGCCTATGGGAACCTTTTTTTTTTTGGGGGGGGGGGGCGCTTCCCATCATGCCCCGCGCCCCCAGTGCATTGTGGGATGCCGGGGGGTGGGGTGGGGGTGGGGGGGCGCGGGGGGGGGGAAAGCGGCTTAGGCACGCGCTGAGCCGCTTACCCGCTAATTATAGCGCCGGCCCTTTAAGAGCCGTGACCTTGCCCCCACCCCCCAAAACCCGCGTGTGGGGGGGTTAATCCCACCCTGGGGGGGGGTTTGAACACTCACCCCGTCCCCCCCTCCCCCCGGCAGCCATGGACATCGGCGGGTTGGAAACGGTGGTGGCCAACTCGGCCTACGTGTCGGCCCGGGGAGGCCCGGGAGGTTCCGGAAAGGACCGTCGACAACGAGCCCGCCTCCGCCTGCCCCACATCTCCCAGTGCCAGGCCTTACGCGCCCGCCTGGCGGGCGGCGGGGACGGAAACGGGGGCGAAAAGGGGCAAGATGGCGTCCGGGGGGGACAAAATGGCATCCGAGGGGGACAAAATGGCATCCGGGGGGGACAAGATGGCGGCCAAGGGGGTAAAAACGGCGTTCAGGGGGGACAAGATGGCCGCCGAGCGGGACAAGATGGCCGTCGAGGGGGTAAAGATGGCCGCCGGGGGGGCCAAGATGGCCGCCGAGCGGGTCAAGATGGCGGTGGGGGGGGCCAAGATGGTGGGGGGGGGGCCCAAGATGGCGGCGCCCCAGGGGGCGTCCATCTTGGGGCGGAGCTTTCTTTCCGGTGGCAGTGCGTGGAGCAGCCAATCGGGAAGCTGCTGTTCCAGCGGTTCCTGTCGGGAGCGCCGGGATTGGCTGCGGCGGGGGCGCTGTGGGCGGAGCTAGAGGCCTACGAGCGGTGCGAGGAGGCGGAGCGTAGCGGGGCGGCGGCAGCCCTGAGGGGGCGGTTCTTCAGCCCCGGGGGGGCGGAGCATTGCGGCTTCCTCAGCGCCGCCGCCACGGCACCGCCCACAGGTGAGGCTCCGCCCCCCACGGCGGCCATGACACCCCCAGTGGCAGCCATGACACCCCCAATGGCGGTCTCAACCCTACCGTTGGCGGCCATGATGCCCCTGTTGGTAGCCACGACGCTCCCTATGGTAGCCATGATGGCGTTGGCGGCCATGACACCCCCAATGGCGGCCATGACACCCCCAATGATGGTCTCAACGCCACTGGTGGCGGCCATGACACTCCCCATGGTAGCCATGATGGCATTGGCAGCCATGACACCGCCAACGGCGGCCATGACACCCCCAACAGTGGCCATGACACCACCAATGGCGGCCATGACACCCCCAACGACGGTCTCGACACCACTGTTGGCGGCCATGACACCCCCAATGGCCACCATGACACCCCCAACGACGGCCATGACACCCCCAACAGTGGCCATGACACCTCCAATGGCGACCATGACACCCCCAGTGACGGTCTCAACGTCACCGTTGGTGGCCATGACGTTCCCAACAGTAGCCATGATGGCGTTGGCTGCCATGACACGCCCAACGGTGGCCATGACACCCCCAACAACGGTCTCGACACCACTGTTGGCGGCCATGACACCCCCAACGACGGCCATGACACCCCCAACAGTGACCATGACACCTCCAATGGCAGCCATGACACCCCCAACGACGGTCTCGATGCCACCGTTGGCAGCCATGACACCCCCAACAGCCGCCATGACACCCCCAACGGTGGCCATGACACCTCCGATGGCGGCCATGACACCCCCAATGACGGTCTCAAAGCCACTGTTGGCGGCCATGACACCCTCAACGGCCACCATGGGACCTCCAACGGCCGCCATGACACCCCCAATGACGGTCTCAACACCACTGTTGGCAGCCATGACACCCTCAACGGTGGCCATGACACCCCCAACGGCCGCCATGACACCCCCAACGACGGTCTCAACGCCACTGTTGGCGGCCATGACACCCCCAATGGCCACCATGACACCGCCAACAGCGGCCATGACACCCCCAATGACGGTCTCAACGCTACTGTTGGCGGCCATGACACCTCCAACGGCGGCCATGACACCCCCAACGACGGTCTTAACGCCACTGTTGGCGGCCATGACACCTCCAACGGCGGCCATGACACCCCCAATGACGGTCTCAACGCCACTGTTGGCGGCCATGACACCTCCAACGGCGGCCATGACACCCCCAACGGCCGCCATGACACCCCCAACGACGGTCTCAAGGCCCCTGTTGGCGGCCACGACGCCCCCGTTGGTGGCCACGACGGCTTCGTCGGCCGTGACACCCCCCAATACCCTCCGCGCTCTCCCCCTACGGCCTCCCCGCCGCCCAACCCCACCGCCCTCTTCCCTCAGGCGCCGCCCCCTCCGCCGAGGACTTCGGCCCGGCGCGGCGGGAGCTGCTGGCCCACCTGGAAGCGGTGGCCTGGGCCCCTTACCGGGAGTCGCCGGAGTTCGGGCGTTTCGCGCAGTTCAAGTGGTTGGAGGAGCAGCCGGTGGGCGCCGAGGCCTTCGTCGAGTTCCGCGTGCTGGGCAAGGGCGGCTTCGGCGAGGTGTGCGCCTGCCAGCGCCGCGCCACCGGCAAGATGTACGCCAACAAGCGCCTCAACAAGAAGCGCCTCAAGAAGAGGCAGGGATACGAGGTGGGGCGCGCCCGGCCCCGCGGCCGCCCCTCTGTCCGTTTGTCTGTCCCTCTGCCCGCTTGTCCGTCCTTCTGTCCGCTTGTCCGTCCCTCTGGCCCCTCCTCTGTCCCTCTGTCCACTTGTCCATCCCTCTGCCCGCTTGTCCATCCCTCTGTCCACTTGTCCGTCCCTCGGTCCCAGCGGCCGTCCCTCTGTCCACTTCTCCATCCCTCTGGCCCCTCCTCTGGCCCTCTGTCCACTTCTCCATCCTTCTGTCCACTTGTCCATCACTCTGTCCCCTCCTCTGTCCGTCTGTCTACTTGTCCATCCCTCTGTCCACTTGTCCGTCCTTCTGTCCACTTATCCATCCCTCTGTCCACTTGTCCATCCCTCTGCCCGCTTGTCCATCCCTCTGTCCACTTGTCTGTCCCTCTGTCCCCTCCTCTGTCCGTCTGTCTACTTGTCCATCCCTCTGTCCGCTTGTCCGTCCTTCTGTCCACTTATCCATCCCTCTGTCCCCTCCTCTGTCCACTTGTCCATCCCTCTGCCTGCTTGTCCGTCCCTCTGTCCCTACGGCCATCCCTCTGGCCCCTCCCCTGGCCCTCTGTCCATTTGTCCATCCCTCTGTCCCCACGGCCATCCCTCTGTCCCCACGGACATCCCTCTGTCCACTTGTCCATCTCTCTGTCCCTACGGCCATCCCTCTGGCCCCTCCCCTGGCCCTCTGTCCATTTGTCCACCCCTCTGTCCCCACGGCCATCCCTCTGTCCCCACGGCCATCCCTCTGTCCACTTGTCCATCTCTCTGTCCCTACGGCCATCCCTCTGGCCCCTCCTCTGGCCCTCTGGCCCCTCCTCTGGCCCTCTGTCCATTTGTCCATCCCTCTGTCCACTTGTCCATCCCTCTGCCCGCTTGTCCGTCCCCTCGTGTGCTTAGCATGTGCTTGGCGTGTGCGAGTGGCTTTGGGCCGCCCCTTCCAGGTGAGGCCCTGCAGCCATCAGGAACACGTGTGTGCGTGGCGTGCACCACCCGCACGTGCTAAGCGTGTGGCATTGTCCTTGGCGTGTCCTTGCCGTGTGCCGCCCGCATCTCCTTGGCATGTGCCACGCGTGTTTCGCCCCACCCCCTTGCCACGTGCCACCCACCGTTCCCTCGCCGCGTGCCACGCGCGATTCCCTCGGCGCGGGCCGGACGGCCGCCAGCGGCGTGTCCTGGCGTGTGCTTGGCGTGTGCAGGCAGCGCTGGTGGAGAAGCGGATCCTGGCGCGGGTGCACAGCGCTTCATCGTCTCCCTGGCCTGCGCCTTCCAGACCAAGACCGACCTCTGCCTCGTCATGACCCTCATGAACGGCGGCGACCTGCGGTAAGCGTGTGCTTGGCGTGTGCTTGGCGTGGCGCCGCGCGGGAGGCCTCCCGGCAGCTTGCCTGGCGTGTCCTTAGCGCGTGCAGGTGCCGTAGGCGTGCAGTGAGGATGAGGGTCTCCGTACCGCGTCGCTAGCGTGTCCCCGGGTGCTGGCATGTCCTTAGCATGTGCTTAACGTGTGCTTAGCATGTGGAGCTCCCCACGTGCCACGTGGATGATACCAACCCAGTTCCCAAGCCGTGTCCCCAGCATGTCCCCGGGTGGTGGTGTGTCCCTAGGTGCTCTCATGTATTTAGTATGTGCTTAGTATGCGCTTAGCATGTGCTTAGCGTGTGCTTAGCATGCGGAGCTCCCCCACATGCCACATGGATGATACCAACCCAGTTCCCCAAGCCGTGTCCCCAGCATGTCCCCGGGTGGTGGTGGGGTCCCAGGTGCTCGCATGTCCTTAGCATGTGCTTAGCATGTGCTTAGCATGTTTCTCAGCATGTGGCGCTCCCCCACGTGCCACGTGGATGATACCAACCCAGTTCCCCAAGCCGTGTCCCCAGCACGTCCCCAGGTGGTGGTGTGTCCCCAGGTGCTCTCACGTCCTTTGCGTGCCCTTAGCATGTGCTTAGCATGTTCTTAACATGTCCTTAGCGTGCGCTTAGCACGTCCTCAGCACGTGGAGCTCCCCCACACGCCACGTGGCCGATACCGACCCGGCGCCCCGCCCCTCCGCCCCCCCCCCCCCGCCCCCCCCCGGCCTTGCCCCGGGGGCTGGCGTGTTCTTAGCGTGTGGCGGGCGGGCGGGGGCAGTACCACATGTACAACGTGGACGAGGCCAACCCCGGGTTCGCGGAGCCGCGGGCCGTGTTTTACGCCGCCCAGATCCTGCTGGGGCTGGAGCACCTGCACCAGCACCGCATCGTCTACCGCGACCTCAAGCCCGAGAACGTCCTCCTCGACGACGCCGGTGACGCCGGGGATGGGGGGGGCACCTGGGGGGGGGGTCACTGGGGTCATCGGGGGCACTGGGGTCGGTACAGGGTCACTGGGGGTCAGTACAGGGACACGGGGGTCATCGGGGTCACTGGAGTCAGTACGGGGACGCTGGGGGATATGGGGGTCACCAGGGGGTCAGTGGGTTCATCAGGGGTCACTGGGGAGTCACTGGGGTCATCAGGGGTCATTGGGGTCACTGGGTCATCAGGGGTCATTGGGGTCATGGGGAGGCACTGGGGTCGGTACAGGGTCACTGGGGTCAGTACAGGGACACTGGCGTCATCGGGGTCACTGGGGTCAGTACGGGGACGCTGGGGGATATGGGGGTCACTGGGGGGTCAGTGGGTTCATCAGAGGTCACTGGGGTCATCAGGGGTCACTGGGGTCATCGGGGGGCACTGGGGTCGGTACAGGGTCACTGGGGTCAGTACAGGGACACTGGCGTCATCGGGGTCACTGGGGTCAGTACGGGGACGCTGGGGGATATGGGGGTCACTGGGGGGTCAGTGGGTTCATCAGAGGTCACTGGGGTCATCAGGGGTCATTGGGGTCACTGGGAGGGCACTGGGGTCAGTACAGGGTCACTGGGGTCAGTACAGAGACACTGGGGTCATCGGGGTCACTGGGGTCAGTACGGGGACGCTGGGGGATATGGGGGTCACTGGAGGGTCACTGGGGTCATCAGGGTCACTGGGGGGGCACTGGGGTCAGTACAGGGTCACTGGGGTCAGTACAGGGACACTGGGTCATCGGGTCACTGGGGTCACTGGGGTCAGTACAGGGACACTGGGGTCATTGGGGTCACTGGGGGGTCACTGGGTCAGTACGGGGACACTGGGGGATATGGGGGTCACTGGGGGGTCAGTGGGTTCATCAGAGGTCACTGGGGTCATCAGGGGGCACTGGGGTCACTGGGGGGCACTGGGGTCGTTACAGGGTCACTGGGGTCAGTACAGGGACACTGGGGTCATCGGGGTCACTGGGGTCACTGGGGTCAGTACGGGGACACTGGGGATATGGGGGTCACCGGGGGGGGCACTGGGGTCATCAGGGGTCACTGGGGTCACTGGTGTCACTGGGGGTCACTGGGGGGTCACTGGGGTCACTGGGGGGTCACGGGGGTCACAGGGGGGTCACGGGGGTCACTGGTTTCACTGGGGTCACTGGGCGGGTCACCGGGGGTCACAGGGGTCACTGGTTTCACTGGG
>JAQBHY010000118.1:0-41465 GCA_027574665.1 Rhynochetos jubatus
CTCATGGGTGTGGTCATCCTGGGTGTGGTCACTCTGGGGGCATGGTCAACTTGGGGGTGGTCATCGGGGGTGTGGTCATCTTGGGGGGTGGTCCTCTTGGGCGTGGCCATCCTCGGGGCGTGGTCATCCTAGGCGTGGCCATCTTGGGGGGCGGTCCTCTTGGGCGTGGCCATCCTGGGGGCGTGGTCCTCTTGGGCGTTGCCATCCTTGGGGCGTGGTCATCCTAGGTGTGGCCATCTTGGGGGGGGCGGTCCTCTTGGGTGTGGCCATCCTGGGGTCACGGCCACTTGGGTGTGGCCATCTTGGGGGCATGGTCACCCTGGGTGTGGCCATCTTGGGGGGGCGGTCCTCTTGGGCGTGGCCATCCTGGGGAAGTGGTCAATTTGGGTGTGGTCATCTTGGGGGCTGTGCTCTTGGGCGTGGCCATCCTTGGGGCGTGGTCAACTTGGGTGTGGCCATCTTGGGGGCTGTGCTCTTGGGTGTGGCCATCCTGGGGGTGTGGTCACCCTGGGTATAGCCATCTTGGGGGGGAGGTCCTCTTGGGCGTGACCATCCTTGGGGCGTGGTCAACTTGGGTGTGGCGATCTTGGGGGGCAGCCCTCTTGGGTGTGGCCATCCTGGGGTCACGGCCACTTGGGTGTGGCCATCTTGGGGGGGGGGGCGGTCCTCTTGGGCGTGGCCATCCTGGGGACGTGGTCACCCTGGGTGTGGCCATCTTCGGAGTGTGACCATCTTGGGGGGGGGCGGGCGGTCCTCTTGGGCGTGGCCAACTGGTTTTCGGCCATCTTGGTGTCGGCCATCTTGGCCAAACCCACCCCTTTGGCTTCCCACCTCCTCGCGCGCCCACTGTTTGGGGTGGGTGGGTGGGTGGGGGTGGGGGGGTGTCAGTGTGTGCGTGGGGGGGGGGTGGGGGAGGGGTACGTCACGCCGCCTCCCCTCCCCCCTCCAGCCATCGAGCAGAGCATCGAACAGGAAGAAGGCCTGAACCGCTCCTCGCCGACCTCCGCATCAGGAAAACGCAGGTACCCCTCCCCCCCACCACCCCCAAAACCCCCCTCCCGGGTGGTCCTGAGCCATGTGCGCGTCCCCCCACCCCCCACCCACCCCCCCAGCACTCGACGCTCTCCCGGAAGTTCGTGGAGGTGATGACGGAGTACAACGCCACCCAGTCCAAGTACCGCGACCGCTGCAAGGACAGGATCCAGAGGCAGCTGGAGATCAGTAGGACACGGGGAGGGGGAGGGTGAATGGGTCTGGGGTCTGGGGGGAGGGGGGGGGATATAGGGGTCTGACACCCAACCCCCCCTCCCCACGCAGCCGGCCGCACCACCACCAACGAGGAGCTGGAGGATATGCTGGAGAGCGGGAAGTTGGCCATCTTCACCGATGACGTACGTGGGTCCCACCCACCCCCCACACCCACCCACCCACCCCCCACACCCACCCACCCACCCACAGAGAGACCCCACCCCCCCACCCCACCCCAACAGCCAGGGCGGGAGGACAGTGGGATGTCCCGAATGGCTGTATCGCTGCGGAAACACGGCGGGTCACACGGGACCCCCCAGGGTCACACCAGACCCCCCAGGGTCACACCAGACCCCCCAGGGTCACCTGAACCCCTCAGGGTCACATGGGACCCCCCAGGGTCACACCAGACCCCTCAGGGTCACACGGGACCCCCCAGGGTCACCCCGAACCCCTCAGGGTCACACAGGACCCCCAGGGTCACCCCGGACCCCCCAGGGTCACACCAGACCCCTCAGGGTCACACGGGACCCCCCAGGGTCACCCCAAACCCCTCAGGGTCACACAGGACCCCCAGGGTCACCTGAAACCCCCCAGGGTCACACGGGACCCCCCAGGGTCACACCAGACCCCTCAGGGTCATACGGGACCCGCAGGGTCACCCCCCAACCCCTCAGGGTCACACGGGACCCCCCAGGGTCACACCAGACCCCTCAGGGTCATACGGGACCCGCAGGGTCACCCCCAACCCCTCAGGGTCACACGGGACCCCCCAGGGTCACCCCGAACCCCCCAGGGTCACACGGGGGACCCCCAGGGTCACCCCCAACCCCTCAGGGTCACACAGGACCCCCAGGGTCACCCCGGACCCCCCAGGGTCACCCCAAACCCCCCAGGGTCACACCGGACCCCCCAGGGTCACCTGGACCCCCTCAGGGTCCCCCCAAACCCCTCAGGGTCCCCCCAAACCCATTGGGGTCCCCCTAAACCCCTCAGGATCCCCCCCAAACCCATTGGGCCCCCCCAGACCCATTGGGGTCCCCCCAAACCCCTCAAGGTCCCCCCCCAAACCCTTCAGGTGCCCCCCCAAACCCATTGGGGTCCCCCCCAAACCCCCCAAGGTCCCCCCCAAACCCATTGGGGTCCCCCCAAACCCCTCAGTTTCCCCCCAAACCCATCGGGGTCCCCCCCAAACCCATTGGGCCCCCCCAAACCCATTGGGGTCCCCCCAAACCCCTCAGGGTCCCCCCAAACCCCTCAGGGTCCCCCCCAAACCCCTCAGGTGCCCCCCAAACCCATTGGGGTCCCCCTAAACCCCTCAGGGCCCCCCCCAAACCCATTGGGGTCCCCCCAAACCCCTCAGGTCCCCCCCAAACCCATCGTCCCCCCCCCCCCCGAGCAACCTAGAACCCCCGGGGTGGGGAGTGGGGGCGGTGGGCGGGGAGTCGACTTTCTGAACCTTCGCTGTGGATGACCCGGGGAATCTCATTGGTTCACGTGGGTGGCTCCGCCCCCTCCCCCTCCCCCCGCCCAGATCAAGATGGACTCGCAGATGACCAAACAGGCCCTGAACGAGATCGAGACGCGGCACAACGAGATCATCAAACTGGAGACCAGCATCCGGGAGCTCCACGACATGTTCGTCGACATGGCCATGCTGGTGGAGAGCCAGGTAGGGGGCGGGGCTCGGAGGGGGCGGGGCACGGCCACCCCGCCCACTCGGGGAAGGGACCCGTTTCCTGGGTAAACCACGGGGTCGTCTAGAACCGAGAGCTGGAGCCCACCCAGGGTCACCTAGAACCCACATGGGTCACCCAGAACCCACCTTGGGTCACCCAGAACCCACCTTGGGTCACCTTGAACCCCCAAGGGTCATCTAGAACCCCCTAAGGGTCACCTAGAACCCACCAAGGGCCACCTGGAGCCCACCCGGGTCACCCAGAACCCACCTTGGGTCACCTTGAACCCCCAAGGGTCATCTAGAACCCCCTAAGGGTCACCTAGAACCCACCAGGGGCCACCTGGAGCCCACCTTGGGCCACCTAGAACCCACCTGGGGCCACCTAGAGCCCACCCGGGTCACCCAGAACCCACCTGGGGCCACCTAGAACTCACCTTGGGTCACCCAGAACCCACAGGGACCACCTGGAACCCCCCAAGGGCCACCAACAACCCCCCAAGGACCACCTAAACCCCCCCTAGGGCCACCAACAACCCCCCCAAGGACCACCTAACCCCCCTAGGGCCACCTATACCCCCCAAGGGCCACCTAAACCCCCCCAAGGGCCACCTAAACCCCCCCAAGGGCCACCTATACCCCCCCAAGGGCCACCAAAACCCCCCCAAGGGCCACCTATACCCCCCCCTAGGGCCACCTAAACCCCCCAAGGGCCACCAACAACCCCCCAAGGGCCACCTAAACCCCCCCTAGGGCCACCTATACCCCCCAAGGGCCACCAACAAGCCCCAAGGGCCATCTAAACCCCCCAAGGGCCACCTATACCCCCCCAAGGACCACCTAAACCCCCCAAGGGCCACCAACAACCCCCAAGGGCCACCTAAACCCCCCCCTAGGGCCACCTAGAACCCTCCAAGGGCCACCTAGAACCCTCCCACCCCCCCACCCCCCCAAACCCCCCCCGCCCCGGTTCCCTCCCTCCCTCGCAGGATGAGAGCGGCTGAGGGGGTCCGAACCCTGGGGGTGGGGGGGGAGGGGGGGGGCGGGGATGGGGGCGGGACGTTGCGTCTCCCCAGGGCGAGATGATCGACCGCATCGAGTACAACGTGGAGCACTCGGTGGATTACGTGGAACGGGCCGTGTCCGACACCAAAAAAGCCGTCAAGTACCAGAGCAAAGCCCGGAGGGTGAGCGAGGAAAGGGTTGGGGGGCGGGGAGGGGGGGCGGTCCTCCCGCGCCGTAACGCTCCTTCTCTTCTCTCTCTCTCTCCCCTCCCTCCTCCCCCAACCTCTGCTGCCCGGATGCCCCCCCCCCCCTTTTTTTTTGTTGTTGTTTTTGGGGGGGGGGGGGGATGGGTAACGTAGAAGAAAATCATGATCATCATCTGTTGCGTGGTGCTGGGGGTGGTCTTGGCCTCCTCCATCGGGGGCACGTTGGGCTTGTAGAGCCCCTCCCACCCCTCCCCCAGCGATTAACAGCCCCTCCCCCCAACCACGCCCCCTCCCCCCCCCCCCCCCCCCAACGAGAATAACCACATCCAGCCAAAAATGCGAATAAATTAAGAGACGATTACTCATGCGAACGGACAGAACCAGCACGTCGTCCAATCACACGCCGGCCCCGCCCCTCCCTCCCCCCCCCCCCACCAGGCGGAGAGGCCCCGCCCGGTCCCGGCAAATCTAAGCGGCTCATTGGCCTTCATCCATCCAATCATCTCGCTCCTTTATCCCCCACCTTCCGCTCACCATCTCCCATCCACGCGCTGCGCTTTTTGGGGGGGGGGGGCGTGGCTACAGAGGGGGAGCCACGTGGGTCCAAGGGGGCGGGGCCCAGAGTGGGGCTGAGAAGGTTGGGGGAGGGGGCGCGGGGTTCGGCCCTGACGTTGGAGAAGGGTCATGGGTTGGGTTGAGCTTGGGGAGCGATGAGGGGGGGGAAGGGACCCCCCCAGAGAGGGGTCAGGGGTCAGGTTGACCCTAGAGATAGGTCTAGGGACGGGGGAGGGGGGGGGGAGGGGGTCAAGCGTAAAGAGGGGCCACGGGGCCGGTTTGGGGTGACCCTCGGGAAGGATTTGGGGGACAGTTGGGTTGGGTCAACCTCAGGTAGGGGTTGTGGGTCACGTTGACCCTAGAAAGGGGTCACGGGTCAGGCTGACCCCAACGAGGGGCCATGGGTCAGGTTGGCCCCAACGAGGGGTCGTAGGTCAGGTTGGCCCTAACGAGGGGTCATAGGTCAGGTTGACCCCAACAAGGGACCATGGCTCAGGTTGACCCTAACGAAGGGTCGTAGGTCAGGTTGGCCCCAACGAGGGGTCGTAGGTCAGGTTGGCCCTAATGAGGGGCCATGGGTCAGGTTGACCCTAACGAAGGGTCGTAGGTCAGGTTGGCCCCAACGAGGGGTCGTAAGTCAGGTTGACCCTAATGAGGGGCCGTAGGTCAGGTTGACCCCAACGAGGGGCCGTAGGTCAGGTTAGGAAGACCCTAGAGAAGGATTGGGGGGGGCAGTTGGGTTGGGTTGACCCCAACGGGGGGGTCACAGGTCAGGTTGACCCTAGAGGAGGTTGATGGGGGTGTTGGGTTGACCCATCTCAGGCCAGGGGGGGATGGGGGGGTGGAGGGTCTCCCCTGCTGGTCCTGGGTCACATGGGGGGTTCCATGGGGGGGCAGAGGTGACTCTCGCCCACTCCCGCCGCGCATCCGAGGTGACATCATCACCCACCCCACTAACCTGCTAACCGCTCATCCAATCAGCTGCCCACCGCCCATCCGCCCGGCTAGCCAATCGGCTGACCAGCCAGCTGACTGGCTAACCAACCACCCGCCCCCCCATCCAACCACCCCCCCCCTAACTAACCAACCACCCCCCCATCCAACCATCCACCTCCCCAACTAACCAACCGCCCCCCATCCAACCACCCACCCCCCCAGTTAACCAACCGCCCCCCCATCCAACCACCCACCCCCCCAACTAACCACCCACCCCCCAGTTAACCAGCCACGCCCCCAGTTAACCAACCACCCTCCCAGTTAACCAGCCATGCCCCCAGTTAACCACTCACCCCTCCAGTTAACCAACCACGCCCCCAGTTAACCACCCACCCCTCCAGTTAACCAACCACGCCCCCAGTTAACCAACCACCCCTCCAGTTTACCAACCACCCCCCCAGGTAACCAACCACCCCTCCAGTTAACCAACCACCCCTCCAGTTAACCAGCCACCCCCCCAGTTAACCAATCACCCCTCCAGTTAACCAGCCATGCCCCCAGTTAACCACCCACCCCTCCAGTTAACCAGCCACGCCCCCAGTTAACCACCCACCCCTCCAGTTAACCACACACCCCCCCAGTTAACCAGCCACGCCCCCAGTTAACCACCCACCCCTCCAGTTAACCAACCACGCCCCCAGTTAACCAACCAGGCCCCCAGTTAACCAACCACACCCCCAGCCACCAAAATGCCCATCCAACCAGCTAACCGGTCACTCAACCAGCCAACCAATCACGCGGCCAGCTGCCTGCTACCCCTCCAACCAGTGAACCACCCGCCCAAACCGCTACCCAACCACCCGTCCAACCAGCTAACCACTGCCCGCCCAGCCAGCCCACCGGCCGGCCGGCCAACCGGCTAACTACCCGCCCGACCAGCTGACTACCCGTCTGTCATCCCCCCGCAGCCACCCACCCGACCTGTTAATTGCCAGGCAGGTAATCAACCCATCGCCCAGCTAACGAACCCATAGCCCACCCAACTGACCCCTCAACTGACCCATCGCCCAGCTAACTGACCACCCAACTGACCTGTCACCCAGCCAACTGACCACCCAACTGAGCCATCACCCAGCCGACTGACCCCCCAACCAACCAATCATCACCCAGCTAACCACCTCCCCAACTGACCCCTCGCCCAGCTGACCACCCAACCAACCCATCACCCAACCAACCCATCACCCAGCTAATGAACCCATCACCCACCTAAGTGACCATCCAACCGACCCCTCGCCCACCTAACTGACCCCCCAACTGACCCCTCGCCCAGCTGACCACACAACCAGCTAACCAGTCACCCAACCAAACATCCCCCAACCAACCCCTCAGCCGGCTAACCAACCCCTCACCCGGTTAACCAACCCCTCACCCGGTTAACCAACCACCCAACCAACCCACCTCCCAGCTAACCAACCCCTTGCCCAGTTAACCAACCAACCCCTCACCCAACCAACCCCTCACCCAACCAACCCCTCACCCAACCAACCATCGCCCAACCAACCCATCGCCTGGCTAACCAGCCACCCAACCAACCCATCACTGGGCTGACAAACCAACCCATCACCCGGCTAACCAACCAACCCCTCACCCAGTTAACCAACCCCTCACCCAGTTAACCAACCCATCACCCGGCTAACCAACCCCTCACCCGGCTAACCAACCCCTTGCCCAGTTAACCAACTAACCCCTCACCCAACCAACCCATCCCCCAACCAACCCATCGCCTGGCTAACCAACCCCTTGCTCAGTTAACCAACCAACCCATCGCCCAACCAACCCATCACCCAACCAACCCATCACCCAACCAACCCATCGCCTAGCTAACCAACCAACCCATCCCCCGGCTAACCAACCCATCCCCCGGCTAACCAACCCATCACCCAACCAACCCATCCCCCGGCTAACCAGCCACCCAACCACCCCATCGCCCAACCACCCCATCGCCCAACCAACCCATCCCCCAACCAACCCATCACCTGGTTAACCAACTTATCACCCGGCTAACCAACCAACCCATCACCCAGTTAACCAACCAACCCATCACCCGGCTAACCAACCCATCACCCAGCTAACCAACCCATCACCCAGCTAACCAACCAACCCATCACCCAGTTAACCAACCCATCACTCAGCTAACCAACCAACCCCTCGCCCAGTTAACCAACCAACCCATCACCCAACCACCCCATCGCCCAACCAACCCATCGCCCAACCACCCCATCCCCCAACCAACCCATCACCTGGTTAACCAACCCCTCACCCGGCTAACCAACCAACCCCTCACCCAGTTAACCAACCCCTCACCCAGTTAACCAACCAACCCATCGCCCAACCAACCCATCACCTGGTTAACCAACCCCTCACCCAGCTAACCAACCCCTCGCCCAGTTAACCAACCCCTCACCCGGCTAACCAACCCATCACCCAGTTAACCAACCAACCCATTGCCCAACCAACCCATCACCTGGTTAACCAACCCCTCACCCGGCTAACCAACCCATCACCCAGTTAACCAACCCCTCACCCGGCTAACCAACCAACCCCTCGCCCAGTTAACCAACCCATCACCCAGTTAACCAACCCCTCGCCCAGTTAACCAACCAACCCATTGCCCAACCAACCCATCGCCCAACCAACCCATCGCCCAACCAACCCATCGCCTGGTTAACCAACCCCTCGCCCAGTTAACCAACCCCTCGCCCAGTTAACCAACCCATCGCCTGGTTAACCAACCCCTCGCCCAGTTAACCAACCCCTCACCCAGTTAACCAACCAACCCATCGCCCAACCAACCCGTCACCTGGTTAACCAACCCCTCACCCGGCTAACCAACCCCTCGCCCAGTTAACCAACCCCTCACCCAACCAACCCATCCCCCAACCAACCCATCCCCCAACCAGCCCATCCCCCAACCAACCCCTCACCCAGTTAACCAACCAACCCATCCCCCAACCAACCCATCCCCCAACCAGCCCATCCCCCAACCAACCCCTCACCCAGTTAACCAACCAACCCATCCCCCAACCAACCCATCCCCCAACCAGCCCATCCCCCAACCAACCCCTCGCCCAGTTACCCAACCCGCTGGTCACCCCAACTGCCCCGTCTCCCCCCCAGCTGATGACCCAACCACCCCCTCGGTGACCCGACCACCCCCCAACCAACCCACCGATGACCCAGCCGCCCCGTCAAGCGCCCAACCACCCCCCCAAGACCAAAATCCCCCCCCTCCAAGGCCCAACCACCCCCCCAAGACCAAAAACACCCCCCCCAAGGCCCAACCACCCCCCAAGACCAAAACCCCCCCCCCCCCAAGGTCCAACCACCCCCCCAAGACCAAAACCCCCCCCTCCAAGGTCCAACGACTGCCCCAAGACCCAACCAACCCCCCCTAAGACCCAACCAATGCCCCCCCAGACCCAACCACCCCCCCAAAGACCCAACCAATGCCCCCCCAGACCCAACCAACCCCCCCCAAAGACCCAACCACCCCCCCCAAGACCAAAATCCCCCCCCAAGACCAAAAACTGCTCCAAGACCCAACCAACCCCCCCCCAGACCCAACCACATCATCAATGACCCAACTACCCCCCCCAGACCCAACTACCCCCCCCAAAGACACAACTACCCCCCCAAACCCAACTACCCCCCCCCAGACCCAACTAACCCCCCCCAAAGACCCAACTAACCCCCCCAAAGACCCAACAACCCCCCCCCAAAGACCCAACTACCCCCCCAAACCCAACTCCCCCCCCCCAAAGCCCCAACCCACCCCCCCAACCCCAACCACCCCCCCAGCCCCAACCACATCATCAATGACCCAACTACCCCCCCCCAGCCCCCCCCACGCCCCCCAAGACCCCCCCCCACCCCATCGACAACCCAACCGCCATCAACGCCCCCCCCACCCCCACCACCCCCTTGGCCGAGGAACCACCCCCCCACTTAGATTTCCCGCCCCGTGGCGGGCCGCCGCCGCGCCCCCGCCCCCCTGCCCCGCCCCGCGGGATGAAAGGGGGAGGGGTCCCGGGGGGGGGGGGGATCCTTCCCCCCCCCAAGCCCCCCCCCGAGCTCTGTATCGTCCCCTCGTGGTCTGTGATGTATTTGCTACGAAACCCATGCCACAAACGCACCCGCCTCCGCCTCCTTCCTTCCTCCTCCTCGCGCCGGCACGGGGGGGCGGGGGGTCCCTAGAGCTCCTATACGGCCCCTACGGCCCCTATACGGCCCCCACAGCCCCCCGTAGCGCTCACGGGGTCCCTATAGCTCCTATACGGCCCCTACGGCCCCTATACCGCCCCCACAGCCCCCCGTAGCGTTCACGGGGTCCCTAGAGCTCCTATACGGCCCCTACGGCCCCTATACGGCCCCCACAGCCCCCCGTAGCGCTCACGGGGTCCCTAGAACTCCCCCGACATCCCTATAGCCCCCTATAGCCCCTATATGGCCCCTACAGCCCCTATAGCCCCCTATAGCTCCTATACGGCCCCTACAGCCCCCCGTAGCGCTCACGGGGTCCCTAGAGCTCCCCCGACATCCCTATAGCCCCCTATAGCTCCTATATGGCCCCTACGGCCCCCCATAGCGCTCACGGGGTCCCTATAGCTCCCCCAACATCCCTATAGCCCCTATAGCCCCTATATGGCCCCTACAGCCCCTATAGCCCCCTATAGCTCCTATACGGCCCCCACAGCCCCCTGTAGCGCTCACGGGGTCCCTATAGCTCCCCCGACATCCCTATAGCCCCCTATAGCTCCTATATGGCCCCCACAGCCCCTATACAGCCCCCACAGCCCCCCGTAGCGCTCACGGGGTCCCTAGAGCTCCCCCGACATCCCTATAGCCCCCTATAACTCCTATACGGCCCCCACAGCCCCTATAGCCCCCTATAGCTCCTATATGGCCCCTACAGCCCCTATAGCCCCCTATAGCTCCTATATGGCCCCCACAGCCCCTATACGGCCCCCACAGCCCCCCGTAGCGCTCACGGGGTCCCTAGAGCTCCCCCGACATCCCTATAGCCCCCTATAACTCCTATACGGCCCCCACAGCCCCTATAGCCCCCTATAGCTCCTATATGGCCCCTACAGCCCCTATATGGCCCCCACAGCCCCCCGTAGCGCTCACGGGGTCCCTATAGCTCACCCCGACATCCCTATAGCCCCCTATAGCCCCTATATGGCCCCCCCAACCCTCCCCGAGTGGCTATGGGGTTTCTACGCCTCCCCGACATCCCTGCGGCACCCCCATATCCTTGGGGAGGGGGTCCCCTATGGGCCCTGCAGCCCCCTATAGCCCCATACAGCTTGCTACCACCCCCCCCCCCCCTCCAGCTCTATATGCTCCCCCACGGCTCTATACGGGCCCGTGCCCCCTACGGCCCCACACGGCTGCCCCATAGAGGACCTCGTTAGCCCACGTCCTGCAGACCCACGCACCCCGTGCGGGGCCCTATAGCCCCATACGGTCCCTATAGGTCACTATAGCATCAGCGTACAAGCCATGGGCTCCCTATAGGCCAACGTGGTCCCTATAGCCCCTATAGGTCCGTAGAGTCTCCGACAGCCCTATAGAGCCCACATGCCCCCCGGCAGCCCCTATGGCTCTCTATAGCCCCTATAGGTCCGTAGAGTCTCCGACAGCCCTATAGAGCCCACATGCCCCCCGGCAGCCCCTATGGCTCCCTATAGCCCCTATAGGTCCGTAGAGTCTCCGACAGCCCTATAGAGCCCACACGCCCCCCGGCAGCCCCTATGGCTCCCTATAGCCCCTATAGGTCTGTAGAGGGTCTAATAGCCCTATAGAGCCCACGCGCCCCCCGGCAGCCCCTATGGCTCCCTATAGCCCCTATAGGTCCGTAGAGGGTCCAACAGCCCTATAGAGCCCACACGCCCCCCGGCAGCCCCTATGGCTCCCTATAGGTCCGTAGAGGGTCCAATAGCCCTATAGAGCCCACACGCCCCCCGGCAGCCCCTATAGCCCCTATAGGTCCGTAGAGGGTCCAATAGCCCTATAGAGCCCACACACCCCCCGGCAGCCCCTATGGCTCCCTATAGCCCCTATAGGTCTGTAGAGTCCGCGACAGCCCTATAGAGCCCACACGCCCCCTGGCAGCCCCTATGGCTCCCTATAGCCCCTATAGGTCCGTAGAGTCCCCGACAGCCCCCTCCCAAGCCCCGCCCCCACCCCCCATTCCCTATAGCTCCTATAGGAGCCGGGAGCGACGCCCAGATCCCTGGGACGGGCGGGACAAGACGGGGCCGTTTCCTTACAAATTTAATTGGATGCCGGGGGGGCGGAGCCAAGGCACCAGGGGCGGAGCCAAGGCAACCAGGAGGGCGTGGCCAAGGCAGCGGGTCGGGGCGGGTCAGGGGTCGGGGAGGTCGTCGGCGAGCAGCATGGGGGAGCCGAGCTGGAGGTCGCGCTGGAGGCTCTCGAGGGCGGCGGGGCTGAGGCGATGGACCTCCAGCCAATCGGCGAGCAGCGAGGCCGAGAGCGGCGCCGAATCCCCTTGGCTGCGGCGGGAGGCGGGATGGGGGGCGGGTCCTCAGACCGGATTATTCGGGGAAACCCCTCCCGGATTACCCCAGGGGGTTGGGGTGGGGTGGGGGGTCCCCAAGCCACTCACCTGTCCTTGGCGTCCCCCACCATGTCCAGCGATTGGCTGAGGAACTCCTCCAGGTCGAAGCCCACCCCGTAGCCGGCGCCGCTCCCCTTGGGGGTCACCGAAAAGACGGGGGGCAGCAGGTCCTCCACCTGTGGGGCAGAAGACAGGCAGCACGCAGGCGGCACGCCAGGGGGCGCCTCGCCGCCAGGATAGGGTTGGGGGGTGGGGTGGGGGGAACCCGAGACCCTCACCTGTGACTTGGAGAGCTGCTGGGTGACGGTGGCCACGTCGGGGTCCGCCGGGAGGGGGGCGGCGGGGGGCGCCTCGGGCCACGCCTCGGGGCCCGGCCAGGTTTCGGGGGGCCCGGTGCAAGGCGGGGGGCAAGGGGGAACGGGAACGGGGGGGCGGGGAGGGGGCGGTTGGCGGGGGGGGGCGCCGTCCCGCATCTTGGTCCAACGCTCCAGGAGGTGACGGTCGTCGTCGGTGAGGACGAGCCCCCGCAGCCCCTCCCCCCGGCCCCGGGGCTCGCGTCGCTCCCGTTCCCGCTGCTTCTTCTCCCGCTCTTTCGCCCGTTCCTGCCGGCGGCGGCGCTTCTCCTCCCGCTCCCGCTGCCGCTCCGCCGCCGTCACCGGCTTCCGGCCCTCCGGCGCCTCCGGGGCTGCGCAGGGAAGCTCTGCGGGGGAGAGGGAGAGGAGGGGTGGAGCCACCAACCAACCCAACCCAACCAGAACCCAACCCAACCCAACCCAACTCAACTCAACTCAACCACAACCCAACCCAACTCAACCCAACTACAACCCAACCCAACCAGAACCCAACTCAACTCAACCCAACCCAACCCAACCCAACTACAACCCAACCCAACCCAACTCAACCCAACCCAACTCAACCCAACCCAACCAGAACCCAACCCAACCCAACTCAACCCAACTCAACTCAACCAGAACCCAACCCCACCCAACTCAACCAGAACCCAACCCAACCCAACCAGAACCCAACCCAACCCAACCAGAACCCAACCCAACCAGAACCCAACCCAACCCAACTCAACCCAACCCAACTCAACCCAACCCAACCAGAACCCAACCCAACCAGAACCCAACCCAACTCAACCCAACCCAACCACAACCCAATTCAACCCAACCCAACTCAACCCAACCCAACCAAAACCCAACCCAACTCGACCCAACCCAACTCAACTCAACCAGAACCCAACCCAACTCAACTCAACCAGAACCCAACCCAACTCAACCAGAACCCAACCCAACTCAACCAGAACCCAACTACAATCCAACCAAAACCCAACCCAACCCAACTCAACTAAACTCAACCCAACCCAACCAGAACCCATCCCAACCCAACCCAACTCAACCAGAACCCAACTACAATCCAACCAAAACCCAACCCAACCCAACTCAACCCAACCCATCCCAACCCAACCCAATTCAACCCAACCCAACCCAAATCAACCCAACCCAACCCAACTCAACCCAACCCAAATCAACCCAACCCAACCACAACCCAACCCAACTCAACCCAACCCAACCCCTGGCATCCAGGAGTCCAGGGCAGGAGCCCCCAACCCAACCCAACCCCAACCCCCATCTGACCACCATGAATTTGGGAAGGAGCCCCAGCACCCCCCCCCCCCCCCCCGTAGCCCTCCAGGACAGCCGGGGGTCCGAGCACCCGCTAGGGGGGAGGCGGGCGCCCCTCACCTTTGCTCTTGTTCCTCATGGCCGACTTGAGCAGAGCCGCCTTGAGCGCAGCCTTGGTGTCGTCCGAGATGGCGCCGTCCCGCTTGGGCACCGCGGGGGCCCCCGGCTCCGCCTTTACCCGGGGAGAGTCCATTGGGCAGTCGGGGGCAGGGGCGGGGCCGGGGCTCGGCATGTCCACGTCGGCGCAGGGCCAGGCCGGGCCAACACCGGCCACCGCGGCGTTGGGCACGTTGACCGCGTTGACGTTGGCCACGGCGGCGCTGGCCGCGTTGACGTTGGCCACGGCGGCGTTGGCCGCGCCGATACCGGCGTTGCCCACGGCGCCGCCGGAGTTGCCCACGGCGACGTTGGCCATGCTGACGTCGGCGTCGGCCGCGTCGACCCTCGCCTCGGCCGCGTCGACGCTGGTCGCGCCGACGTCGCCCGCGGGGACGTTAACGTCGGCCGACGCCGCGGTTCCGTTGGCCGCGGCGCCGCCGACGCCGGCCCCACCGGCGGCGCTTTCGGCTCCGCCGGCCGGGGCGAAGGCGATTTGTCGCCGGATGCCGTCGCGGCGGGCGTGGAAGTCGGCGATCTCGGCCACGATGGCCGCCTTGATCTCCTCTTTGGTGAGCGCCCGGCGGTCGAAGGCGAAGTCGAAGGCGGGGACGCACTCGGGTTCGTCCTCGGGGTCGTGGTATTTGGCCAAAAAAGGGTGCCGCAGCGCTTCGGCCACGCCCACCCGTTCCCGCGGATCGAAACGCAACATCCTACCCAACAGCGCCAACGCCGCCGGCTCGGCGTCGCCGAAAAGGCTCTCCCAAGGAACCGCCGGCCGCGGCGGTAAGCTCTGCACGTAGGCCCGAACCCGTTCGGCCCCGATGGCCGCCATGACGGTAGCCGGCGGCGTACCCAACACCGCCATGATGAGTTGGAGCTGATGGACGTAATTCCGACCGGGAAAAAGTTGCCGACGACCCAACATTTCGGCAAAGATACACCCCACCGACCACATGTCGATGGCGCAGGTGTAACGGTGAAGCGAGAGCAACAATTCCGGCGCCCTGTACCACCTCGTCGCCACGTATTCGGTGAGGAAAGCTTTGGCGTGCCTTGGGTCGGCTCCCAAACCTCGGGCCATGCCGAAATCGCCGATTTTGAGCTCGCAGTTCTCGTTGACCAAGAGGTTGCTGGGTTTGAGGTCCCGGTGAAGGACGTTGGCCGAGTGGATGTACTTGAGGCCGCGAAGGAGCTGGTACAGGAAGTACCGGACGTGCTCCAACGTCAACGGTTGAGCCGAGTGGATGATCTGGTGGAGGTCGCTCTCCATCAGGTCCAGCACCACGTAGCTGCGCGGGAAGGGGGAGGGGGGTTATGAGGGGTCAGCCCCACCGTGGACCCAACTGGCCAATGGGATACGTCCTACGTCATGTCCCGCCCCACAGGAGCACGTGGGGCGGGAGAGAATGGGGACCCACCGCCCCCCCGTTGACCCAGTTGGCCAACACTCTCCATCCTGGATCATCTCCCGCCCCCCAAGAGCCTCCGGGGGGGTTGGGAACCCCCCCATGGGGACCCCCACCCACCGTGGACCCAACTGGCCAATGGGATCCGTCCTACGTCATGTCCCGCCCCACAGGAGTACGTGGGGCGGGAGGGAATGGGGAACCACCGCCCCCCCCCGTTGACCCAGTTGGCCAACACTCTCCATCCTGCATCATCTCCCGCCCCCCAAGAGCCTCCGGGGGGGTTGGGAACCCCCCCCATGGGGACCCCCACCCCCCCATGGGTCCAACTGGCCAATGGGATCCATCCTACGTCATGTCCCGCCCCACAGGAGCACGTGGGGCAGGTGGGAATGGGGACCCACCACCCCCCCCGTTGACCCAGTTGGCCAACACTCTCCATCCTGGATCATCTCCCGCCCCCCAAGAGCCTCCGGGGGGGTTGGGAAGCCCCCCATGGGGACCCCCACCCCGCCATGGGTCCAACTGGCCAATGGGATCCATCCTACATCATGTCTCGCCCCACAGGAGTACGTGGGGTGGGAGGGAATGGGGAACCACCGCCCCCCCCCGTTGACCCAGTTGGCCAACACTCTCCATCCTGCATCATCTCCCGCCCCCCAAGAGCCTCCGGGGGGGTTGGGAACCCCCCCCATGGGGACCCCCACCCCCCCATGGGTCCAACTGGCCAATGGGATCTGTCCTACGTCATGTCCCGCCCCACAGGAGCACGTGGGGCAGGTGGGAATGGGGAACCACCGCCCCCCCATGGGTCCAACTGGCCAATGGGATCTGTCCTACGTCATGTCCCGCCCCACAGGAGCACGTGGGGCGGGCGGGAATGGGGACCCACCGCCCCCCCGTTGACCCAGTTGGCCAACACTCTCCATCCTGCATCATCTCCCGCCCCCCAAGAGCCCCTGGGGGGGTTGGGAAGCCCCCCATGGGGACCCCCACCCCGCCATGGGTCCAACTGGCCAATGGGATCCATCCTACATCATGTCCCGCCCCACAGGAGCAGGTGGGGTGGGAGGGAATGGGGACCCACCGCCCCCCCCGTTGACCCAGTTGGCCAACACTCTCCATCCTGCATCATCTCCCGCCCCCCAAGAGCCCCTGGGGGGGTTGGGAACCCCCCCCCATGGGGACCCCCGCCCCCCCATTGACCCAGTTGGCCAACGGGCTGCATCCCACACCATCTCCTGCCCCACAGGTGCCCCCCGGGAACACCCCTACAGAGACCACCCCCCCCCAAGTTGACCCAACCGGGCAACGAGCTCCATCCTACGCGTACTCCCGCCCCCCCAGGACCCCCGGGGGGGGGCTGGCCACACCCCCATGGGGACCCCCACCCCCCCATTGACCCAGTTGGCCAATGGGCTCCATCCCACATCATCTCCTGCCCCACAAGTGCCGCCGGGTGGGGCTGGGAACACCCCTACGGAGACCACCCCCCCCCCCCAAGTTGACCCAACCGGCCAACGAGCTCCATCCTACGCGTACTCCCGCCCCCCCAGGACCCCCGGGGGGGGGCTGGCCACACCCCTATGGGGACCCCCGCCCCCCCATTGACCCAGTTGGCCAACGGGCTCCATCCCACACCATCTCCTGCCCCACAGGTGCCCCCGGGAACACCCCTACGGAGACCACCCCCCCCCATTGACCCAACCGGCCAACGAGCTCCATCCTACGCGTACTCCCGCCCCCCCAGGACCCCCGGGGGGGGGCTGGCAACACCCCTATGGGGACCCCCGCCCCCCCATTGACCCAGTTGGCCAACGGGCTGCATCCCACACCATCTCCTGCCCCACAGGTGCCCCCGGGAACACCCCTACGGAGACCACCCCCCCCCCCAAGTTGACCCAACCGGCCAACGAGCTCCATCCCACGCGTACTCCCGCCCCCCCAGGACCCCCGGGGGAGGGCTGGCCACACCCCTATGGGGACCCCCGCCCCCCCATTGACCCAGTTGGCCAACGGGCTCCATCCCACATCATCTCCTGCCCCACAAGTGCCCCCGGGAACACCCCTACAGAGACCACCCCCCCCCGGTTGACCCAACCGGCCAACGAGCTCCATCCCACGCGTACTCCCGTCCCCCAAGGACCCCCCGGGGGGGGGCCGGAAGGGGGTCCCCCCGGCGCGCGGGGCACGCACACGGAGCGGAACTCGCCGTAGGGCACGGCGGGGCGGAGGATGTCCTTGATGCCGATGATGTTGTCGTGCTTGAAGTGCTTGAGGATCTTGAGCTCGCGCAGCGTGCGCTTGGCGCTCGTCACCACGTCGAAGGCGTTGGGGATCTTCTTGATGGCCACCGCTTGGCCTGGGGGGGGGGCGGGGGGTCAACTGGGCCCCCCACCCACCCCCCCCCCCAACCCCCCTCAGGGAACCCCCAGCCCCAATTGGGGGGGGTCACCAGTGCCCCCACACCCCCAATGACCCCTCACCCTGACCGGGGGGGGGTCACCTCTGCCCCACCCCACCCCCCCAATGACACCCTGGGGACCCCCAACCTTGAGTGGGGGGGTCACCAGTGCCCCCCACTCCCCAACGACCCCTCACCCTGACCATGGAGGTCACCTCTGCCCCCCCCCCCACCCCCCAACGACCCCCCACCCTGACCATTGGGGTCCCCTCTGCCCCCTCCCACCCCCCCAACGACCCCCCACCCCACCCATAAGGGGTCACCTCTGCCCCCACCCCACCCCCCCAATGACCCCCTGGGGACCCCCAACCCTGAGTGGGGGGGTCACCTCTGCCCCCCCCCACCCAACGACCCCCCCCTGCCCATGGGGGTCACCTCTGCCCCCCCCCACCCTCAACGACCCCCCACCCTGACCGGGGGGGTCACCTTTGCCCCCCCACCCCCCAACGACCCCCCACCCTGCCCATAAGGGGTCACCTCTGCCCCCCCCCACCCCCCCAATGACACCCTGGGGACCCCCAACCTTGAGTGGGGGGGTCACCAGTGCCCCCCACTCCCCAACGACCCCTCACCCTGACCATGGGGGTCACCTCTGCCCCCCCCACCCCACACTGACCCCCCCCCCCCGCCCATGGGGGTCACCTCTGCCACCCCCCACCCCCCCCCCCCCCCCGCCCATGGGGGGTCACCCCCTTCAATGACCCTCCGGGGACCCCCAACCCTGAGTGTGTGTGTGTGTGGGGGTCCCCTGCCCTCCCCCCCCCCCCCCCCCCGGGCGGGGGTCTCACCGGTGTCGCGGCGGCGGGCGGAGCTGACGACGCCGTAGGCGCCGGTTGCCGATGGTCTCGATGACCTCGTACTCGTCCCCCACCTCGAAGGTGACGTCCAGCGCCCTCGCGGTCAGCAGGGCCAGGGGACCCCCCCCCCGCCCCCACGGCCTGCCCGGGGGGGGCGCGCTGACCCCCGCCCGCCGCCTGCGCCTCCGCCATGGAGCCTGCGACACCCCGTCAGGGCTGGGGGGGCACGCGCCGACCCGCGGGCACCCCCGACCCACGGACACCCCGACCCACGGACAGTGACCCACGGACACCCCGACCCACAGACACTGACCCCACGGACACCCTGACCCATGGACAGTGACCCACGGACACCCTGACCCACGGACACTGACCCACGGACACCCCGACCCACGGACACCCCGACCCACGGACAGTGACCCACGGACACCCTGACCCACGGACACCCCGACCCACGGACAGTGACCCACGGGCACCCCCGACCCACAGACACACCGACCCACGGACAGTGACCCACGGACACCCTGACCCACGGACACACCGACCCACGGACAGTGACCCACGGGCACCCCCGACCCACAGACACACCGACCCACGGACAGTGACCCACGGACACCCTGACCCACGGACAGTGACCCACGGACACACTGACCCACGGACACTGACCCACGGGCACCCCCGACCCACGGACACACCGACCCACGGACAGTGACCCACGGGCACTGACCCACGGGCACCCCCGACCCACAGACACACCGACCCACGGACAGTGACCCACAGGCACTGACCCACGGGTACTGAGCCACGGACACACTGACCCACGGGCACCCCCGACCCACGGGCACCCCCGACCCACGGACAGTGACCCACAGACACCCCGACCCACGGGTACTGACCCACAGACACACCGACCCACGGACAGTGACCCACAGGCACTGACCCACGGGTACTGACCCACGGACACACCGACCCACGGACACCCTGACCCACGGACACACTGACCCACGGACAGTGACCCACGGGCATCCCCGGCCCACAGACACACCGATGCACGGACAGTGATCCACGGACACTGACCCACGGACACCCCGACCCACGGGCACCCCCGACCCACGGGCACCCCCGACCCACAGGCACTGACCCACGGGCACCCCCAACCCACAGACACACTGACCCACAGGCACCGGGACCCACGGACACCCCGACCCATGGACACACTGACCCACGGACAGTGACCCACGGGCACGGACCCACGGGCACCCCCGACCCACGGACACTGGGACCCGTGGACACACTGACCCACAGACACCGACCCACGGGCACTGACCCACGGACACCCCCAACCCACAGACACACCCATGGACACCCTGACCCATGGACACTGGGACCCACAGACACCCCGACCCATGGACACTGACCCACAGGCACCGGGACCCACGGGCACTGACCCACGGGCACACCGACCCACGGACCCCAAACCATGAAGACCAGGACCCATGGACCCTGGGACCCACAGACCACGGGACCCACAGACCAGGGGACCCACGGACCATGGGACCCACACTTCCTGGGGACCCACCGACCCTAGAACCCACATCCCCCGGGACCCACATCCCAGGGACCCACATCACTCCGGCCCCACACCCCACGGCCCCAGGGGTCCAGGACTCACATCTCCCAGGGCCCCATGGCCCCAGGGGTCCAGCCCCACACACCCCAGGCCCCACACACCCCAGGCCCTACAACCCAGGGACCTACATCACCCCGGCCCCACAGCCCATGGCCCCAGGGGTCCAGGACCCACACATCCTGGGCCCCACACACCCCGGGCCCCACATCCCAGGGACCCACATCTCCCAGTGACCCCCAGACCCCGGGACCCACATCACCCCGGCCCCACAGCCCACGGCCCCGGGGGTCCAGCCCCACACACCCCTGGCCCCACATCCCCGGGGGACCCACATCACCCAGCCCCACGCCCCCCCCCCCACGCCCCCAGACCCCCCCCCCAGCCCCACGGCGGCGCAGGGCGTGGCCGCAGCGATGGGGCCGGGGCGGTTGCCGTGGGGAGGGGGCGGTTGCCGTGGTGACCGGAGGGACCCCCCCCCACCGCCCCCTCCCCGTGGGGGGGGGGGGGGGGGGGCACCCACTCACCTCCCCCCTCCCCGGCGCCGCCGCCGCCCGCTCCCAGCGGGGCCGGATGTGACGCCGCTCGGCCACGCCCCCCACCCTCCCGCCCCGCTCCACCGACCAATCAGCGCCGCAAGCGGAGACCACGCTCACCTAGCCCCGCCCGGACACGCCCCTTCCCCTCCGGGACACGCCCCTCGCTTCCCTCGGACCAATCAGCGCGCGGGGGAGGGCGGGGCCTGCTTGGCCACGCCCCCTTCCCCTCCTCCGGCCGTTGCTATGGGGCGGCGTCGCTGGGGGGGGGGGGGGGGGGAGGGGCAGAGGGATGCTGTACGGACGTGACGTCACAGTGGGCGGGGCTTTCCCGCCGGACACGCCCCCCCCTTCCCCAGCTCCTTCAGCCCAGCGGGTTGGGGGGCGCCTGGAGACCCCCCCCCAGCCCCACCGCGCCCCCCCCACCCCGGGAGGGACCCCCTGACCCCCCCCAACCCTCCCCCACCCCATAGGGACCCCCCCAGCGCCCCCCCCAGACCGGGAGGGACCCCCTGAACCCCCCCCCACCCCATAGGGACCCCCCCCACACCCCGGAAGGGACCCCCTGACCCCCCCCCCACCGGGGACCCCCCCTCCAGCCCCCCTGACGTGTGTCTGTGTCCCCCCCCCCCCCCCCGGCTGCCCCATGGACCCCCCCAGGAGCCGGCGGCAGGTGAGACCCCCCCGGGGGGGCCCTAATGCCCCTCCCTGCCCCCCCAACACCCCCCCCGGGGTCCCTAATTGCCCCCCCCCGCCCCCCCCAGGGTCCCTAATTGCCCCCCCGCCCCCCCCCGTGTCCCTAATTGCCCCCCTCTGCCCCCCCCGTGTCCCTAATTGACCCCCCTCTGCCCCCCCCGGGGTCCCTAATTGCCCCCCCGCCCCCCCCGTGTCCCTAATTGCCCCCCTCTGCCCCCCCGGGGTCCCTAATTGCCCCCCCGCCCCCCCCGTGTCCCTAATTGCCCCCCTCTGCCCCCCCGGGGTCCCTAATTGCCCCCCCTCTGCCCCCCCGGGGTCCCTAATTGCCCCCGCCCCCCCCGTGTCCCTAATTGCCCCCCTCTGCCCCCCCGGGGTCCCTAATTGCCCCCCCTCTGCCCCCCCCGGGTCCCTAATTGCCCCCCCTCTGCCCCCCCCGGGGTCCCTAATTGCCCCCCCGCGTCCCCGTGTCCCTAATTGCCCCCCCGCCCCCCCCGGGTCCCTAATTGCCCCCCCCCGCCCCCCCCAGGGTCCCTAATTGCCCCCCCGCCCCCCCCGTGTCCCTAATTGCCCCCCTCTGCCCCCCCCGTGTCCCTAATTGCCCCCCCCCCACCCCCCCGGGTCCCTAATGCCCCCCCCGCAACCCCCGATACCACACCCCCCGGGGGGGGCGCAGAGGGGACCCCCAGACCCCCAAGTGCGGGGGGGCACCTTCATGGGGGGGGGAGGGGGGGCGGTGCTGGACCCCCGAGGGGCGGAGCCTGTCCCCGGGACCCTGGGGGGGGGGGGGGGGTTGGGGGTCCCGCGACGCCATTGGCTGACGGGTGGGTGTGGCAGGGGTGGGGCGGGGCGTGGGATTGGCCCTGAAGAAGTGGGCGGGGCTCAGACGGGATTGGACAATAGCAGGGATGGGGGGGGGAAGGGCAGGGAATACTGACAGGGGATTGGCCCAGCTCCTGCGCAGCCATTGGAGGATGATGGCGGGGGGGTGGGGATTGGCCGAGCCATGGCAGCGCTCCGCCGCGATTGGCCGGTACCCGGGGTGGGCGGGGCGTAAATAAAAAGATGGTGAAAGCCCCAAATCGGAGAGCTGTGATTGGTCCCGGGAGAGGTGGGGGGCGGGGTCACAGAGAGACGGAGGCGGAGCCAGTGACTCGGCCTTTTATTGACCAATAACACGCGAGGAAGGCGAGAGGGGGCGGGGCCACGCGAGGAACCGCCCCCGAGGGGCCCCAGCCAATGCGGGAGGAGCTGCGGAGGCCCCACCCCCTGGTGGAAGGGGCGTGGCTAAGCCGTCCCGGGGCCGGCGGGGTCCGGGGTGGGCGGGGCTTGCGGGGGCGTGGCGGGGGCGTGGCGACGCTCGTGCTTGCGCAGCCCCGCCCGCGCCCCGAAGCGCTTGGGGCAGAGGGGGCAGGCGAAGGGGCGGGGCTCCTGGGGGGCGGGGCCGGGCGGGGACACGCCCCCCGGGGAGGCCACGTTGGGTTCTCCTACGGGGGCGGCCATGTTGAGGGCGGCCATGTTGGCGGCGGCCATACTGGGGCCTCCGCGGGCGTCGGCCGCGTTGAGGCCGGCGGCGGCCAGGCCGGGCCCGGTCCCAGCGGTGGCCAGGCCGCGGCCGAGGCCGGCGGCCACCTCACGGCCCACCCGGGCACCCGCCTGCCCGGCGGCGGCCACGTCACGCCCGGGTTGGGCCGCCATGTTGGCCAAGTCATGGCCAAGGCCCGTGGCCATATTGTGGCCAACGCCGGCCAGCACTCCGTGGCCAGGCTGGGCACCTACGTCGTGCCCGAGGCCGGCGGCCAGGCCGTGGCCGAGTTGACCACCCACGTCATGGCCAGCGCCGGCAGCCATTGCGTGGCCAATGCTGGTGGCCATATCGTGGCCGAGTTGACCACCCACGTCACGGCCAGTGCCGGTAGCCACTCCATGTTCAATGCTGGCCGCCGTACTGTGGCCAAACTGACCACCCACATCATGGCCAGTGCTGGTAGCCACACCGTGGCCAACACCGGCGGCCATACCGTGGTCAAGCTGACCACCCATGCCACGGCCAGTGCCAGTAGCCACTCCATGGTCAACACCGGTGGCTGTACTGTGGCCAAACTGACCACCCACGTCATGGCCAGTGCTGGTAGCCACTCCATGGTCAACGCTGGTGGCCGTACTGTGGCCAAGCTGACCACCCATGTCATGTCCAGTGCTGGTAGCCACACCGTGGCCAACGCTGGTGGCCATAATGTGGCCAATCTGACCATCCACGTCATGTCCAGTGCTGGTAGCCATGCTGTGGCCAACGCTGGTGGCCGTACTGTGGCCATGTTGACCCCCCATGCCATGGCCAACACCGGTGGCCGTACTGTGGCCAAACTGACCACCCACGTCATGTCCAGTGCTGGTAGCCATGCTGTGGCCAACGCTGGCGGCCGTACTGTGGCCGTGTTGACCACCCATGCCACGGCCAACGCCGGTGGCCATACTGTGGCCAAGCTGACCACCCATGTCATGTCCAGTGCTGGTAGCCACACCATGGCAAATGCTGGTGGCCGGTTGACCACCCATGTCATGTCCAGTGCCGGTAGCAACACCGTGGCCGACAGCGGTGGCCATACTGTGGCCAAGCTGACCACCCATGCCATGGCCAGTGCCAGCAGCCACTCCATGGCCAATGCCGGCGGCTGTACTGTGGCCAGGTTGACCACCCACACCATGGCCAACACTGGCGGCCGTACCGTGGCCGGGTTGACCACACACGCCATGGCCAACACTGGCGGCAACAACGTGTCCCGGTTGACCACCCACGCCATGGCCAACGCCGGTGGCCGTACTGTGGCCGGGTTGACCACCCACGCCATGGCCAACGCTGGCGGCAACGTGTCCCGGTTGACCACCCACGCCATGGCCAACGCTGGCGGCAACAACATGTCCCGGTTGACCACCCACACCATGGCCAACACTGGCGGCCGTACTGTGGCCGGGTTGACCACCCACACCATGGCCAACACCGGTGGCCGTACCGTGGCCGGGTTGACCACCCACGCCATGGCCAACACCGGTGGCCGTACCGTGGCCGGGTTGACCACCCACACCGTGGCCAACGCTGGCGGCAACGTGTCCCGGTTGACCACCCACGCCGTGGCCAACGCCGGCGGCGGCAACGTGTCCCGGTTGACCACCCAACCCGCGTCCGGCTCCGACGACCCCATCGCGGCCGTGCCCGGCGACTGCGCCCCCGACGTTCCCACCGGGGAGGAGGCCGGTCCCGCCGCCCTCGACCGACCCAGCGGCCGCGTCGTCTCCGCCGCCCGTCCCCTCGTCCCGCCTCCCGTGCGTCCTCTCGTGCTTACGCAGCCCCGAGGCTCCGCCGAAACCCTTCCCGCACCGCCCGCAGGCGTAGGGCCTTTCCCCGGAATGCGTCCGTCGGTGTTTACCCAACGCCGCCCTCTCGCCGAAACCCTTCCCGCAGTCGCCGCAACGCCAGGGCCTTTCGCCCGTGTGGGTCAAACGGTGCCTTTTGAGATCCCAAGACGCCACGAAACTCTTGCCGCAGTCGACGCAACGCCAGGGCCGTTCGCCGGTGTGGGTGCGGCGGTGGACGGCCAGGTCGGCGGGTTGCCGGAAGGCTTTGCCGCACTCGGCGCAGGCGTAGGGTTTGAGGCCCTGGTGGGCGCGTTGGTGACGGCGGTAGCTGGAAGGGTCGGCGAAGGTGCGGCCGCACTGAGGGCAGAGGAAGGGACGCTCGCCGGTGTGGACGCGCTGGTGGCTCTGGTAGGAGGAGAGCTGGGTGAAGGCCTTGCCGCAGGCGCCGCAGGCGTAGGGTTTGCGCGGCGCGTGGATGCGCTGGTGGCAGGCGAGCGAGGACGAGCGGCCGAAGGCTTTGCCGCAGTCGGAGCAGAGGAAGGGACGTTCGCCCGTGTGGCTCCGTTGGTGGTTCCGGAGGTCCTTGCGTTCGGCGTAAGCTTTGGGGCAGGCGCCGCAGCGGTGAGGCCGAAGCCCGGCGTGACCCCGGCGGTGTTTGCGGTACACCGAGGGATCGGCGAAGGATTTGGGACAATCCGGGCAGGAGAAGGGGCGCTCCCCGGTGTGGGCGCGCTGGTGGATGGTCAGTTTGGAGAGCGTGCCGTAGGATTTGGGGCAGGCGGCGCAGGGGAAGGGCGGGGAGGGGCGAGGGCAGGAGGACGTCGGGGAAGGGGACTCGGCGCCGGCAGCGACGGGGGACGGCGGGGTGTCTGCGGCGCTTCCCGGGGTTCCGGACGCTTCAGGCGTTTCGGACGACGACGACGCGGCGCCAACGGCTGTTCCGGATGCTCCAAAGGCTCCGGATGCTCCGGGGGTTCCGGATGCTCCAGGGGTTCCAGATGCTCCAACGGCTCCGGGTACTCCAAGGGTTCCGGGTGCTCCAACAGCTCCAGGTGCTCCGGGGGTTCCGGGTGCTCCAACAGCTCCAGGTGTTGGGGGGGTTCCAGATGCTCCAGCGGTTCCGGATGCTCCAAAGGCTCCAGGTGCTCCGGGGGTTCCAGATGCTCCAGGGGTTCTAGATGCTCCAACAGCTCCAGGTACTCCGGGGGTTCCGGATGCTCCAAGGGTTCTAGATGCTCCAACGGCTCCGGGTACTCCAAGGGTTCTGGGTGCTCCAGCGGTTCCGGATGCTCTGGGGGTTCTAGATGCCCCGATGGTTCTAGATGCCCCAATGGTTCTAGAAGCTCCAGCGGTTCCGGATGCTCCAGCGGTTCCGGATGCTCCGGGGGTTCCGGATGCGGCAGCTCTGGAGGTTCTGGGGGCCTTGGCTGTGCCACCGGGGGTTCCGGACGCGGCGCGGCGGGCGCGGGGGGCGCGGGCGGCCCCCCCGGGGGTTTGGGCGGCGGCGGGGGGAGGGGCGGCGGCGGCGGCGGCGCTGCGGGACCTGGTGGTGGCGCCCGGTGACGGGGGCGGGGCACGGCGGGAGCGGGCGGGACGGCGGGGGGCGGGTGACGCGGCGACGTCACGTGACCCGTCGGCGTTGGCACCCGGCGACGAGGCGACGTCACGTGACCCCCGAGCCTCTCCCGGGCGTGGCCGGGCGTGGCGCGGGCCCCGTGGGCGGGGCGGCGGGGAGGGGGCGTGGCCGGTGCTGCCATCGCGCCGGGGGTCCCCGGGGGTGTCCCCCCCCTCCGGCTGCTCCTCCATGGCCCCTGCGGACACGACGCTCTGTGTGGGGGGGGGGGAGGGGTGACACTCGGGTGCCGCCCATCCCCCACCCCATCCCCCACCCCCCTTTTTACACCGTTTTGGGGCCGTTTCACCCCGTTTTCACCCCGGGGGGGGGGGGGTCACCCCCCCATCCCGCCCCCTCCCCATCCTCCCCGCACGCTGGGGGGGGGGGGGAGGGGAGTGTGGCCGCCCCTCCCCCACCCTTTGTCGGCTGTCAAGATGGCGGGAGCGGGGGGGGGGAGGGGCACGCAGTGCACCATGGGAAGGGGGGGCGCAATGCACCCTGGGGGTGCAATTTGGGGGGTGGGGGTGGGGTGTTCCTGCTTTGGGGGGGGGGGGAGGGGGCGCCCCGCGCTGCAGACGGAAGGTGCAATGCGGGGGGCGGGGGGGGGCAGCCGCAAGGCACCATGGGAAGGGGGTGGGGGGGGCGATGCCCGGGGGGGGTGGGGGTGGGTGGGGGTCGCCCCGTTCTTACCTGGGGGGGCTCCGCCGAGGGCGCGGCGCGCGCTAGGACCGCGGGGGGGGCGTGGCGGAAGCGCGGGGGGGCGTGGCCTCGGCCCGAGAGGGGGGAGGGGCCGGGAGGGAGGAAGGGGCGGGGCCAAACGGCCGCTTCCGGTCTCGCCGCAACAAAAGGAGGTGCCGGTGGGGGGCTGGGGGGGGGGGTTGGGGTCTACCGCTGGGTGGGGGCGCACCGTGGGGGGGGGTTTGGCGCGTGTCCCCTTCCCCCCCCCGGTTGTACATTGTGGGGGTGGGGGGGTTGGGGGGTGCCCCCCCCCCCCCCCCGGCTCACCCCCTGCTCTCTCCCCTCCCCCCACCCCACCCCCCCCCCCAGCCATGGCAACCGCCCCCGGGCCGCCCCCTGAGCCCGTGGCACCCGGCAACGGCACCATCGGCCCTGGCGGCACCGGAGTCACCGGCGTCGCCCCCCGAGCGCCTCTTACCGGCACCGGCATCGCCCTCGGCACCGCCGGTACCGCTGACACCACCGCCGATGGCACCGGCACCGGCACCATCATCACCGGCTCCGTTGTCACCGTCACCATCGGCACCGGCACCACTGGCACCACCGGCACCGTTGTCACCGGCACCATCGTCACTGGCACCACCGGCACCGCTGTCACTGTCACCAGCACCACAGCAGCACCGGCACCGCTGCCACCGGCACCTCCAGCTCCATCGCCACCGGCTCCGTCATCACCGGCACCATCGTCACCGGCACCACCGGCACCGGCACTATCATCACCGGCTCCGTTGTCACCGGCACCACCGGCACCGGCTCCATCATCACCGGCTCCGTTGTCACCATTGTCACTGGCACCACCGGCACCGCTGTCCACTGGCACCCATCACCACCCGCTCTGCCATCACCGTCACCATCGCCACCGCCACCACCGGCTCTGTTGTCACCGGCACTGCTGTCACCGGCACCATCGTCACCACCGCCACCGGCACCGCTGTCACCGTCTCTGCTGCCACCAACACCCCCAGCTCCATCGTCACCGTCACCATTGCCACCAGCACCACCGGCACTGCTGTCACCGGCACCATCGTCACCACCGCCACCGGCACCACTGTCACCGTCTCTGCTGCCACCAACACCCCCAGCTCCATCGTCACCAGCACCACCGGCACCGTTGTCACCATCATCGTCACCATTGGCTCCGTTGTCACCGTCACCATCGCCACCCAGCACCACCGGCACCGCTGTCACCATCTCTGCTGCCACCAACACCCCCAGCTCCATCGTCACCAGCACCACCGGCACCGTTGTCACCATCATCGTCACCATTGGCTCCGTTGTCACCGTCACCATCGCCACCAGCACCACCGGCACCGCTGTCACCGTCTCTGCTGCCACCAGCACCCCCCAGCTCCATCGTCACCGTCACCATCGCCACCGGCACCGCCGGCTCCGTTGTCACCGTCACCATCGTCACCACCGCCACCGGCACCGCTGTCACCGGCACTGCTGCCACCAGCACCCCCAGCTCCATCGTCACCGGCACCGCCGCCACCGTCACCATCGCCACCGGCACCACCGGCTCCGTTGTCACCGTCACCGTCGCCAGCGGCACCACCGCCTCCGCCCGAGCGCCGTTACCGGTGCGGGGAGTGCGGGCGCAGCCCCCGCCGCAGCGGGAGCGCGGGTGACCCGGAGCCGCCGTCCCGCCTCCCGCGGCTGCTCCGCCTGCGGCCAAGAACCCGTCTTCCCGGTCGCTGCCGAACCGGTCCCTGCCTACGGCTGCGCGGAGTGCGGGCGACGCTACCGGCACCGCGGCAGCTTGGCCAACCACCGGCACACCCACCGCACCGGCGTCTTCCCCTGTCCCCTCTGCCCCAAGCTCTTCCCCAACCTCATGGCGCTGCGGGCGCACGCCCGCGGGCACCGCCGCCTCCCGGGTCGGGGCGGGGGGACTCCGCCGACGCGGCGCCGGGAGGGCGAGGCCGAGCGGCGGTACCGGTGCGAGGTGTGCGGGAAGAGCTACCGCCACTCGGGCAGCCTCATCAACCACAAGCGGACGCACCAGACGGGCGATTTCGGCTGCGCCCACTGCGCCAAACGCTTCCCCAACCTGGGCGCCCTCAAGGGGCACCTACGGGGGCACCGGCGACCCCCGTCCCGCCATCCCGCCGCCGTCCCGCCGCCGCCCGGCATCTACCAGTGCTCGCTGTGCCCCAAGGAGTTCGGCGCGCTGCCGGCGCTGCGGGCCCACTTCCGCCGGCACCGGCGCGGCGCCGCCCGGGACGGGGACGAGGAGCGGCCCTTCCTCTGCAGCCTCTGCGGCGGCATCTTCCCCGGCGCCGCCGACCTGGCGCGGCACCGGCGGCGGGAGCACGCGGCGGCGGTGCCGGCGCCGGCGGCGCCGGAGGGGTGCTGGGGGGAGGCGGCGGCGCCGGGCCGCGAGGAGCCGTGGCACATCTGCGGGTACTGCGGGCAGCCCTTCGCCGGGCTGGAGCGGCTGCGGGAGCACAGCCGGAGCCACCGCGCCGAGGAGGCGGCCGCCATGGCGGACGTGGCCGGCGGCGAGCGGCGACCCTACGCCTGCGGCGTCTGCGGTAAGACCTATCGGCACGGCGGCAGCCTGGTCAACCACCGGCAAACCCACCAGACCGGAGTCTTCCCCTGCGCCGTCTGCGCCCGTCGGTACCCAAACCTCGCCGCTTTCCGCAACCACCTCCGCAACCGGCCCCGCTGCAAGGCCGCGCCGGCGCCGGGCGGTCAGCTGGGAGGTCAGCCGGCGCTGGACGGTCAACTGAGTGGTCAACCGGGTGGTCTACCGGCACTGGATGGTCAACCGGGTGGTCAACCGGGTGGTCAGCTGGCACTGGACGGTCAACCAGGTGGTCAACTGGGTGGTCTACCGGCACTAGACGGTCAACTGGGTGGTCAGCTGGCGCTGGTTGGTCAACCAGGTGGTCAGCTGGGTAGTCAACTGGCACTGGATGGTCAACTGGGTGGCCAACCGGCACTGGACGGTCAACCGGGTGGTCAGCTGGGTAGCCAGCTGGCACTGGACGGTCAACTGGGTGGTCAGCTGGCACTGGACGGTCAACTGGGTGGTCAACCAGCACTGGTTGGTCAACCGGGTGGTCAACTGGCACTGGACAGTCAACCAGGTGGTCAGCCGGGAGGCCAGCTGGCACTGGATGGTCAACCAGGTGGTCAGCTGGCACTGGACGGTCAACCGGGTGGTCAGCTGGCACTGGGTGGCCAACCAGCACTGGACGGTCAACTGGGTGGTCAACCAGGAAGTCAACTGGGTGGTCAACTGGGACCAGGTGGTCAACCAGGAGGTCAACTGGGCGGTCAACCAGGACCAGGAGGTCTACTGGGAGGTCAACCGGGCGGTCAACCGGCACCGGGCGGTCAGCTGGCACCGGGCGGTCAGCCGGGCTGCGCCGCCCACGCCACGAGGGAGCCGCCGCGGACACCCCCCCCCAGCGCCGGCGGCAGGAGGGCACCCGGGTGGGCCGGGGGACCCTTCGGTGGCACGAGGGGACGCCGGCACCCCCAGAGGTGACGGGGGCGGGGTGCCCCCCCCCCCCCCCAGTGCTGCCGGCGTCGCCCCGCACACCCCAACCCGGAATCGGGGTCCCCGCTCGGTGCCGGAGCCGGGGGGGGGGGCCGGTGGTGCCCCCCGACCCCTGCCAAGGCCCCACAAGGGGGTGGGGGTGGTGCCGGGGGGGGTCAGGGACCCCCCCCTCACCGGGAGGTCCCGGTAGGGGGGGTCCCAGAGGTCGTTGTGCGCCCCAAGATTAAAGTTGGGGTGTTTTGGAGAGGGGTGGGGTTTGGCTTTCTGTGGGGCGGGGGCACCCCAAAATGGGGCTGGGGGCTCCCGAGGGGGGCCTGAGTGGGGCTGGGGGCTCCTAAATTGGGCTGGGGGCACCCCAAAATGGGGCTGGGGCTCCCGAGGGGGGTCTGAGTGGGGCTGGGGACCCCTAAATGGGGCTGGGGGCTCCCAAGGGGGGCCTGAGTGGGGCTGGGGACCCCTAAATGGGGCTGGGGGCACCCCAAAATGGGGCTGGGGGCTCCCGAGGGGGGCCTGAGTGGGGCTGGGGACCCCTAAATGGGGCTGGGGGCACCCCAAAATGGGGCTGGGGGCTCCCGAAGGGGGCCTGAGTGGGGCTGGGGACCCCTAAATGGGGCTGGGGGCTCCCGAGGGGGGCCTGAGTGGGGCTGGGGACCCCTAAATGGGGCTGGGGGCACCCCAAAATGGGGCTGGGGGCTCCCGAGGGGGGCCTGAGTGGGGCTGGGGACCCCTAAATGGGGCTGGGGGCACCCCAAAATGGGGCTGGGGGCTCCCGAGGGGGGCCTGAGTGGGGCTGGGGACCCCTAAATGAGGCTGGGGGCACCCCAAAATGGGGCTGGGGGCTCCCGAGGGGGGCCTGAGTGGGGCTGGGGACCCCTAAATGGGGCTGGGGGCACCCCAAAATGGGGCTGGGGGCTCCCGAAGGGGGCCTGAGTGGGGCTGGGGACCCCTAAATGGGGCTGGGGCACCCCAAAATGGGGCTGGGGGGACCCCTAAATGGGTCGGGGGGGGCCCAAGGGGGGCCTGAGTGGGGCTGGGGGGACCCTGAAATGGGGCTGGGGGCCCCCAAGTTTGCCCTGAGTGGAGCTGGACCCCCCCCAGATCAGGCTTGGCCCCCCCAAATAGCACTGTAGACACCCCCCCCCCCCCGACCCCAGACCCCCACAAAGAGCCCGGGGGGGGGGGGGAGGGGCATTGCAGACCACCACCACTTTATTGCTCATCCCGAGCCCCCACCCCAAAAATAGGGGTCAGGGCCCCCCCCCAAGTGGGGGTCAGGCCTTGCCGGAGCCGTCCCAGGACGGGGGGTGCCCCCAGCCGGGGGGGGCTTCGGGGATCGGGGCCTGGTGCGAGGAGTCGGGGCCCCCCCGGGTCTCGGGGTCCCACGGGGGGGGGGGTCCCGGAGGGCTCAGCCCCCCCCAAGTTGTCGGGGTGCCCCGTGGGGGGGGGTCCCGGGGGGCTCAGCCCCCCCCAGCATCTCGGGGGGCCCCGTGGGGGGGGTCCCGGGGGGCTCAGCCCCCCCCGGGATCTCAGAGGGCCCCGGTGGGGGGGTCCCGGGGGGCTCAGCCCCCCCCAGCATCTCGGGGGGCCCCGTGGGGGGGGTCCCGGGGGGCTCAGCCCCCCCCAGGGTCTCAGAGGGCCCTGGTGGGGGGGTCCCGGGGGGCTCAGCCCCCCCCAGGATCTCGGGGGGCCCCGTGGGCTCCTCCTCCTCCTCCTCCTCCTCCTCGCGGGGGTCCGGGGGGGTCTCGGCGAAATAGGCCTCGCGGGTGACCCCCGCCACCCAGCGCTCGTGGGGGGGGGTGGGGGTGAAGAGGGGGGGCCCCCCCTGGGCGCACCCCCCCTCGCTGGCCGTCCCCTCCAGGAACCAGACCCCCCGCTCTTGGCAGGCCAGGGGGGACCCCCTGTCCGGCTGGGGGGGGGGGGGGAAAGGGGTCAGGGGGTCGTGGGGGGGGGGGGCACCCCGAACCCACCCCCCCCCACACCGCCCCCCCCAGGGCGCACAGCCCCCAAATGGGATCGGGGACACCCCCCCCCCGAGACACCAGAAGCCCCCTAAAGGGACCCCCCCAGACCCTAAAAGGGACCCGGGGGGGGCACAGGGACCCCAAAAGGGACCCTGGGACCCCCCCCCCCGAGACCCCAACCCCCCCGTAAAGGGACCCCTCAGACCCCAAAAGGGACCCGGGGGGGGGCGTGGGGACCCCAAAAGGGACCCCGGGACCCCCGGGGGGGCACAGGGACCCCAAAAGGGACCCGGGGGGGGCTGTGGGGACCCCAAAAGGGACCTTGGGACCCCCGGGGGGGGCACAGGGACCCCCCAAGACCCCAAAAGGGACTGGGGGGGGGGGCGTGGGGACCCCAAAAGGGACCCCGGGAGGGCACAGGGACCCCTGAGACCCCAAAAGGGACCCGGGGGGGGGGCGTGGGGACCCCAAAAGGGACCCCGGGACACCCGGGGGGGGCACAGGGACCCCAGAAGGGACCCGGGGGGGGCGTGGGGACCCCTAAAGGGACCCGGGGGGGGGCACGGGGACCCCAAAAGGGACCCGGGGGGGGGCACAGGGACCCCAAAAGGGACCCCGGGACCCCCGGGGGGGGCACAGGGACCCCCAAGACCCCAAAAGGGACCCGGGGTGGGGGGAGGACACCCCCCAAACCCCCCCTCCCCCCAGAGGGACCCCAGAAGTGCCCCGAGCCCCCCGCCCCCACTGACCTGGCAGGCGCTGGTGCCAGGGGGGGGTCGGACGCAGAGGGTGCCCGGGGGGGGGTCGACCCCCCCCGTGTCGTTCCCGCAGGGCTCCGGGGGGGTCACCTCCACGCTCAGCAGCCCCTCGGGGGGGGCAGAGCCTGCGGGGGGGGGGGGGGGGGGTCAGGGGCATCGGGGGGGGGACATACAGGGGTCAGGGGGCACCGGGGGGGGGGACACGGGGGAGGTGGGTCATGGGTCTGGGCCTGGGGGGTCATGGGGGGGTCGTGGGTCTGGGGGCACCGGGGGGGCGCATGGGGGACACCGGGGGGGTCGTGGGGGGGGTCACGGGTCTGGGGCACTGGGGGGGTCCCAGGGGGGGTCACGGGTCTGGGGACACCAGGGGGGTCCCAGGGGGACACTGTGGGGGTCGCAGGGGGGGTCACGGGTCTGGGGACACCAGGGGGGTCATGGGGGGACACCAGGGGGGTCGCAGGGGGGGTCACGGGGGGACACTGGGGGGGGTCACAGGGAGGGTCACGGGTCTGGGGACACCAGGGGGGTCATGGGGGGACACCGGGGGGGTCTCAGTGGGGGTCACGGGTCTGGGGTCACCGGGGGGGTCATGGGGACGCCAGGGGGGTCACAGTGGGGGTCACGGGTCTGGGGGCACTGGGGGAGTCTCGGGGGGACACTGGGGGGGTCGCAGGGAGGGTCACGGGTCTGGGGTCACCAGGGGGGTCATGGGGGGACACCAGGGGGGTCGCAGGGGGGTCATGGGTCTGGGGACACCGGGGGGGTCCCGGGGGGACACTGGGGGGGTCGCAGGGGGTTCATGGGTCTGGGGACACCGGGGGGGTCCCGGGGGGACACTGGGGGGGTCACAGGGAGGGTCACAGGTCTGGGGACACCGGGGGAGTCTCGGGGGGGTCCCGGGGGTCCCGCACTCACCGTTTGGGGGGGCGACGAGCGCCCAGCAGCGGGTGCCGGGGGGGGGGCGGTGCTCGGCGTAGGGCAGGCAGAGGGGGCGCAGCCCCGGCCCGGGGGGCAGCGGGGGGGGGGTCCAGCTGCAGCAGCGCCAGGTCGTGGCCCCCCCCCCGGCCCCACGTAGGCCCCGTGAAGGTGCAGCCGGAGCCCCCCCCGCCGCTGCCCCCCAGCAGCCACCACCTCCCACTCCTCCGCCTCCTGATGCCTGGGGGGGGGGTGTGGGGGGTGTCAGGGGACCACCGGGACCCCCCCCCCAACAGGGACACCCCCTCATGGGACAGGGACCCCCCCCCAGGGCCAGGAGACCCCTCCCATGGAACAGGGACCCTCCCCCAGGGACAGGGGACCACCCCCATAGGACAGGGACCCCCTGCCCAAGGGAGAGGGAACCATCCCTGTGGGATGGAGACCCCTCCCCAGGGCCAGGGACCCCCCCCATGGGACAGGGACCCCCCCCCCCCCAGAGCCAGGACACCCCTCCCATGGAACAGGGACCCCCCCCCAGGGACAGGGACCCCACCCCAGGGACAGGGAACCACCCCCATGGGATGGAGACCCCCCCCCACGGCGCAGGGATCCCCCCCAGGGGACAGGGACCCCCCCCCCCCCCATGGGACAAGGACCCCTCCCACAACAGGGACACCCCCCCCCCCAGAGCCAGGAGACCCCTCCCATGGAACAGGGACCCTCCCCCAGGGACAGGGGACCACCCCCATGGGATGGAGACCCCTCCCCAAGGGAGAGGGAACCATCCCTGTGGGATTGGAGACCCCTCCCCACGGCCAGGGACCCCCCCCATGGGACAGGGACCCCCCCCCCCAGAGCCAGGACACCCCTCCCATGGAACAGGGACCCTCCCCCCAGGGACAGGGACCCCACCCCAGGGAGAGGGAACCACCCCCATGGGATGGAGACCCCCCCCCACGGCGCAGGGATCCCCCCCAGGGGACAGGGACCCCCCCCCCATGGGACAAGGACCCCTCCCACAACAGGGACACCCCCCCCCCAGAGCCAGGAGACCCCTCCCATGGAACAGGGACCCTCCCCCAGGGACAGGGGACCACCCCCATGGGATGGAGACCCCCCCCCCACGGCACAGGGACACCCCCCCCCCATAGGATCAGGGACAGCCCCCCCAGTGTCAGTTGGGGTTTGGGGGTCCCTGGGGGGGTCAGTGGGGGTCTGGGGGTGCTCCGGGGGGGACAGTGGGGTTTGGGGGTCCCAGGGGGGTCAGTTGGGGTCCGGGGGGGTCCCGGGGGGGTCCCAGGGGGACAGTGGGGGTCGGGGGTCCCTGGGGGGGTCAGTGGGGGTCTGGGGGTGTCCCAGGGGGGTCAGTTGGGGTCTGGGGGCGTCCTGGGGGGTCATTGGGGTTCAGGGTTCCCTGGGGGGGTCAGTCGGGCTCCGGGGGGTCCCGGGGGGGTCAGTGGGGTTCAGGGTTCCCTCGGGGGGTCAGTCGGGCTCCGGGGGGTCCTGGGGGGGTCAGTGGGGTTCGGGGGTCCCTGGGGGGTCAGTCGGGGTCCGAAGGGTCCCGGGGGGGTCCCGGCGGGTCTGGGGAGGTCCTGGGGGGCAGTGGGGGTCTGGAGGGGTCTCGGGGGGGGGACAGTGGGGTTCAGGGTTCCCGGGGGGGGTCAGTCGGAGTCCGGGGGGGGTCCCGAGGAGTCCCAGTGGGGTCAGTGGGGGTCTGGGGGTCTCTGGGGGTCCTGGAGGGTCAGTCAGGGTCCCGGGGGGGTGTCGGGGGGGTCCCGGAGGGGGACAGTGGGGTTCGGGGGTCCCTGGGGGGGTCAGTCGGGGTCCGGGGGGTCCCGGGGGGGTCCCGGCGGGTCAGGGGAGGTCCTGGGGGGACAGTGGGGGTCTGGGGGGGGGTCAGTGGGGTTCGGGGGTGTCTGGGGGGGTCATTCGGGGTCTGGGGGGTCCCGGCGGGTCAGGGGGGGTCGGGGGTCCCTGGGGGGGTCAGTCGGGGTCCGGGGGGTCCCGGGGGGTCCCGGCGGGTCAGGGGAGGTCCTGGGGGGACAGTGGGGGTCTGGGGGGGGGTCAGTGGGGTTCGGGGGTGTCTGAGGGGGTCATTCGGGGTCTGGGGGGTCCCAGCGGGTCAGGGGGGGTCGGGGGTCCCTGGGGGGGTCAGTGGGGTTCGGGGGTCCCTGGGGGGGTCATTCGGGGTCTGGGGGGGCCGGCGGGTCAGGGGGGGTCGGGGGTCCCTGGGGGGGTCAGTCGGGGTCTGGGGGGTCCCGGCGGGTCAGGGGGGGTCGGGGGTCCCTGGGGGGGTCAGTCGGGGTCCGGGGGGTCCCGGGGGGGTCCCTCACCCGATGAAGCAGTGCGCCGCCGTCAGGACCCAGCTCTCGGCCACCAGCGCCCCCCCGCAGCGGTGCTGCCCCCCCCCGCCGCAGGCTGACGGCCCAGGGCCAGGCGGGGCCGGGGGGGGGCTCCAGGCGCGGCCCCCCCTGCATCCCGCAGCCTGGGGGGGGGGGGGGGGGGTTCACCCGTGAGGGGCGAGGGGGGAGGCTCCGGGGGGTATGGGCTGACCCCCCCAACCAGCCCCCCCAAGGACTATAGGGTGCCCCCTCCCCACCACCCAGCCCCCACCAGGAGGTTCCGGGGTGCCCCCCCAGCCCCCCCCCAGGGTCTATAGGGTGCCCCCTCTCCCCCCCCAGCCCCCCACGCTGTTATGGGGTGCCCCTCCAGGGTTTATAGGGTGCCCCCTGCCCCCCAGCCCCCCCCCCCAAGGTCTATAGGGTGCCCCCTGCCCCCCCAAGGTCTATAGGGTGCCCCCCCAGGGTCTATAGGGTGCCCCCTCTCCCTCCAAGGTCTATAGGATGCCCCCTCTCCCTTCAGCCCCCCCCCAAGGTCTATAGGGTGCCCCCTGCCCCCCCAGGGTCTATAGGGTGCCCCCCTCAGCCCCCCCCAGGTCTATAGGGTGCCCCCCCAGGGTCTATAGGGTGCCCCCTGCCCCCCCCACCAAGGTCTGTAGGGTGCCCCCTCCCACCCCAGGGTCTATACGGTGCCCCCTGCCCCCCCCACCAAGGTCTGTAGGGTGCCCCCTCTCCCTCGAAGGTCTATAGGGTGCCCCCCACCCCCCAGCCCCCCCCCAAGGTCTATAGGGTGCCCCCTGCCCCCCCACCAAGGTCTATAGGGTGCCCCCTCTCCCTCCAAGATCTATAGGGTGCCCCCTGCCCCCCTCAGCCCCCCCCTAAGGTCTATAGGGTGCCCTCCCCCAACTCACCCATGCACTTGCCGTCCTCCAGGCCGGGGGGCGGGGGGGGGCGCGGGGGGGGCGAAGGCGCCGGGGGGCAGGCGGCGGGCGAGCCAGGCGGTGTGGGCCGCCAGCCCCGTGGCCAGCACCGGCCCGTTGGGGCGGGCGCAGCCCAGGGCGAAGCTCAGCACCCCGGCCTGCACCCAGCGCCCCCCCCGGCCCCCCGCACGCCACCGGCCCCCCCGAGTCCGCCTGCGGGGGGAGGGGGGGGGGGTCACATGGGGCCCGTTGGGGCACCTAGAGAGACCCTATGGGCCCCACAGGGCACTTATGGACCCCGTGGGGCCCATATAGACCCCCATAGACCCCCCATAGGGCCCCTATGGGCCCCCCAGGGCACTTATGGACCCCATAGAGCCCCTATAGACCCCCCATAGACCCCCCCCCATAGAGCCCTCCCATAGAGCCCCTATAGACACCCCAGGGCACTTATGGACCCCATAGAGCCCATAGACCCCCCCCATAGAGCCCCTATAGACCCTCCATAGACCCCCCCATAGAGCCCCTATGGGCCCCCCAGGGCACTTATGGACCCCATAGAGCCCCTATAGACCCCCCATAGACCCCCCCATAGAGCCCCCAGGGCACTTATGGACCCCATAGAGCCCATAGGGCCCCCATAGAGCCCCCCATAGACCCCCCCATAGGGCTCCTATAGAGCCCCTATGGGCCCCCCAGGGCACTTATGGACCCCATAGAGCCCCTATAGACCCCCCATAGGGTCCCTACAGACCCCCCCATAGGGCCCCCCAGGGCACTTATGGACCCCATAGAGCCCATAGACCCCCCCATAGAGCCCCTTATAGAGCCCCTATGGCCCCCCAGGGCACTTATGGACCCCATAGAGCCCCTATAGACCCCCCATAGACCCCCCCTGAGAGCACTTATGGACCCCATAGAGCCCCTATAGACCCCCCATAGGGTCCCTACAGACCCCCCCATAGGGCCCCCCAGGGCACTTATGGACCCCATAGAGCCCATAGACCCCCCCATAGAGCCCCTTATAGAGCCCCTATGGGCCCCCCAGGGCACTTATGGACCCCATAGAGCCCATAGACCCCCCATAGGGCCCCCCTGAGAGCACTTATGGACCCCATAGAGCCCCTATAGACCCCCCATAGACCCCCCTATAGAGCCCCTATGGGCCCCCCAGGGCACTTATGGACCCCATAGAGCCCCTATAGACCCCCCATACACCCCCAAACCCCCCATACACTCCCCCAGCCCCCCCCATACACCCCCAACCCCCCTCCCAGCCCCCCCAAACCCCCCCAGACCCACCCCAGCCCCCCCAGCCCCCCCCAGCCCCACCATACACCCCCCAAACCCCCCCAGACCCACCCCAGACCCCCTCCCAGCCCCCCCATAAACCCCCCAAACGCCCCCTCAGCCCCCTCCCAGGCCCCCCTCGCTCACCTGGCAGGCTCCGCGGCCCCCCTGCGCCCCCCCCGCGCACACCATGCCCCCTCGCGCCGGCCGGGCCAGCCCCCGCTGCCGCAGCAGCCCGTGGAGGCAGTTGCAGATCTCGGGGCTCAGCAGGTCCAGGGCCACCTGCTGCAGGGGGGAGCCGGGGGGCAGCGACACTGGGGGGGCAGGGGGGGGGGCAGGGGGGTTAGGGAGGGTCATAGGGCGGTGGTCAGTGCCACGGGGGGGGGACAGAACCCATGGAGAACCCCTGCCAAGCCCCCCCCCCCCATCCACAGACACCACCCCCAGCCCCCCCAAGCCCCCTCCCACCAGGACTCCCCCCCTCCAGGAGCCCCCACACACATGGGGACCCCTCCCCAGGATCACCCCAACCACAGACACCCGCCTCAGGAGCCCCCCCCTTCCATGGAGACCCCTCCCCATGGGGATCCCAATGACCAGGACCCCTCCCCATACACAGACACCCCCCTCAGCAGCCCCTCCCTTCCATGGAGACCCCTCCCCATGGGGATCCCAATGACCAGGACCCCTCCCCAACCACAGACACCCCCCCTCAGGAGCCCCCCCCTTCCATGGAGACCCCTCCCCATGGGGATCCCAATGACCAGGACCCCTCCCCATCCACAGACACCCCCCTCAGCAGCCCCTCCCTTCCATGGAGACCCCTCCCCATGGGGATCCCAATGACCAGGACCCCTCCCCATCCACAGACACCCCCCTCAGCAGCCCCCCCCTTCCATGGAGACCCCTCCCCATGGGGATCCCAATGACCAGGACCCCTCCCTATCCACAGACACCCCCCTCAGGAGCCCCCCCCTTCCATGGAGACCCCTCCCCATGGGGATCCCAATGACCAGGACCCCTCCCCATCCACAGACACTCCCCCTAGCCCCCCCCCCAGCCCCCCAGCCACCCCCCCTCACCGTTCTCAGCCACGTGCCCCCATCCGGTGATCCAGCAGGGGGTCCCGAAGGCGAAGCCGTGGTGGCGCCGGGGCAAGCAGATGGTGCCCACGTGGGGGCCCAGGGTCACGGGGGGGGCCAGGCGAACCAATGCCAGGTCGTGGCCCCCCTCCACCCGTCGGTAGCCCTCGTGGACCACCACCTCAACCACCGGCCTCTCCTGGCCCCCAGGGTCTTGCAGTCGCAGCCGGCCCACCACTGCCCGCCACGCCCCCAGCTCCGCCCGGCTCCCGTTGGGCCTGGGGGGGGGGACACACACGTGGTCACTCCGGACCCTCCCCACACCCCATCCCTGGGGGACCCCAAGCCCGGCCACGGGAAGCCCACCCACCTGCTAGGTGGCCCAAGGGGGTTCTAGGTGGCCCAAGGGGGTTCTAGGTGGCCCAACCGGGTTCTAGGTGGCCCAACCCCAGGCATGGGTGCCCCACGCTCAGCCACGGGAGCCCTGACCACCTGCTAGGTGGCCCACCTGGGTTCTAGGTGGCCCAACCCCGGGTATGGGTGCCCCACGCCCAGCCACGGGAGCCCTGACCGCCTGCTAGGTGGCCCAAGGGGGTTCTAGGTGGCCCAACCCCAGGCATGGCTGCCCCATGCCCAGCCACAGGAGCCCTGACCACCTGCTAGGTGGCCCAAGGGGGTTCTAGGTGGCCCAACCCCGGGTATAGGTGCCCCACGCCCAGCCACGGGAGCCCTGACCGCCTGCTAGGTGGCCCAAGGGGGCTCTACGTGGCCCAACCCCAGGCATGGCTGCCCCAAGCCGGGTTCTAGGTGGCCCAACTGGGTTCTAGGTGGCCTGACCCCAGCCATGGTTGCCCCAAGCCTGGCCACAGGTGCCCCAAGCCTGGCTTGAGCCAGCCCAACCAGGTCCTGGGTGGCCCAACCCCAGTCATGGGTGCCCTAACCCACGTTAAGGTGGCCCAACCCAGGTTAAGGTGGCCCAAGGGAGTTCAAGGGGTCCCAGTGGGGGTCTAGGTGGTCCAGTGGGGCTGAGGGGTCCCAGAGGGGGTTCAAGGGGTCCCAGAGGGGGTTGAGGTGGCATCCAAGGGGTCCCAGAGGGGGTCGAGGGGGCCCAGAGGGGGTCCCAGAGGGGGTCGAGGGGGCCCAGAGGGGGTCCAAGGGGGTCCAGAGGGGGTCCAAGGGGGGTGTCCAAGGGGTCCCAGAGGGGGTCTAGGGGTCCCAGAGGGGGTCGAGGTGGCCCAGAGGGGGCCTAGGGGGGTCCAAGGGGTCCCAGAGGGGGCCTAGGTGGTGTCCAAGGGTCCCAGAGGGGGTCGAGGGGATGTCCGAGGGGTCCCAGAGGGGGCCCAAGGGGGGGGTCTGAGGTGGCCCAAGGGGGGGGTCCGAGGTGGCCCAAGGGGGGGGGTC
>JAQBHY010000119.1:0-40214 GCA_027574665.1 Rhynochetos jubatus
ATCGTAAAGGGCACAGAGTGGGGGTCCCGGGGGGGTTACACGCCGCTCCCGGGGCCGCTAAACCGGCGGCGGGCCCTGCCCCTCGGCGGGGCGCAAGATGGCGCCGTCCCCTTCCCCCCCACCCGCTTCACCTCAGCCGACCTCCTTCCCGCCCTTCGCCGCGGTGCATGACGGGTAAAGCGCCTCAGCCGGGGAGCCCGCCATTTTCTGCCGGGAAAGGCGGGAAGGGAGCGAGAGCAGCGGGCAGCCTCACACCGACACCGCTCCCCACCCCCGCCCGCCCCCCCCCCCCCCCCCCCCCCCCCGCGCACCCCCTCCCAGCGTCCCCACGAAAGGCTCCAGCGCTCGGCCGCCAGCCGGGGCACGCAGGTGAACGGCGGGGGCGGGGCGGGGCTTGGCGCCGGTAACGGCGGCCCCCGGGATGGAGGGGGGGGGGGGAGGAGGCTGAGGTCGTCTGAGGCGACGCTTCACCTCAAGTCCCGCCTTCCGTCTGCCGCCGGGCGCTGATTGGGTGCGAGGAGCGGTAGCGCTGATTGGCTTGGAGGCGCGTCCGTCTAAGAGTGAAGCTCGGCGGTACCTCCCCTTTGCTTGGCGACGTGCGATTTCATTGGTTGAGCGTCGTTAAAAGGGCGGGTGCGTTGTGACGTGGGGCACGTGACGCGGCGCGGAGGTTTCTGGGAGCCGTAGTCCGAAGGCGCTGAGGGGGACGGCGGGGGTTGCTCCCCCGGCGCGGCGCGGTGAGGCCATGGGGGCTCCCCGGGGTCCTGCCCCCGGGCTGGCGGTCTCGCCCTCAGCCCGCCGCACCCTTCCCCGAGGCCGGGTTGGGGTCTCAGGGGGTCTTGGGTGAGGGTGGGCCCGGTACGGGCAACCGGCCGCTCTCGGCCTTCACGCCCCGACCGCGGCCTTGTCCCCCCTTCGGCAGGCTCTGACCGTCCGGTATGGCCCGTACCAAGCAGACGGCTCGGAAATCCACCGGCGGGAAGGCGCCGAGGAAACAGTTGGCCACTAAGGCCGCCAGGAAGAGCGCGCCTTCCACGGGGGGCGTGAAAAAACCCCATCGCTACAGGTAACCGGGGCCTGCGGGCGGGTAACGGCGGGGGCCCTCGGGCCCGGTGGCGCGGGCGGCTCCTCGTCTCGCCGAGGGATGGATTGTGGAATCACGGGACGGTTTGGGTTGGAAGGGACCGTTAAGATCATCCCATTCCAACCCCCCCGCCACGGGCAGGGACACCCTCCACCAGCCCAGGGTGCTCCCAGCCTGGCCCTGGGCACTGCCAGCGCTGGGGCACCCACAGCTTCCCTGGCAGACCCATCCCAGCGCCCCCCCCCACCCTCCCCGGGAAGAATTCCTTCCTGCTGACCCATCTCCCTCTTCCCGTTTAACCCCGTCACCCCACGCCCCGTGGAGGGGATGCGGGTCGGTAGCCCGGAACGTTCCCCGCTTGAACTGCCCCACACCCCCCACACCCCCCCGGCAGGCCTGGCACCGTGGCTCTCCGGGAAATCCGCCGATACCAAAAATCCACCGAGTTGCTGATCCGCAAACTGCCCTTCCAACGCCTGGTGAGGGAAATCGCCCAGGACTTCAAAACCGACCTACGCTTCCAAAGCGCCGCCATCGGGGCGCTGCAGGTGAGACCCCACCCCACCCCCCCCCAAACCTCCGTACTCCCCCGGGGTTAGCGGGACCGGTTGGAATCCTTCCCAGAATCCCTTCCTTAACGGATGTTTTCCCGGCAGGAAGCCAGCGAAGCGTACCTCGTGGGTCTCTTCGAGGATACCAACCTCTGCGCCATCCACGCCAAGAGGGTCACCATCATGCCCAAGGACATCCAGCTGGCGCGGCGCATCCGCGGAGAGAGGGCTTAGGGCGCCGGGCGGTAGGAGAGACCCGGCGGTGGCGGGGAGGGAAGGGGGGAGAGGGTTCGGTGGCGTTTAAGGCTGGGGGGTGGGGGGGATATACGTTGTATTTTAGGGGTTTGGGGCTGGGGGGGGGGGGAGTTTCTCCTACCGCTCGTCGCCACGGGGACGCGTCGCCGAGGCGACGGCGAAACCGCGAGGTCCGAGGGGTTTCCGAGCCCTTTTTGGGTTGGTTTTCCCCCTCTCCCCCACCTTTTTGTACACTTTTTTGGGGTGGTTTTGGTTTTCCTCTGAGCTCCTTAAAATAGCTATTTGGGGGGGGGGTTGGTTTTTGAAATCCTTTGGTTTTCTACGTGGATTTTTGGGTGCGGAAAGAGGAATTTTTTGGGGGGGGGGTGTGTGTGACACGTTTCAGCTTCGGGGGACGGTTCCTTGTGAGGGTGGGGGGTGGGGGGGTGGTCCTCGTGTCCCCTCGGTGCGTCCGAGCTTTGTACCGTCCGCGTTCCCCCCCCCCCCCCCCCAACCCCCCGCGGGGACACCGGAATAAAGAAAACCCGTCAGCGTTGACCGCATCCTCCCTCGTTTCCTTCTTAATTAAGCCCGGCCCCGCCCACCTCCGCCTTGATTATAAATAACTCCCCCCCCCACACCCCCAAAATTTGTGATTTGAGGGCAATTCTGGGGGTTAATTTGGGGCTGCCCTCTCCTTTTTGGGGTGATGGGGGGTGGGGCCGGATTACCCCGGGGCGCTGACATGATCGTTCCTGACACCCCGGTGTTAAATTTAGACACACCTCCCCCTTCCCGGCTCCCACCCCCCCCCCCCCCCCACCTTGAGCCACCCTAATCAGGATTAGGGTGCCGCGGGGCGGGCGCCTGAGGACGGGGCGCCCAACCCCCAAAACGGGGGCAAGGCGGGGGGGGGGGGGGGCCCAGCCCTTCCCGAGGACCCCAAGGGGGCTTGGCTGCGGGGGAGGGGCTCCCCAAATCCTGGGTTATTGGGGTGTTGGTCCCCAAATCTGGGATGTCAGCGTGTTGCTCCCCAAATCCTGGGGTGTCAAATCCTGGGATATCAGGGAGATGCTCCCCAAACCCTGGGGTGTCGGGGTGCTGCCCCCCAAATCCCGGGGTGTCAAGCCCTGGGGTATCGGGGTGCTGCCCCCCAAATCCCGGGGTGTCAAACCTCGGGGTATTGGGGTGCTGCCCCCCAAGCCCTGGGGTATCGGGGTGCTGCCCGCCAAATCCCGGGGTGTCAAACCCTGGGGTATTGGGGTGCTGCCCGCCAAATCCCGGGGTGTCAAACCCTGGGGTATTGGGGTGCTGCCCCCAAACCCTGGGATATCGGGGTGCTGCCCCCCAAATCCCGGGGTGTCAAACCCTGGGATATTGGGGTGCTGCCCCCCAAATCCTGGGGTCCCAAATCGTGGGATATCAGGGTGCTGCCCCCAAATCCCGGGGTGTCAAACCCTGGGGTATCGGGGTGTTGTTCCCCAAACCTGGGGTGTCAAACCCTGGGGTATCGGGGTGCTGCCCCCCAAACCCTGGGGTATCGGGGTGCTGCCCGCCAAATCCTGGGGTGTCAAACCCTGGGGTATCGGGGTGCTGCCCCCCAAACCCTGGGGTATCGGGGTGTTGTTCCCCAAACCTGGGGTGTCAAACCCTGGGGTATCGGGGTGCTGCCCCCCAAACCCAGGGATATCGGGGTGTTGTTCCCCAAACCCGGGGTGTCAAACCCTGGGATATCGGGGTGCTGCCCCCCAAACCCGGGGCCGTGTGTAACTCCATGGCGATACCGGGGATGCGTAACCATGGCGACAGGCTGAGCATCCCTGTGGCGGGAGGGCAGGCACGGGGGAGTTTGGGGTCAGAAGGGGTGGGTTTGGGTAAACGGCTCAGCCCGGACCTACCCCCCCAGTTGGCCCAGTGCGAGGGGGGGGGCCGGGCTGGCACCGAGCCAGGGCTTTCCCACGCCCCACAGCGGCCGGGTTCAGCCCCGCGGGCCTGGAAACGGGTGGGGAGGGGGGAGTTTGGGAAAGAGAGGCACAAAATCCCGTGGTTTTAGTAAAAAGGGAGATCAATGCGGTTTTTTTGGTAAATGGAGGCGCAAAATTAGGTGGTTTGGGGGAAAAAGGGGGATAAAAGTACATTTTTTTGGTAACCGGAGGTACAAGATCAGGTGGTTTTTGGAAAAAGGGGCATAAAATTATATTTTTTTAGTAAATGGAGGAACAAAATTGAGTGTTTTTAGTAAAAAAGGGGGGTGAAATTGGGTATTTTTGGTAACCTGAGGTAGAAAATCGGGTGGGTTTGGGAAAAAGGGGGGTGAAATTGGGTATTTTTGGTAACCAGAGGCAGAAAATTGGGTGGGTTTGGGGAAAAAGGGGGTGAAATTGGGTATTTTTGGTAACCTGAGGTAGAAAATCAGGTGGGTTTGGGGAAAAGGGGGATGAAATTGGGTATTTTTGGTAACCAGAGGCAGAAAATCGGGTGGGTTTGGGAAAAAGGGGGGTGAAATTGGGTATTTTTGGTAACCAGAGGCAGAAAATCGGGTGGGTTTGGGAAAAAGGGGGGTGAAATTGGGTATTTTTGGTAACCGGGGACACGATTCATTCGCATGTGGGCAGACCCACCCCCGTATCCCTGTGCTCCCCCCTCTGCCCCCCTGAAATTGGGGTGCTGCCCCCCCCACCCCTGGAGTCCCCAAAAAGCCAATTAGGGGTAACGAGGGTAACAAGCAGCCCCCCCCGCACCCCCCCCCCCCCCCCCCCCCAATTTATGAAGCTTTAATTGGGATGGGGGCCTTGACCTCATCCTGAGCCCCGTCCCCAGGCACCCCCTTCCCCACAGGGTGCTTTTTGGGGGGCTGCCCCACACGAGAGGCCGCCCGCAGCTGTGCTGCCCCCCCCCAGCCCCCCTTGCCCCCCCCCCCGGCCCCCGGATTAGGGTTAATCAGCCCCAAATCCCCTCGTCTGAAAAACAAACTAATCAGCCCGATTTCCACACTCTCCTCCCAGCTGCTCGGCAGGGGGAGGGGCAGCAGGGGTTGGGGGGGGGTCCCTGAGGGGTTGGGGGGGGTCCCTGAGGGACTGGGGGGGGTCCTACAGGCTTGGGGGGAGGGGGCGGCTGCATGGTTTGGGGCCAGGCCTGCAGTGTTGGCAGGGAGCTGCAGGAGCTGGGGGTGGGGGGGTGTCCTTGAACAACTTGGGGGGGTCCCCCAGGGTCTGGGGGGGGGTCCTGCAGAGTTTTGGGGGGGGTCCATAGTGAATTTAGGGGGAGGGGGTGCCTGATTTTGGGGTGGGGGTGTATGATTTTAGGGTGGGGGTGTATGATTTTAGGGCAGGCCTGCGGGGCTTGCAGGGGGCTGCGGGACTTGGGGGGGGGGGGGGGAGGGGTCGTGCTGCCTTGGTGGGGGGGTAATATCGGGGTCCTGGCTCCCCCTCACCCCCCCGAAAACACTGCCCCCCAGCTGGGGGTCCCCACGTGTCCCCATCCCCAGGGCTCAGACGTGGCAGCTGTCCCTGGGATTAGCTCCAGGCCCCATGGAAAAAAGGGGGGGGGGGGCGGGGGGGGCACCCAGCCCTGCCCCACCCCCAAAAGTCACCTCCAGGACCCCCCCCCCCCCCCCCCCCCCCCCTTCGTTTGCCCTAACGACCCACAGCGCCCCCCCCCCAGCCTTAATCACTGCCCGGTGGGGGCGGGGGGGGTTAATTAGGGGTGACGGGGTTCGTTATTAACGAGGGGGGGGCCCTGGGCGGGGGGGGGAGGGGATGAGCGTTAATTGCCGGCAGCGCTGGATTAGCCCCGCACCGGGGGCCAATGTCACCCCCCGCCCCCCCCCCCGGGGGATTAGTGGCGGGTGACATCACGCCGGGCCCTACTTAAACCTCCCCCCGCCGCGGGGACACCTTCCCCGCTGCCACCCGCGTCCCCGGCGTCACCCGCGTGGCCCCGCCGCAGGTAGGGGACGCTTCGCGGGGCGAGGGGGGGGGGACACACACACGTTTGGGGTGTCCCCGAGCGGGAACGGGGACGTTTGGGGTAGCGGGGGGGACACCGGTTCTGTTCCCGGCTTGAGGGGGGCTGTCACCGGCTTGGGGACAGGGTCACCATCCCCGGGGGGTGTCACTGGCTTGGGGACAGGGTCACCATCCCCAGGGGGTGTCACTGGCTTGGGGACAGGCCACCGGCTTGGGGACAGGGTCACCATCCCCGGGGGGTGTCACTGGCTTGGGGACAGGGTCACCATCCCCGGGGGGTGTCACTGGCTTGGGGACAGGCCACCGGCTTGGGGACAGGGTCACCAGCCCCAGGGGGTGTCACCGGCTTGGGGACAGGGTCACCATACCCGGGGGGTGTCACTGGCTTGGGGACAGGCCACCGGCTTGGGGACAGGGTCACCAGCCCCAGGGGGTGTCACCGGCTTGGGGACAGGGTCACCATCCCCGGGGGGTGTCACTGGCTTGGGGACAGGCCACAGGCTTGGGGACAGGGTCACCAGCTGGGGGGGGTGTCACCGGCTTGGGGACAGGGTCACCAGCCCCTGGGGGGTGTCACTGGCCTGGGGATAGGCCACCCACCAGCTTGGGGACAGGGTCACCAGCCCCTGGGGGGTGTCACTGGCCTGGGGACAGGCCAGCAGCTCTGTCACTGGCTTGGGGACAGGGTCACCATCCCTTGAGGGGCGTCACTGGCATGGGGACAGGCTGGTGGCTTTGTCACTGGTTTGGGGACAGGGTCACCAGTCCCTGAGGGGTGTCACTAGCTTGGGGACAGGCCAGCACCTCTGTTACCAGCTTGGGGACGGGGTCACCAGCCCCTGGGAGATGTCCCCTGGGTTGTGGAGATGCCACCAGCCCTGTCCTTAGCTTGGGGACAGAGTCACCAGCCCTTGGGGGGAGTCACCGGCTTGGGGACAGGCCAGCGGATTGGGGACATGGTCACCAGCCCTGGGGGGTGTCACCTGCTTGGGGACAGGCCAGCGGATTGGGGACATGGTCACCAGCCCAGGAGTGATGTCCCCTGGGTCATGGAGAAGCCACCAGCCCTGTCCCCAGCTTGGGGACACTGTCACCGGCCCTTGGGGTGACATCCTTGATGTAGTGGAGGAGCCACCAGCCCTGTCCCCAGCTTGGGGACATCCCCTGGCTTGGGGACATGGTCACCAGCCCCGGAGTGATGTCCCTCAGGTCACGGAGAAGCCACCAGCCCTGTCCCCAGCTTGGGGACACTGCCACCTGCCCTTGGGGATGTCCCCTGCCTTGGGGACAAGGCATCAGCTCCATCTCCGGGCCGGGGGCCAGTGTCCCGCTTCCAGGTGGCCACCCCCGGCTCAAGGACAATCCCTGGTGGCCGCCCGTGGCTCAGGGACGGCGTGTGTGCCCCCCCCCGCCATGGGTGACATCCCCTGGCTCGGGGACAAGCCGCTGGCTCCGTCCCCGGCCTTGGAGGTGGCATCTGGGCGCGGGGGTGACCTTCCTTGGCTTGGGGACAAGCCCCCGCTGCTGGCCACCCCCGGCTCGGGTCTCTGTCCCCACCGGGGGCGGGGGGGTCCCCGCTCTGTGTGTGTCAACCCCCCGGGGGGCTGTGGGGTGCACAGGTAGGACTGGGGGGGGGGGGCGGGGGGTGTCCTGTCACTCCCTGTGCCACCATGTGCCGTGCCATGCCGTGCCAGGCTGCACTGAGCCGTGCCATGGTGTGCCAGGCTGTCCCGAGCTGTGCCATGGTGTGCCAGGCTGCACTGAGCTGTGCCATGCTGTGCCGTGCCATGGTGTGCCAGGCTGCACTGAGCCGTGCCATGCGGTGCCAGGCTGCACCGTGCCATGCTGTGCCGTGCCATGCCGTGCCAGGCTGCACTGTGCCATTCTGTGCCGTGCCAGGGTGTGCCAGGCAGTCCCAAGCCGTGTCATGGTGTGCCAGGCTGTCCCGAGCCGTGCCACGGTGTGCCAGGCTGCACTGAGCCGTGCCGTGCCATTCTGTGCCGTGCCATGCTGTGCCATACTGCACTGTGCCATACTGTGCTGTGCCATGGCGTGCCAAGCGGTGCCAGGCTGCACCAAGCCGTGCCAGGCTGCACCGAGCTGTGCCATGGTGTGCCAGGCTGCACTGAGCCATGCCATGCTGTGCCAGGCTGCACCGAGCTGTGCCATGGTGTGCCAGGCTGCACTGAGCTGTGCCGTGCCATGCTGTGCTGTGCCATGCTGTGCCAGGCTGCACTGAGCTGTGCCGTGCCATGCTGTGCTATGCCATGCTGTGCCAGGCTGCACTGAGCTGTGCCATGCCGTGCCAGGCTGCACCGTGCCATTCTGTGCCGTGCCATGGCGTGCCAGGCTGCACCGTGCCATTCTGTGCTGTGCCATGGTGTGCCATGGTGTGCCAGGCTGCACTGAGCCGTGCCGTGCCATTCTGTGCTGTGCCAGGCTGCCCTGAGCCGTGCCATGCCATGGTGTGCCAGACTGCACCGTGCCGTTCTGTGCCGTGCCATGCTGTGCCAGGCTGCCCCGAGCCATGCTGTGCCATGTGGTGCTTTGCTGTGCCATCCTGCACCGTGCGGGTGCCACGCCAAGCCATGGTCTACTGCACCGTGCCATGCCATGGTGTGCCAGGCTGCACAGTGCCATGCTGTGGTGTGCCAGGCTGCACCGTGCAGTGCTGTGCCATGCCATGCTCTCCTGCACTGTGCTGTGCTCTGCCGTGCCGTGCCATGCTGCACCGTGCCGTGCCGCACCATGCCATGCTGTGGTGTGCCGTGCTGCACTGTGCAGTGCCATGCCATGCCATGCTCCCTGTGCCGTCCCGGGGCATGCCGTGCCACACGGTGCCGTGCCATGCCATCCCAGGGAGTGCCATGCCGTGCCACACGGTGCCATACCGTGCCATCCCGGGGGGTGCCGTGCCGTGTCACACAGTGCCGTGCTGTGCCATACCGTGTCACACGGTGCCGTGCCATCCCGGGGTGTGCCATACTGTGCCACATGGTGCCGTGCTGGGTTGTGCCATGCCACACGGTGCTGTGCCATCCTGGGGTGTGCCGTCCCGTGTCACACGGTGCCGTGCCGTGCCATCCCAGGATGTGCCATACTATGCCACACGGTGCCGTGCCATCCCGGGGTGTGCCGTGCCATGCCACACAGTGCCATGCCATCCTGGGGTGTGCCGTACCGTGTCACACGGTGCCATGCCGTGCCACACGGTGCCGTGCCATCCCGGGATGTGCCATACTGTGTCACACGGTGCCGTGCCATCCCGGGGTGTGCGGTGCCGTGCCATCCCGGGGTGTGCCATACTGTGCCACATGGTGCCGTGCTGGGGTGTGCCATGCCACACGGTGCTGTGCCATCCCGGGATGTGCCGTCCCGTGTCACACGGTGCCGTGCCGTGCCATCCCAGGATGTGCCATACTATGCCACACGGTGCCGTGCCATCCCGGGGTGTGCCGTGCCGTGCCACACGGTGCCGTGCCGTGCCATCCCGGGGTGTGCCGTGCCGTGCCAGGCGTGACGGCCCCGTGTGCCCTCGCAGCCGGCGCCCAGCCCAGCTCGGCAGCGCCGGAGCATGATGGCCTACATCAAGCAGCCCCACTACGCCGTCAACGGGCTGAGCCTGGCCGGGCCCGGCATGGACCTGCTGCACTCCGCCGTGGGCTACCCCGGTGAGCCCGGCGCCGCGCGGGGGGGGCATTTGCACGGGGGTGGGATGCACGAGGGGTTTGCACGGGGGGGTCACACAGGGGCATTTGCACGGGGGTGGGATGCACGAGGGGTTGGCACGAGGAGGGGATGCACAAGGGGGGGTTGTGTGGGTTGCATGGGGTGGGGTGCACGAGGGGTTTGCGTGGGGGGGTCGCACGGGCATTTGCACGGGGGTGGGATGCACGGGGGGGGTACACAAGGGATTTGCACGGGGGTGGGATGCACGAGGGGTTGGCACGGGGGGGGTCATACAGGGGCATTTGCACGAGGGTGGGATGCACGGGGGGTGTACACAAGGGATTTGCACGGGGAGGGCTTGCACAAGGGCATTTGCACAGGGGTGGGGTGCACGGGGGGGGTTGCACAAGGGATTTGCACGGGGGTGGGATGCTTGAGGTGGGATGCACGAGGGGTTTGCATGGGGGGGGCTTGCACAAGGGATTTGCACGAGGTGGGTTGCACGGGGAGGGGATGCACAGGGGGTTTGCAGGTCGGTGGGATGCACGGGGTGGGGGTGGGGGGCTGTGTTTGCCACCCTGACGCCCCCCCCCCCGCCGCAGCCACGCCGCGGAAGCAGCGTCGGGAGCGCACGACGTTCACGCGGGCGCAGCTGGACATCCTGGAGGCTCTGTTCGCCAAGACCCGCTACCCCGACATCTTCATGCGCGAGGAGGTGGCCCTGAAGATCAACCTGCCCGAGTCCCGCGTCCAGGTCAGCCCCTGCAGCCGGCGTGCGAGGCCCCCCGTGCACGGGGAGGGGCGTGCGAGGCCCCTTGTGCACGGGGAGGGGTGTGTGAGGTCCCTCGTGCACGGGGAGGGGCGTGCGAGGCCACTCGTGCATGGGGAGGGGCGAGCGAGGCCCCTCGTGCACGGGGAGGGGCGTGTGAGGACCCACGTGTGCATGTGCTGAGGTTGTGCACCGCCCCACGTGCATGTACAGGGGCATGCGAGGCCCCTCGTGCATGGGGAGGGGTGTGCGAGGCCCCTCGTGCACGGGGAGGGGCGTGCAAGGCCCCTCGTGCACGGGGAGGGGCGTGTGAGGTCCCTCGTGCATGGGGAGGGGCGTGCGAGGACCCACGTGTGCGTGTGCTGAGGTCGTGCATGGCCCCACGTGCATGTACAGGGGTGTGCGAGGCTGCTCGTGCACGGGGAGGGGCGTGCAAGGCCCCTCGTGCACGGGGAGGGGTGTGCAAGGCTGCACGTGCACAAGCAAGGAATGCAGCTCCTTGCACACACCCCCTTGCACACACCCCCTTGCACAGCCAGGGATGCAGCTCCTTGCACACCCAGGGGACACAGCTCCTTGCACACACACCCCCTTACACACCTGGGGACGCAGCTCCTTGCACACCCAGGGGACACAGCTCCTTGCACACACACCCCCTGCACACCCAGGGGACACAGCTCCTTGCACACCCAGGGGCCACAGCTCCTTGCACACACACAGCCCTGTGCACACCCAGGGGACACAGCTCTTTGTGCAACCCCCCTCCGTGCACACCTAGGGGAAGCAGCTCCTTGCACACACACCCCCTTACACACCTGGGGATGCAGCTTCTTGCACACCCAGGGTACACAGCTCCTTGCACACCCAGGGGACACAGCTCGTTGCACACACACACCCTTGCACACCCAGGGATGCAGCCCTTTGCACACACACTCCCTTACACACCCGGGGGCGCAGCTCCTTGCACACCCAGGGGACACAGCTCCTTGCACACACCCCCCCTGCACACCCAGGGGACACAGCTCCTTGCACACCCAGGGGCCACAGCTCATTGCACACACACCCCCCTGTGCACACCCAGGGGACACAGCTCATTGCACACACACCCCCCTGTGCACACCCAGGGGACACAGCTCTTTGCGCACACCCCCCCGTGCACACCCAGGGGAAGCAGCTCCTTGCACACACACCCCCTTACACACCCAGGGGACACAGCTCCTTGTACTCCCAGGGGACACAGCTCCTTGCACACCCAGGGTACACAGCTCCTTGCACACCCAGGGGACACAGCTCCTTGCACACCCAGGGGACACAGCTCCTTGCACACACCCACCCTTGCACACCCAGGGGTGCAGCCCTTTGCACACCCAGGGGAGACAGCTCATTGCACACACACCCCCATGCACACCCAGGGGTGCAGCCCTTTGCACACACCCCCCCTTACACACCCGGGGATGCAGCTCCTTGCACACCCAGGGGACACAGCTCAGTGCACGCACACCCCTGTGCACACCCAGGGGATGCAGCTCCTTGCCCACACCCCCCCCTGCACACCCAGTGGACACAGCTCCTTGCATGCCCCCCCCCCACCCCCCCCCCCCGTGCCTCAGTTTCCCCTCTCCCCGCAGGTCTGGTTCAAGAACCGCCGGGCCAAGTGCCGGCAGCAGCAGCAGCAGAGCAGCGGCCAGGCCAAGGCTCGCCCCGCCAAAAAGAAGAGCTCCCCGGCACGCGACGCCGGCGCCGAACCGGGGGCGCCGGGACCTTATAGCCCCCCGGCCACCGCTCCCGCCGGCACCCCCAGTTCCGCCGCCGGCGCCACCGTTTCCATCTGGAGCCCGGCTTCCATCTCGCCCGTCCCAGACCCTTTGGCTTCTTCGGCCACTCCGGGCTTGCCACGCTCGGCACCTTTCCCCGGCACCTATAGCCAAACCGCCGGCTACGGCCAAGGCTACGCCGGTTCGGCGGCCTATTTCGGGGGCCTGGACTGTACCTCCTACCTCTCCCCCATGCACCCCCAGCTCGGGGCCCCCGGGGCGGCGCTCAGCCCCCTGGCCGCCCCCGCCATGGGTGCCCACCTGGCTCCGTCGCCCGCCGGTTTGGCCGGCCAAGGTTACGGCACCGCCGGGTTGGGTTTTGGCACCGTCGACTGTCTGGACTACAAGGATCAGGCGACCTCCTGGAAGCTCAACTTCAACGCCGACTGCCTGGACTACAAGGATCAGAGCTCCTGGAAATTCCAGGTTTTGTGAGTCCGGGGGGACCGACCCCGGCCCCCTACGATGGCACCCGATATCCCCCGGATGGTGCAGGGGCTTCTGCGTGGCACCGGAGCGTCCCGGCGTGGGGCGTTCCCGTGGTACAGGGCATCGCTGTGGCACCGGAGCGTCCCAACACGGAGCATTCCTACATGGAGCATCCTCCTGGCACAGGCTGTGCCGGCGTAGGGCACCGTGGACTGTTACCGTGGCACCGGCGCGTCTCCGTGGCACGGAGCATCCTGGCATGGAGCATCCCTGCACCGTGGACTGTTACTGTGGCACCGGTGCGTCTCCGTGGCACGGAGCATCCTGGCATGGAGCATCCCTGTACCGTGGACTGTCCCCATGGCACCGGTGCGTCTCCCTGGCACGGAGCATCCTGGCATGGAGCATCCCTGTACCATGGACTTTGCCTGTGGCACCGGTGCGTCTCCGTGGCACGGAGCATCCTGGCATGGAGCATCCCTGCACCGTGGACTGTTACTGTGGCACCGGTGCGTCTCCGTGGCACGGAGCATCCTGGCATGGAGCATCCCTGCACCGTGGACTGTCCCCGTGGCACTGGAGTGTCTCCGTGGCACGGAGCATCCTGGCATGGAGCATCCCTGCCCCATGGACTGTCCCTGTGGCACCGGAGCGTCTCCGTGGCACGGAGCATCCCGGCATTGGAACATCCCAACAGCACGGACCATCCCTGGCATGGACTGTCCCTGTGGCACAGAGCATTCCCGTGGCATGGAGCATCCCAGTGGCACCGGAGCATCCCTGTGGCACGGAGCATCCTGGCATTAGAACATCCCAACAGCACGGAGCATCCCTGCCCCATGGACTGTCCCTGTGGCACCGGAGCATCCCTGCACCATGGAGCGTCCCCGTGGCACGGAGTATCCTGGCATGGAGCATCCTGGCACGGAGCATCCCTGCACCATCAATTGTCCCTGTGGCACACGGAGCGTCCCTGCACCATCGACTCTCCCCGTAGCACCACGGAGCATCCCTGTGGCACGGGGTATCCCTGCACCTTGCACTATCCCCGTGGCACCGGAGCGTCCCCGTGGCATGGAGCATCCCTTCGCCACAGGGTGTCCCCATGGCACCGGAGCAAACCGGTATGGAGCATTCCCGTGGTACCAGAGCATCCCTGCGCCATGGGCTGTCCCCGTGGCACAGAGCATTCCCGTGGCACCGGAGCACCCCTGCATTGCAGACTATTCCCGTGGCACCGGAGCATCCTGTGGCACCGGAGCATCCCGTGGCACTGGACCATCCTGGCATGGACCATCCCTGCACTGTGCACTACTCCCAGGGGATGAAGCATCCCTGTGGCACCGGAGCATCTTGGCATGGAGCATCCCCGCACTGTGGACTATTCCCATGGCACCGGAGCATCCCTGAACCGTGGACCATCCTGGCATGGAGCATCTCTGTGGCACCGGAGCATCCCGTGGCACCGGAGCATCCCCATGGCATGGAGCATCCCATGGCACCAGAGCATCCCATGGCACATGGACCATCCCCGTGGCACCGGAGCATCCCCTGACACATGGCGCATCCCGTGGCACATGGACCATCCTGGCACCAGAGCATCCCCATGGCTCTGGAGCGTCCCGTGGCACCAGAGCATCCCATGGCACATGGACCATCCCCGTGGCACCGGAGCATCCCCTGGCACATGGAGCATCCCCGTGGCTCCGGAGCATCCCCGTGGCACCGGAGCATCCCCTGACACATGGAGCATCCCGTGGCACATGGACCATCCTGGCACTGCAGCATCCCCATGGCATGGAGCATCCCGTGGCTCCGGAGCATCCCTATGGCACCCACCAGAGCATCCCGTGGCACATGGACCATCCTGCCACCGGAGCATCCCCGTGACACTGGAGCATCCCGTGGCTCCGGAGCATCCCCATGGCATGGAGCATCCCGTGGCACCAGAGCATCCCATGGCACATGGACCATCCCTGTGGCTCCAGAGCATCCCCATGGCACCGGAGCATCCCCGTGGCACCCACCAGAGCATCCTGTGGCACATGGACCGTCCTGGCACTGGAGCATCCCATGGCACCAGAGCATCCCGTGGCACACGGATCATCCTGGCACTGGAGCATCCCGTGGCACCGGAGCATCCCCATGGCATGGAGCATCCCGTGGCACCCACCAGAGCATCCCCATGGCACCGGAGCATCCCGTGGCACATGGACCATCCTGGCACCGGAGCATCCCCATGGCATGGGGCATCCCGTGGCACATGGACCATCCTGGCACCGGAGCATCCCCATGGCATGGGGCATCCCGTGGCACATGGACCATCCTGGCACCGGAGCATCCCGTGGCACTGGAGCATCCCCATGGCATGGAGCATCCTGTGGCACCCACCAGAGCATCCCCATGGCACCGGAGCATCCCGTGGCACATGGGCCATCCTGGCACCGGAGCATCCCCATGGCATGGAGCATCCCGTGGCACCCACCAGAGCATCCCCATGGCATGGAGCATCCCGTGGCACATGGACCATCCTGGCACCAGAGCATCCCGTGGCACCGGAGCATCCCCATGGCACCGGAGCATCTCGTGGCATACGGACCATCCTGGCACCGGAGCATCCCCGTGGCACCGGAGCATCCCGTGGCATACGGACCATCCTGGCACCGGAGCATCCCGTGGCACTGGAGCATCCCCATGGCATGGGGCATCCCCGTGGCACCGGAGCATCCCGTGGCACACGGACCATCCTGGCACCGGAGCATCCCCATGGCATGGGACATCCCCGTGGCACCGGAGCATCCCCGTGGCACCCACCAGAGCATCCCCATGGCACCGGAGCATCCCGTGGCATACGGACCATCCTGGCACCGGAGCATCCCGTGGCACCGGAGCATCCCCATGGCACCGGAGCATCCCCGTGGCACCCACCGGAGCATCCCCACGGCACGGACCGTCCTTCCCATGCCACGGATCCCCCCACCAGCGCACGCAGTGAGCTGGGCCCCCATTCCAGCTGGCAGCGTCCCCCCCCACCCCCTCCACCCCCCCCCCCCCGCCCCATAGCTGTGCCCCCCCCCGCCCCGATGCCGGCTCGCCGTGGGGCTGGCGAGCGCCCGGAGCAAGGAAAAAACCCTAAACCCCAGGAATTCCTAATAAAAAACATCAAGGGGGGGGGAAAGCAGCCCCCCGCCCCTCATTACCGGCCGCGGGGGGAGGGGCGGGGGGGCAGATAGGGAGCTGAGCCTTGGGGGGGGGGGATGGGGGGGACCCCCGCCACCCCATCCTGACCCAAACCTGCCCTGAAGGGACCCAGGTGTCCGGGACCGCCCCCCCCCTGCCCCTGAGCACCCAGTGATGGGGGGGGGGGGCATGGCCTTGCGGGGGGGTCCCCGTTTAACCCCGCCCCTCCCCCCCCCCCCCCCCGGGTTATATTTACTGAGCTGGTTTAGCCCCGGGGGGGGGCGGGGGGGGGGGGATTAGGGGGCGGGTGACAAATTGGTGGGTGATGGCGGGTGACAGCAGCGCCACGGGGGGTGGGGGAGGGGGGGGCTGCCCCCTGCAGGGGTCCTCGCGCCCCACAGAGCCCCGTGCACCCCCATAGCCCCCCGTAGACCCTCGTGCACCCCTCTGCAGCCCCCCCCCCGCACCCCTCTGCACCCCCATAAACCCCCCATGTACCCCCCCAGTCCTCTTGCAGCCCCCTCTGCACCCCCACAGCCCCCTCTGCACCCCCACAGACCCCCCCCCCAGCCTCATGGGCCCCCTATGCACCCCCCACCCTCCTTGCACCCCTACAGCCACTCCTGCCCCCCCCACCTGCCCCCCCCCCGCACCCCTCTGCACCCCCACAGACCCCCATAGGGCCCCATAGACCCCCCCCCATGTACCCCCCTCCAGCTCTCTTGCACCCCACAAACCCCCTCTGCACCCCCACAGACCCCCCCCCAGCCCCATGGGCCCCCATGCACCCACACAAACCCCCTCTGCACCCCCACAGACCCCCCCATGCACCCCCATAGCCCCCCATGACCCCCCCAGATCCCCACACAGCCCTACAGACCCCCCCCGTGCACCCCCCTCTGCAGCCCCATAGCCCCCCATGACCCCCCCAGATCCCCACACAGTCCTACAGACCTCCCCATGCACCCCCATAGCCCCCCATGACCCCCCCAGATCCCCACACAGCCCTACAGACCCCCCCGTGCACCCCCCTCTGCAGCCCCATAGCCCCTCCTACACCCCCATAGCCCCCCATGCACCCCTGTAGACCCCCCTGCACCCTCCAACAGCCCCCCCATGCACCTCTCTGCACCCCCCAGCCCCCCATATACCCCCCAGCCCCCCATACACCCCCCCAGCCCCCCTCCCAGCCCCCCATACACCCCTCTGCAGCCCCATAGACCCCCCCTGCACCCCCATATGTCCCCTTTGCACGAGGGTCCCGGCCCCCCGGGCGGTGGAAAACAAGGAGGGACCCCCCCCCCCGCCCCCCCCCCCCCCATTTCCCTCTGACCCCTAAATCCGCCCCCAAACGCAAATCCCTCGGCGCTAATCCGGTGATGCAGGCGGTGGGGGGGGGGGGGGGGGGGGGCACGGGGGGGACCCCGCCTCGTTGCTGAGGGGTCTGTGCACTTGGGGGGCCGTTGGGGGGGTCCTGGGGGTGCCCTGGGGAGGGTCTGTGCACTTGGGGGGGCTGTTGGGGGCGTCCTGGGGGTGCCCTGGGGGGGGTCTGTGCACTTGGGGGGCCGTGGGGGTGCCCTGGGGGGGGTCTGTGCACTTGGGGGGCCGTGGGGGGGTCCTGGGGGTGCCCTGCGGGGGGGTCTGTGCACTTGGGGGGCCATTGGGGGGGTCCTGGGGGTGCCCTGGTGGGGGGTCTGTGCACTCGGGGGGCCGTGGGGGGGTCCTGGGGGGGGTCTGTGCACTCGGGGGGCCGTTGGGGGGGTCCTGGAGGTGCCCTGTGGGGGGGTCCGTGCACTTGGGGGGCCGTTGGGGGGGTCCTGGGGGTGCCCTGCGGGGGGGTCTGTGCACTCGGGGGGCCGTGGGGGGGTCCTGGGGAGGGTCTGTGCACTCGGGGGGCCGTTGGGGGGGTCCTGGGGGTGCCCTGGGGGGGGTCTGTGCACGTGGGGGGTGGTTGGGGGGGTCCTGGGGGTGCCGGGGAAGGTCTGTGCACTCGGGGGGAGGTTGGGGGGGTCCTGGGGGTGCCCTGGGGAGGGTCCCTATACGTGGGGGTCCCTGGGGGCGCCCTAGGGGGGGGTCTCCGCACATGGGGGGTGCCCTGGGGTGGGGGTTCCCTATACTTGGGGGTCTCTGCGGGTGCCCCAGGCTTGGCTGGGGGGGGGGTCCCTGCACATGGGGATCCCTGGGGGTGCCCTGGGGAGGGTCCCTATACGTGGGGGTCCCTGGGGGTGCCCTAGGGGGGGGTCTCTGCACATGGGGGGTGCCCTGGGGTAGGGGGTCCCTATACATGGGGGTCTCTGGGGGTGCCCCAGGCTCGGCTGGGGGGGTGTCCCTGCACACGGGGTGGGGTGTGGTCCCTGCTGCTGTGGGTCGGTGCAGCGCTGGGGGGCACGGCCCCCCCCCCCCCCCCCCGACCCCCCCGGGGTTAACCCAGGCCCTGCCAGCGGCTCTGCGCGCGCCGGGCGGGCAGATGGAGCCTAATCCGGGATGAGCCGGGCCGGGGGGGGGGGGGGGGGGGGGGGGCGGGAAGAGGGTTAAGCCCGGTTTAACGGCCCTAATGAAGGGGATAAGGAGGGCGGCGGGGCCGGGGCGGGGGCTGCCTGCGCCCCCCACCCCCCCCCGGACGGGGACACGGACCTGCCCGGGCCGGGGCTGACGCCACGCGGCGTGGGGACGCGTGGGCACGCGCACACGCGGGTGGGGGGGTGGAGGGGGGATAGGGGACGCGGGGTGGGGGGGTGGGGGGCTTGCACACGCGGGCAGGGGGGGCGCAGAGCCTTGCACACGCATGTAAGGGTACAGGGTCCATTGCACACGCGTGCACGGCCCTTTGCACACGCATGTAAGGGTACGGGGTCCATTGCACACGTGTGAATGGGGACATAGACCCTTGCACACGCGTGCAGGGCCCTTTGCACACGCGTGCAGGGGTACAGGGTCCATTGCACACGCGTGCACGGGGACATAGACCCTTGCACACGCCTGCAGGGCCCTTTGCACACGCGTGCAGGGGTACAGGGTCCATTGCACACGCGTGAATGGGGACATAGACCCTTGCACACGCGTGCAGGGCCCTTTGCACACGCGTGCAGGGGTACAGGGTCCATTGCACACGCGTGAACGGGGACATAGACCCTTGCACACGCATGCAGGGCCTTTTGCACACACGTGTAGGGGTACAGGGTCCATTGCACATGCGTGAACGGGGACAGACACCCTTGCACACGCGTGCACGGCCCTTTGCACATGCATGTAAGGGTACAGGGTCCATTGCACACGTGTGAACGGGGACATAGACCCTTGCACACGCGTGCAGGGCCCTTTGCACACGCGTGCAGGGGTACAGGGTCCATTGCACACGTGTGAACGGGGGCCTAGACCCTTGCACACGCGTGCAGGGCCCTTTGCACACGCGTGCAGGGGTACAGGGTCCATTGCACACGTGTGAATGGGGACATAGACCCTTGCACACGCATGCACGGCCCTTTGCACACGCGTGTAGGGGTACAGGGTCCATTGCACACGCGTGAACGGGGACATAGACCCTTGCACACGCGTGCAGGGCCCTTTGCACACGCGTGTAGGGGTACAGGGTCCATTGCACACGCGTGAACGGGGACATAGACCCTTGCACACGCGTGCAGGGCCCTTTGCACACGCATGTAAGGGTACAGGGTCCATTGCACACGTGTGAACGGGGGCCTAGACCCTTGCACACGCGTGCACGGCCCTTTGCACACGCATGTAAGGGTACAGGGTCCATTGCACACGTGTGAACGGGGACATAGACCCTTGCACACGCGGGCAGGGCCCTTTGCACACGCGTGCAGGGGTACAGGGTCCATTGCACATGCGTGAATGGGGACGTAGACCCTTGCACACGCGTGCAGGGCCTTTTGCACACGCGTGTAGGGGTACAGGGTCCATTGCACACGTGTGAACGGGGGCCTAGACCCTTGCACACGCGTGCAGGGCCCTTTGCACACGCGTGCAGGGGTACAGGGTCCATTGCACATGCGTGAATGGGGACGTAGACCCTTGCACACGCGTGCAGGGCCTTTTGCACACGCGTGTAGGGGTACAGGGTCCATTGCACACGTGTGAACGGGGACACAGACCCTTGCACACGTGTGCAGGGCCCTTTGCACACGCGTGCAGGGGTACAGGGTCCATTGCACACGCGTGAACGGGGGCCTAGACCCTTGCACACGCGTGCAGGGGTACGGGGATCCATTGCACACGCGTGAATGGGGACATAGACCCTTGCACACGCGTGCAGGGCCCTTTGCACACGCGTGTAGGGGTACAGGGTCCATTGCACACGTGTGAACGGGGACAGAGACCCTTGCACACGCCTGCAGGGCCCTTTGCACACGCGTGCAGGGGTACAGGGTCCATTGCACACACGTGAACGGGGGCCTAGACCCTTGCACACGCGTGCAGGGCCCTTTGCACACGCGTGCAGGGGTACAGGGTCCATTGCACACGCGTGAACGGGGACATAGACCCTTGCACACGCGTGCAGGGCCCTTTGCACACGCGTGCAGGGGTACAGGGTCCATTGCACACGCGTGAACGGGGACACAGACCCTTGCACACGCATGCACGGCCCTTTGCACACGCGTGCAGGGCCTCTTGCACACGCAGATGGGGTTACACAGCCCTTTGCACACGTGTGCAGGGTTGCACGGCCCCTTGCACACGCAGATGGGGGTGCACACCCCCCCCCCATGTCCCTCCCAGCTCAACAGAAACCGAAACCTCCCCCCCCCGGGACGAGCCCGTGGAGCCCATAAAAGCAGCGACCGGAGCCAGGTGCTCCCCGGTGCTGCTCCCGGTGCTCCCGGTGCATCCCGGTGCTCCCGGTGCATCCCGGTGCTGCTCCAGGTGCATCCCGGTGCTGCTCCCGGTGCTGCTCCCGGTGGCTCCCGGTGCATCCCGGTGCTCCCCGGTGCATCCCGGTGGCTCCCGGTGCATCCCGGTGCATCCCGGTGGCTCCCGGTGCATCCCGGTGCTGCTCCCGGTGCTGTTCCCGGTGTTGCTCCCGGTGGCTCCCGGTGCATCCCGGTGCTGCTCCCGGTGCTGCTCCCGGTACATCCCGGTGCATCCTGGTGTATTCCGGTGCTGATCCCGGTGCTTCCCGGTGTTGCTCCCGGTGACTCCCGGTGCTGCTCCCGGTGTTGCTCCCGGTGGCTCCCGGTGCATCCCGGTGCTGCATCCCGGTGCTGCATCCCGGTGCATCCCGGTGCTGCATCCCGGTGCCTCCCGGTGCATCCTGGTGCTGCATCCCGGTGCCTCCCGGTGCATCCCGGTGCTGCATCCCGGTGCCTCCCGGTGCCTCCCGGTGCCTCCCGGTGCCCCGGCCCCGCCATGTCCCCGCGTTCGCTGCTGCTGCTGCTGCTGCTGGTGCAGACGGAGGGGGGTGAGTTGGGGGTCTTGGGGGGGGGGGGGGGGGGGAGGACTGCGGGGGTGGGGGGCCGGGGGTCCCAGCAGGGCTGTGGGACCCCAGCTGAGGCCTCAGAACCCCCATGAGGGTGCTGGGACCCCAGTTAGGGTGCTGGGGACTCAATTAGCACCCCAGGACACTAATTAGCCTTCCCAGAACACTAATTAACTGCAACCCCCCCCCACTGGACCCCAATTAGTGCCCTGGGAACCAAATTAGCCCCCACAGGACCCTAATTAACCCCCCTGGGACCCCAATCAGCCCCCCTGGGACCCCAATTATCACCCCAGGACCCCAATTAGTGCCCTGGACACTAATTAGCCCCCACAGGACCCCAGTGAGGGCTCTTGGACCCCAATTAGGGTGCTGGGACCCCAATTAGCCCCCCGTGGGACCCCAATTAGTGCCCTGGGAACCAAATTAGCCCCCACAGGACCCTAATTAACCCCCCTGGGACCCCAATCAGCCCCCCGGGACCCCAATTATCACCCCAGGACCCCAATTAGTGCCCTGGACCCTAATTAGCCCCCACAGGACCCCAGTGAGGGCTCTTGGACCCCAATTAGGGTGCTGGGACCCCAATTAGTGCCCTGGGACCCCAATTAGCCCCCACAGGACCCTAATTAACCCCCCTGGGACCCCAATTATCACCCCAGGACTCCAATTAGTGCCCTGGACACTAATTAGCCCCCACAGGACCCCAGTGAGGGCTCTTGGACCCCAATTAGGGTGCTGGGACCCCAATTAACCCCCCTGGGACCCCAATTAGCCCCCCCCCCCCCCCGGGACCCCAATTAGTGCCCTGGGAGCCAAATTAGTCCCCTGGGACCCCAATTATCACCCCAGGACCCCAATTAGTGCCCTGGACACTAATTAGCCCCCACAGGACCCCAGTGAGGGCTCTTGGACCCCAATTAGCCCCCCCGGGACCCCAATTAGCCCCCCCGGGACCCCAATTAGCCCCCCCGGGACCCTAATTAGTGCCCTGGGAACCAAATTAGCCCCCACAGGACCCTAATTAACCCCCCTGGGACCCCAATCAGCCCCCCGGGACCCCAATTATCACCCCAGGACCCCAATTAGTGCCCTGGACACTAATTAGCCCCCACAGGACCCCAGTGAGGGCTCTTGGACCCCAATTAGGGTGCTGGGACCCCAATTAACCCCCCTGGGACCTCAATTAGCCCCCCCCCCCCCCCCCAAGACCCCAATTAGTGCCCTGGGACCCTAATTAGCCCCCACAGGACCCCAATCAGCCCCCCTGGGACCCCAATTATCACCCCAGGACACTAATTAGCCCCCCCGGGACCCCCCCCCCAGCCCTGGGTGGGGCTGAGCCCTGACGAACTCGTGGCACGTGTGTCCCCAGGCCCCAGCCAGGGGGGGGCGGGGGGAGCCCCCCTGGAGGGGTCCCTGCTCCAGCCCCTCGACCACTTCAACCGCCTGGAGACACGGCACCTCCGGCAGGTACCGGGGGGGGGTGGGGGGGGTGGCACACGCGTGGCACACGGAGGGGACACGCGTGGCACACGGGGGGGGACACACACACGCGTGTGGCCTCCCCCCACGCCCGCTTTCCCGCAGCGGTACTGGATCCGGCGGGAATTCTGGCAGCCGCCGGATGGCCCCGTCTTCCTGCTGCTGGGGGGGGAGAGCGGCATCTCCCCGCGGGTCCTGAGCAGGGGTACGGGATTGGGATTGGGATTGGGATTGGGGTGGGATTGGGGATTAGAAAAGGATGGGGTGGGATTGGGATGGGATGGGGATTGGATTGGGATTGGGAATGGAGATTGGGATGGGATTAGGGGTTGGGATTGGGGATGGGATTGGGATTGGGAATGGAGATTGGGATGAGATTGGGATTGGGATTGGGGATTGGGATTGAGGTGGAGATGGGGATGGGATGGGGTGGGTTGGGATTGGGGATTAGAAAAGGATGGGGTGGGATTGGGATGGGATGGGGATTGGATTGGGATTGGGAATGGAGATTGGGATGGGATTGGGGGTTGGGATTGGGGATGGGATTGGGATTGGGAATGGGAATGGAGATTGGGATGGGATTGGGATTGGGATTGGGATGGGATGGGGATGGGGATTGGGATGGGGTGGGATGGGATGGGGACTGGATTGGGATTGGGATTGGGAATGGAGATTCGGATGGGATGGGATTTGGGATTGGGGGTTGGGATTGGGATTGGGAATGGGAATGGAGATTGGGATGGGATGGGATTGGGATGGGATGGGGATGGGGATTGGGATGGGGTGGGATGGGATGGGGATTGGATTGGGATTGGGAATGGAGATTGGGATGGGATTGGGGGTTGGGATTGGGGATTGGATTGGGATTGGGAATGGGAATGGAGATTGGGATGGGATGGGATTGGGACTGGGGATTGGGATTGGGGTGGGGTGGGATTGGGTGTTAGAAAAGGATGGGATGGGATTGGGATTGGGGATTGGGATTGGGGTGGGATGAGGATGGGGATTGGGATGGGATGGGATAGGATTGGGATGGGATTAGGGATTGGATTGGATTGGGATTGGTATTGGGAATGGAGATTGGGATGGATGGGATTGGGGATTGGGATGGGATTGGGATGGGATTGGGATTGGAAAAAGATGGGATGGGATGGAACTGGGATTGGGGATGGGATTGGGATGGGATTGGGGATTGGGAATGGAGATTGGGATGGGATTGGGATTGGAAAAGGATGGGATGGGATGGAACTGGGATGGGGGACGGGATTGGGATGGGATTGGGGTAGGGATGGGATCTGGATTGGGACTGGAGGTTGGAATGGGATTGAGATGGGAAAAGGATGGGATGGGATGGGACTGGGATGGGGATGGGATCGGGATGGGGGATGGGATCTGGGATTGTGACTGGAGGTCGGAATGGATTGAGATGGGAAAAAGATGGGATTGGGATTGAGTTTGGGATGGAGATTGAGGATTGGGAATGGAAATTGGGATGGGAAAAGGATGGGATGGGATGGGACTGGGATGGGGATGGGATCGGGATGGGGATGGGATCTGGGATTGGAGATGGGATTGGAAAAGGATGGGATGGGGTTGGGATTGAGTTTGGGGTGGAGATTGAGGATTGGGAATGGAAATTGGGATGGGAATGGGAGAGGGACTGGGATGGGGTAAGAATGGGGATTGGGGATGGGATGAGGGTGGGGATGGGGTCGGGGATTGCGATGGGGGTTGGGATTGAGGCTGGAGATTGGTGTGGGATTGGGATGAGGATGGGATGGGATTGGGGATTGAGGTCTGGGACAAGGATGGGATGGGGATTGGGATGGGATAAGGGTGGGATAAAAATGGGGATTGGGATTGGGGGTGGGGTGAGGCTGGATTGGGAATTGGGTCGGATGGGGCCTGGGATGGGACTGGAGATTGGGATGGGGTTGTGGATTGGGATGAGGACAGGGATGGAACTGGGATGGAACTGGGATGTGGATGAGAATGTGTCCGTGTCCATGTCCGTGTCCGTGTCCATCTCCGTGTCTGTGTCCGTGTCCATCTCCATGTCCATCTCTGTGTCCATCTCCGTGTCTGTGTCCGTGTCTGTGTCCGTGTCCATCTCTGTGTCCATCTCTGTCTCTGTGTCTGTGTCCATCTCCATGTCCGTGTCCGTGTCCGTGTCCATGTCCGTGTCCGTGTCCGTGTCCATCTCCGTGTCCGTGTCCATACCCATGTCCGTGTCCATCTCCGTGTCCGTGTCCATCTCCATGTCCGTGTCCATCTCCATGTCCGTGTCCATACTCGTGTCCATCTCCGTGTCCGTGTCCATGTCTGTGTCCATCTCCGTGTCCATGTCCATCTCCGTGTCCGTGTCCATACCCGTGTCCATCTCCATGTCCATCTCCGTGTCCATGTCCATCTCTGTGTCCGTGTCCATCTCCGTGTCCGTGTCCATCTCCGTGGCCATCTCCGTGTCCGTGTCCATGTCCATCTCCATGTCTGTGTCCATACCTGTGTCCATCTCCGTGTCCATCTCCATGTCCATCTCCGTGTCCGTGTCCATCTCCGTGTCCGTGTCCATCTCCGTGTCCATCTCCGTGTCCGTGTCCATCTCCGTGTCTGTGTCCATCTCCGTGTCCGTGTCCATCTCCGTGTCCATCTCTGTCTCCGTGTCTGTGTCCATACCCGTGTCCGTGTCCATCTCCATGTCCATCTCCGTGTCGTGTCCATCTCCGTGTCCATCTCCGTGTCCGTGTCCCTGCCCAGGCCACACGGTGGAGCTGGCCCGCGCGCAGGGGGCGCTGCTGGCGGCGCTGGAGCATCGCTTCTACGGGGGCAGCGGGGGGCCGGGGGGGGGGGCCCGGGGGGGGGGCCCCGACCTCCGCTTCCTCTCCAGCCAACAGGCGTGAGTGCGTGGGACTGGGGAGGGGGCACCCGGCTACGGGGGTCCCCTCGCACCCCCCCCCCCCCTAAAACCTGCCCCCCCCGCCCCCCCCCCCCCCAGCCTGGCTGACGTGGCCTCATTCCGGCTCCACGTCACGAGCGTGTGGGGTCTCAGCCCCAACCACACCTGGGTCTGTTTCGGGGGGTCTTACGCCGGCGCCCTCGCCGCCTGGGCACGCCTGAAGGTGGGCAGGGGGCCTTGGGGGGGTGGGGGGTGTCCCCTCATCGAGGTGGGGGGGGGGTAGGAGGGTAGCCGACCCCGCTAAGAGCGCCCAACCCCGTGCCTCAGTTTCCCCATCTGATATCCGCCGCCATCGCCTCGTCCGCTCCCATCCGGGCTCAGGTTGACTTCGCTGGATACAACCACGTGAGGCCCCCCCGACCCCCCCCCCCAACCCCCCTGACCCCCCCCCATCCCCCCCCCCCAAGTCCAAATTAACCCCACCCCCTCCCCACAGGTCGTCTCAACCGCCCTCTCCAGCCCCAGCGTGGGGGGATCCCCAGAAGTGAGTCGAAGGTGGTGGTGGTGGTGGGGGGGGGGTTACTGGAGGGGGGGGGGACACACCCACCCACCGTCTGGGGGTTGCCCAGCGGGACCAACCCCCCCCCCTCCCCACGCGCAGTGCCTGCGGGCGGTGACGGCGGCCTTCGCGGCGCTGGACGGGCGGTTGCGTGGCCGGAGGGGGTTGGCGGGGGTGGCGTGGGATTTTTCCTCTTGCCGACCCCCCCGGGAACCGGGAGACCGGGGAGCTGCTGGCGGAGAACGTGGCCGACGGCCTCGCGGCCACGGTGCAGTACAGTGGCCACCGGCCCGGGGACTCGGTGGCCGCGCTTTGCCGGGCCATGACCGACCCCCGGCGGGGGTCCCCGTACCGACGGCTCGTGGCCGTCCACAAGGTGGGAGTTGGGGGTGGGGGGTGCGGGGGGGGTGTCTCTGTACCCCCACTGCACCCCCTGATACTCCACTGCACCTTCCTGCCCCCCTGGTACCCCACTGCCCCCCCCGGTACCCCACTGCCCCACTGATACCCCACTGCACCCCCTCGTACCCCACTGCACCCCCCCGGTAGCCCGCTGCACCTTCGTGCCCCCCCCGGTACCCCACTGCCCCCCCCGGTACCCCACTGCACCCCCTTGTACCCCACTGCACCCCTTAATACCCCACTGTGCCCTCCTGCCCCCCCCCGGTACCCCACTGCCCCCCTGATACCCCACTGCACCCCCTTGTACCCCACTGCGCCCCTCCTGCCACCCCCGGTACCCCACTGCCCCCCCTTACACCCCACTGCACCCCCCTGATACCCCACTGCCCCCCTGGTACCCCACTGCACCCCCTTGTACCCCACTGCACCCCTTAATACCCCACTGCACCCCTTAATACCCCACTGCGCCCTCCTGCCCCTCCCGGTACCCCACTGCCCCCCTTGATACCCCACTGCACCCCCTTGTACCCCACTGCACCTCTTAATACCCCACTGCACCCTCCTGCCACCCCGGTACCCCACTGCCCCCCCTTACACCCCACTGCACCCCCTGATACCCCACTGCACCTCTTAATACTCCACTGTGGCCCTCCTGCCCCCCCGGTACCCCCACTGCCCCCCTGGTACCCCACTGCCCCCCCCGGTACCCCACTGCCCCCCCTGATACCCCACTGCACCCCCTCGTACCCCACTGCACCCTTCTGCCCCCCCTGATACCCCACTGCACCCCCTTACCCCCCATATCCCCCATTGCCCCCTCCTGCACCCGATTGCCCCCCCTTGTCTCTCACCACACCCCCTTGTCACCCATCGCCCCGCCCTTGCACCCCATCGCTCCCCCTGCGCCCCATTGCCCCCCCTTACACCCCCATTGCCCCCCTTGCACCCCACATCCCCCATTGCCCCCCCCTGCACCCCATCGCCCCGCCTGTGCCCCATCGCCCCCCCCACGCCCCATCGCCCCCCCCTTACACCCCATTGCCCCCCTTGCACCCCATATCCCCCATCGCCCCCCCTTGCACCCCATCTCCCCCCCTTGCCCCCCCCATGCCCCATCGCCCCCCCCCCGCACCCCATCGCCCCCCCTTGCCCCCTCTTGCACCCCATCGCCCCCCCTTACACCCCATCGCCCCCCCTTACACCCCATTGCCCCCCCTTGCACCCCATATCCCCCATCGCCCCCCCTTGCACCGCATCTCCCCCCCTGTGCCCCATCGCCCCCTCCACGCCCCATCGCCCCCCCCCGCGCCCCATCGCCCCCCCTTGCACCCCATCTCCCCCCCCTTGCCTCCCCCACGCCCCATCGCCCCCCTTTGCACCCCATCTCCCCCCCTTACACCCCATTGCCCCCCCTTGCACCCCCATCTCCCCCCCTTGCCCCCCCTTGCACCCCATCTCCCTCCCTTGCCCCCCTTCGCCACCCGGGGCTCAGGGGAGGACCCCTGAGCCCCGACCCACCCCCCCAGGCCTCCCTGCGGCGTGGGGGCAGCCGGGCAGCCTGCACCCCCAGTTCGTGGCGGGCGGCCGTGCGGGACCTGCGTCACCCCACGGCCGGGGGGCAGCCGCCGGCTCTGGCTCTACCAAACCTGCACCGAGTTTGGCTTCTGTGAGCACCGGATGGGCGGGGGGGGGGTGTGTGTGGGGCAGTTTGGGGGTGCAGGGAGGGGGTGGGGGGCCATATCAACCATATCCCCCCACCCGATAATTCCCAGACCCCAGCTGCCGGGATGCCGCCTGCCCCTTCTCCCGCTTCCAGAGGGCGCGTGGGCAGCTCGGCCTGTGCGGCGCCGTCTTCGGCCTCGCGCCGGCACGCGTGGGGGCCGCCGTCGCCTTCACCAACGCCTTCTACGGGGGGGGCGCGCCCCGACACCCGCCGCGTGCTCTTCGTCAACGGTGCGGAGCCAAGGAGGGGGCGCGGGGAGGCGGGGGGCGACGCGACGGGGGGCGGCGTGGCGCTGCGTGGCGTGGGGCACCGTGGCGTGGGGCGACGTGGCGTGGGGCGGCGTGGCGTGGGGCGGCGTGGCGCTGTGTGCTGTGGGGCACCACGGGGTGGGGTGGGGTGATGTGGCGTGGGGCGGCGTGGCACTGTGTGGTGTGGGGCACCATGGTGTGGGGTGGTGTGGCATGGGGTGGGGTGGCACTGTGTGGTGTGGGGCACCACGGGGTGGGGTGGCATGGCATGGGGTGGCGTGGCGTGGGGCGGCGTGGCGCTGTGTGGCGTGGGGCACCGTGGCGTGGGGTGGCATGGCGTGGGGCGGCATGGCGTGGGGCGGCGTGGCGCTGTGTGGTGTGGGGCACCATGGGGTGGGGGTGGCGTGGCGTGGTGTGGGGTGGCACTGTGTGGTGTGGGCCACCATGGGGTGGGGTGGGGTGATGTGGCGTGGGGCAGTGTGGGGCGGTGTGGCCTGGAGCACCGCGGCGTGGGGCACCACGGCGTGGGGTGGGGCGGCGTGGGGCAGCGTGGCACTGTGTGATGTGGGGCAGCACGGTGTGGGGCAGCACGGTGTGGGGCAGCACGGCTTGGCACGGTGCAGCGCAGGGTGACACGTTTCGGGGTGACACGGTGCAGGGGTGACACAGCCCAGGGGTGGCCAGTTTTGGGGTGACACGCGGGGGTGACACGGTGCAGGGTGACAGGAGGGTGACACGTTTCGAGGTGACACGGGGGGGTGACACGGGGTGACACAGGGGGGGTGTGTGACGTTTCGAGGTGACACGGGGGGGTGACACGTCTCAGGGTGACACGGGGGGTGACACGTTTCAGGGTGACACGTCCTGGGGTGACACGGGGGGGTGACACGGGGGGGTGACATGTCCCGGGGTGACACAGGAGGGTGACACGGGGGGGTGTGACACGTCTCGGGGTGACACGGGAGGGTGACACGGGGGGGTGACACATCCCAGGGTGACACGGGGGGGTGACACGGGGGGTGACAGTCTCGGGGTGACACGGGGGGGGACACGGGGGGTTAAAGTCTCGGGGTGACACGGGGGGGTGACACGTTTCAGGGTGACACGGGGGGGTGACACGTCCTGGGGTGACACGGGGGGTGACATGGGGGGTGACACGTCCCGGGGTGACACGGGGGGGTTAAAGTCTCGGGGTGACACGGGGGGGTGACACGGGGGGTGACAGGTCCTGGGGTGACACGGGGGGGGGTGACACGTTTCAGGGTGACACGGGGGGGTGACACGGGAGGGTGACACATCTCAGGGTGACACGGGGGGGTGACACGGGGGGGTGACACGTCCCGGGGTGACACGGGGGGGTTAAAGTCTCGGGGTGACACCGGGGGGTGACACGGGGGGGTGACACGGCACCCACCCCCCGCAGGCGCGCTGGACCCCTGGCACGTGCTGAGCGCGGGGGGGGGGCCGTTGGGGGGTGCTGATCCCGGGGGTCTCCCACTGCGCCGACATGGCCCCCCCCCGCCCCGAGGACCCCCCGGAGCTCAGGGAGGCCCGGCGGGTGAGTGGGGACACGGGGGGGGGGACACACACATGGGGGGGGTGGGGGGTGACCCCGACCCCTCTCACCCCCCTGCCCCCCCCCCCCGTACCCGCAGCTCATCGCCGCCCGCCTGGCAGCATGGCTGAGCCCCCCGCCCCCCCCCCCACCGCACCGCCACGGCGGGGGGGCCACGGGGGGGGACCCCGGGATCCCCTGGGCCCCTCCCCCACACCTAGGCCGCTGGGCTATGCTGCGGGGGGAGGGGACACAGGCGGCCTGCCCCTCCCCCCCCCCCGGACCCCCATGACCCCCCCCGGGAGTGACTCAGGCATCCTGCCCCCCCCCCCCGACCCCCATGACCCCCCCCCCTCGACCCCCATGACCCCCCCCCGGAGTGACCCCGGCATCCTGGCCCCCCCTCGACCCCCATGACCCCCCCCGGACCCCCATGACCCCCCCCGGGAGTGACCCCAACATCCTGCCCCCCCCCCCGGACCCCCATGACCCCCCCGGAGTGACCCAGGCGTCCTGCCCCCCCCCCCGGACCCCCATGACCCCCCGGGAGTGACCCAGGTGTCCTGCCCCCCCTTGACCCCCATGACCCCCCCCCGGACCCCCATGACCCTCCCCGGACCCCCATGACCCCCCCCGGGAGTGACCCCGACATCCTGACCCCCCCTTGACCCCCATGACCCCCCCCCCGACCCCCGTGACCCCCCCGGGAGTGACCCCGACATCCTGCCCCCCCTTGACCCCCATGACCCCCCCCGGACCCCCATGACCCCCCCGGAGTGACCCCGACATCCTGCCCCCCCCCCTACGACCCCCATGACCCCCCCCCCCCGGACCCCCATGACCCCCCCTGGCTCGTCCTGCCCCCTCCCCCCCGGCCCCCCCCCCCCCCCCGCCCCTCTAGGGGGTGTCACCGACCCTCTGTGGGCGTGGCTACGCGCCCGAGGAGGCGTGGTTACGGGACTGTGGGCGTGGTTACGGGACTGTGGGCGTGGCTAGGCGTTCCTACTACACATGCGCACTACGCCCTCCCGCCCCCGGCTCTGTCACGTGACGCGTCCAAGATGGCGGCGCTGAGGGCGGTAGGTGCCGTCTGCCGCCCCCTCGGAGACACCCTTCCCGTGGGGGGGGGGGGGGGCGCTCTCGTGAGGCCCCCCCAATGATGGGGGGGGTCGCACGAGCACCCCAAGGACCCCCGCTGTTTGGGGGCGGTTCTGGGGGGGGGGGGGTCTGTGCCCCCTCCTCAGCACCCCAAGGCCTAGTGGGGGGGGGGGTTAAGCCTGGGCGGCCGGGCCCCCCGACCCAGCACAAGGCCTGGGGGGGGGGGAGGGGGGGGTCTATCCCACCGCCCACCTCCCCCTTAAGCCTTTCTCCCACTGCGACCCCCCCGCTGGGGTGGGGGCTCCCCCGACGAGCCGGGCCTTGGGGTGGGGGTGGGCGGCAGCCCCCCAGGGCGGAAGGACGAGGCGCGGCCTGGCCCCCCCCCCCCCATTAAAACCGTTGCGCCCCCCTCCCCCCCGCTGGCGGCTCCTGACCCTGTTTGGGGCTGAGGGTGGGGGTAGGGGGGTGTGTGGAAGCTGAACCCAGGGGGCTGAGGCGACCCCTGTCCCGTCCCTCCCCCCCCCCACCTCCGCAGGTCGTGGGGTGCCGGGGGGGCCGCGTGCCTTGCCCCCCACCCGGGCAGAGCCGGGGGGCGGCGGGGGGGCTGCTGCAGCGCCTGAGCCGTTGGTTCTACGACGTGGAGGCGGCGTTGGCGTGGGGAGAGCGGCTGCGGCGGCGCCGGCTGCGGAGCAAGAACGTGTGCGTGGGGGGGCAGACCCCCCCCCCCCTCAGCGCGTGGGGGCTGATCGGGGGGACCCCCCCCCCCACGCCACCACCGCTTGTGGGGTGCCAGAGGGGTTGGATATACCCCACCCCCAGCGTGTAGAGAGAGGGGCTGGTTTGGGGCGTCCCCCCCCCCCCCCCCTCTGGTTTGTGGGGTGCAAGCGGGGCTGGATGTGCCCCCCCTCCCCCCCCCGCAGCGTTGGGGGGGGGGCGCAGGCTGAGGCCCCCCCCCTCCCCAACAGGTACCACGGCTTCCTGAAGGACAGCTACGGCGACGACGTAGCGGCCGCCGTCTTCACCCTGTCCTGCGGCGGGGGGGTCAGGTGAGCCCCCCGCGCCCCCCTTTTTTCGGGGGGTGGGGGTTGCCTTTCACCCTGACAACCTCCCCTTCATCCTAGATTTGAGGGGCAGGAGCGCTGGCTCCGGCCGGAAGACCCTTGGCGCCCCGAGGTGCTGCGCCTCCGCGACGTCCCCGTGGTGGCCCTGGACCTCAGCGCCTCCCCCGTCACCTACGACGGTTTGGACAACCTGGGTGAGCCCCCTCCCCACAAAACCCCAACCCCTCAGGGGGGGACCCTCCTTTCACCCTTTGTCCCCCCCCCCCCCCACCTCCCACCCTCCCCTCAGTGCCGCTGACCCGCCTGCGGCACCTCGACCTCAGCGGGTGCCCCCACCTCGACGACTGGGCCCTGGGCCGGCTCCACGTGTTCGGGGCCACCTTACGGGAGCTGTCGGTGGCCCGCTGTCCCCGTGTCACCGAGAGAGGCTTGGCCACCCTCCCACCACCTCCGGTGAGCGGGAGGGACGGGCGACACCCCCCCGCCATGGGTGCCGACACCCCACCCCACCCCTCATTTATCCGTAACGCCCCCCCCCCCCAAAGGGAGCTGCGGCGCCTGGATGTGAGCGGGGTGCGGGTGCCCAGCCCGGGGCTGGTCCATATCCTGCTGGAGGAGATGCTGCCGGGATGCCAAATCCTGGGCATGGATCCCGGGGACGCCGTGGAGACGCCCCCCCCGGCCTGAGGACGATGGGGTTTTGGGGGGTGCGGACGTGGCCGTGCAGCCCCCAGCCCGCCCCCCCCCCCCCCCAGAGGATTAAATGCCTGATGGCTGCTGTGTCCCCCCGGCCCTGATGTGGATTTGGGTGGTTCTGGGGGGGGGGGGGGATCGGAGCGATGCTGGACCCCCGCCCCACCCTGGGGTTTGATACCTCCTTCTGGAACCAGGAAGTGCCGGTTAATGCCCCCCCCGGGGGGTTTTGTGTCCCCCCAGGGGGTTTTATGCCCCTCCCCAAGGGGTTAATTCCCCCTTCTGGTGGTGAAGTCCCCCTTGAGGGGTCTAATCCCACCTCGGGGGGGGGGCAATTCCTTCCTCCAACCGTGTTAATCCCCCCCCCGGGGTAAATTCCCCCCGAGGGGGCTATTTTCCCGTTCCAAGGGTGTTTATGCACCCCAAGGGAGTTTATTCCCCTCCCCCCCATTAACCCCCCCCCAGCAGGTTAATTCCTCTCCCAAGGGGTTAAATCACACCCCCCCAGGAGGTTAATTCCCCCCCAGGGGGCGTTAATCCCCCTCTCCAAGGGTTTCATCCATCCCAGAAGGATCAATTCCCCCCTCCAGGGGGATTTAGACCCCCCCCGAGGGGCTTAATCCCCCCTCCAGGGGGTTTAATCCACCCCCAAGGGACTAATTCCCCCCTTCAAGGGTCTTCATCCCCCAAAGGGGCTTAATCCCCCCTCCAGGGGGTTTAATCCACCCCCAAGGACTAATTCCCCCCTCCAAGGGGTCTTCATCCCCCCAAAGGGGCTTAATCCCCCCTCCAGGGGGTTTAATCCACCCCCAAAGGGATTAATTCCCCCCTCCAAGGGGTCTTCATCCCCCCAAAGGGCTTAATCCCCCCCTCCAGGGGGTTTAATCCACCCCCAAGGGACTAATTCCCCCCTTCAAGGGGTTTTTAGCCCCCCCAGAGGGTCTTAATCCCCCTCCAAGGGGTTTAATCCACCCCCAAGGGACTAATTCCCCCCTTTAAGGGGTCTTCATCCCCCCAAAGGGTTTAATCCCCCCCTCCAGGAGATTTAATCCACCCCCAAGGAACTAATTTCCCCCTCCAAGGGGTCCCCGTGCCCCCATAAGGCTTAATCCCCCCCTCCAGGGGTTTAATCCACCCCCAAAGGGATTAATTCCCCCCTCCAAAGGGTTTTAGCCCCTCCAGAGGGTCTTAATCCCCCCTCCAAGGGGTTTAATCCACCCCCAAGGGACTAATTCCCCCCTCCAAGGGGTCTTCATCCCCCCATAGGGGCTTAATCCCCCCCTCCAGTGGGTTTAATCCACCCCCAAAGGGATTAATTCCCCCCTCCAAGGGGTTTTAACCCCCCCCAAATGGGTTTATCCCCCCCCCCAGAGGGGGTTAATCCCTCCCCCCACGGGGTCTTCATACCCCTGTGGGGCTCAATCCCGCTCCCCACGGCCGCTGCTCCCCTCTCCGGTGGGTTTTCCGCCCCCTCCCCTTCGGGCGACGCACCCCCAGCAGCCGGGGTGGGGGCGCGGGTGGGTTTATTTTTTGGGGGGTGGGGGGTGGGGGTGTCACTTCTCGAAATGCTCGAGGGGGTAGTGCTCCCCGTAGTGCTGGAGGTGCCGCTCCAGGGCCGCCCGCTGCCCGCCGGAGGTGGGGGGGCATCTCCCGGTAAACGTCGGAGAAGAGGAGCTGCGGGTTCGGCTTCGGCTTCCGTTCCGCCTCCTCGAACGCCTCCATCACCTGCCGGAACCCCCCCCCCCGGGGCCCGTTCCTACCGGGAATCCTGGGGATCCACCCCCAAAATCCCAGGGCTCTCCCTGTCAAGATCCCAGGGATCCCCCTCTTTGGAATCCGGGGGCTCCCTGCCCCTCGAAATCCCAGGGATCCCCCTCCCCAAGATCCCAGGGATCCCCCTCTTTGGAATCCGGGGGCTCCCTGCCCCTCGAAATCCCAGGGATCCCCCTCCCCAAGATCCCAGGGATCCCCCTCTTCAGAATCCGGGGCTCCCTGCCCCTTGAAATCCCAGGGATCCCCCTACCCAAGATCCCAGGGATCCCCCTCTTCAGAATCCGGGGGCTCCCTGCCCCTCGAAATCCCAGGGATCCCCCTCCCCAAGATCCCAGGATCCCCCTCTTCAGAATCCGGGGGCTCCCTGCCCCTCGAAATCCCAGGGATCCCCCTCCCCAAGATCCCAGGGATCCCCCTCCCTAAAATCTTAGGGATCCCGAGAAATCCCAGGGATCAACGCCTCGATCCTGAGGAACTGCCTTCCCGAAATCCCAGGGATCCCCCTCCCGATGTCCCAGGCTCTCCCTTCTCCAGAATCTGGGTCTCCCTGCCCCTCGAAATCCAGGGACCCCCCTCCCCAAAATCTTAGGGATCCCAGGAATCCCAGGATCAACACTTCAGTCCTGAAGAACTGCCTTCCTGAAATCCCAGGGCTCTCCCCCTCCCCAGAATCCCAGGGCTCTCCCCCTCCCCAGGAATCCCAGGGCTCTCCCCCTCCCCAGAATCCCAGAGCTCTCCCCCTCCCCAGAATCCCAGAGCTCTGCCCCCTCCCCAGAATCCCAGAGCTCTCCCCCTCCCCAGAATCCCAGAGCTCTGCCCCCTCCCCAGAATCCCAGAGCTCTCCCCCTCCCCAGAATCCCAGGGCTCTCCCCCTCCCCAGAATCCAGGCTCTCCCCCTCCCCAGAATCCCAGAGCTCTCCCCCTCCCCAGAATCCCAGAGCTCTCCCCCTCCCCAGAATCCCAGGGCTCTCCCCCTCCCCAGAATCCCAGAGCTCTCCCCCTCCCCAGAATCCCAGAGCTCTCCCCCTCCCCGGGAATCCCAGGGCTCTCCCCCTCCCAGAATCCCAGAGCTCTCCCCCCTCCCCGGAATCCCAGGGCTCTCCCCCTCCCCAGAATCCCAGAGCTCTCCCCCTCCCAGAATCCCAGGGCTCTCCCCCTCCCCAGAATCCCAGAGCTCTCCCCCTCCCCGGGAATCCCAGGGCTCTCCCCCTCCCCGGGAATCCCAGAGCTCTCCCCCTCCCCAGAATCCCAGAGCTCTCCCCCTCCCCGGAATCCCAGGGCTCTGCCCCCTCCCCGGAATCCCAGGGCTCTCCCCCTCCCCAGAATCCCAGGGCTCTCCCCCCTCCCCAGAATCCCAGGGCTCTGCCCCCTCCCCAGAATCCCAGAGCTCTCCCCCTCCCCAGAATCCCAGAGCTCTCCCCCTCCCCAGAATCCCAGGGCTCTCCCCCTCCCCGGAATCCCAGAGCTCTCCCCCTCCCCAGAATCCCAGAGCTCTCCCCCTCCCCAGAATCCCAGGGCTCTGCCCCCTCCCCAGAATCCCAGGGCTCTGCCCCCTCCCCAGAATCCCAGAGCTCTCCCCCTCCCCAGAATCCCAGAGCTCTCCCCCTCCCCAGAATCCCAGGGCTCTGCCCCCTCCCCAGAATCCCAGAGCTCTCCCCCTCCCCAGAATCCCAGAGCTCTCCCCCTCCCCAGAATCCCAGAGCTCTCCCCCCTCCCCAGAATCCCATGGCTCTCCCCCCTCCCCAGAATCCCAGAGCTCTCCCCCTCCCCAGAATCCCAGGGCTCTCCCCCTCCCAAGAATCCCCCCCCCCCCCCGTTACCATCTTGCGGGAGCTCTTCCGCCACCCTTCTCCTGCTCCTCGTCCCACCAGCCCCGGCCCAGCATGTGGTGCCGCAGGCGGGAGATGGGATGATCCTGCTTGTCCCAGTAATTCACCTCGTCCACAGACCGGTACGCGGAGCTGTCGTCGCTCGTGCTGTGGTGCCCGATCCTGCCGGGAGAGGGGCCCGACGTCCCTGATCCCGGGGGGGCTGGGACACCGGGATGCTGTCCCAAGGTCCCTGATCCCGGGGGGGCTGGGACACCGGGATGCTGTCCCTGATCCCGGGGGTGTCGGGACACCGGGATGCTGTCCCTGATCCCGGGGGGGCTGGGACACCGGGATGCTGTCCCAAGGTCCCTGATCCCGGGGGGGGCTGGGACACCAGGATGCTGTCCCTGATCCCGGGGGTGTCGGGACACCGGGATGCTGTCCCTGATCCCGGGGGGGCTGGGACACCGGGATGCTGTCCCAAGGTCCCTGATCCCGGGGGGGCTGGGACACCGGGATGCTGTCCCAAGGTCCCTGATCCTGGGGGGCTGGGACACCGGGATGCTGTCCCTGATCCCGGGGGGGCTGGGACACCGGGATGCTGTCCCAAGGTCCCTGATCCTGGGGGGGCTGGGACACCAGGATGCTGTCCCAAGGTCCCTGATCCTGGGGGGGCTGGGACACCGGGATGCTGTCCCTGATCCCGGGGGTGTCGGGACACCGGGATGCTGTCCCTGATCCCGGGGGGGCTGGGACACCGGGATGCTGTCCCTGATCCCGGGGGGTGTCGGGACACCGGGATGCTGTCCCTGATCCCGGGGGGGCTGGGACACCGGGATGCTGTCCCTGATCCCGGGGGGGCTGGGACACCGGGATGCTGTCCCTGATCCCGGGGGGGCTGGGATAATGTGCCTGATCCTGGAAGTGCTGGGAGACCGGGAGTGCACCCAACATCCCCTAATCCCAGGAGTGCTGGGATACTGGAGAGTGGTACCCAAAAGCCCTTAAACCTGGATTTCTGGGATACTGGGAGAGGGCACCCAACATCCCTAATCCCAGGAGTTCTGGGATACTGGGATGGTGTCCCAAGGTCCCTAATCCCGGGAGTGCTGGGATACTGGGATGTCTGGGATACTGGGAGAGGGGTCCCAAGGTCCCTGATCCCAGGAGTGCTGGGATACTGGGAGAATGGTATCCAAAAGCCCTTAAACCTGGGATTTCTGGGATACTGGGAGAAGGCACCCAACATCCCTAATCCCAGGAGTTCTGGGATACTGGGATGGTGTCCCTGATTCTGGGATGTCTGGGATACTGGGAGAGGGGTCCCAACATCCCTAATCCCAGGAGTTCTGGGATACAGGGAGAGGGCACCCAACATCCCTGATCCTGGGAGCTGTGGGATATGGGGAAAGGGGTCCCAAAATCCCTAATCCCAGGAGTTCTGGGATAACCAGCAGAAGGGTCCCAAAATCCTTAAATCTGGGATTTTTGGGATATGCTCCCCATTTTCCCCCTTCCCAGGATTTCTGGGATAACTCCTGGTGTCCCCTCCTCCCGGTGTCCCCTTCCTGGTGTCCCTGGCCTCTCCGAGTGTCCCCCCCTTCACAATGTCCCCAGCTCTCCCGGTGTCCCGGCCTCTCCTGGTGTCCCCTTCCTGGTGTCACCAGCCCCTCCCTGCGTCCCCAGTGTCCCCCGCACTCTCCCCGTGTCTCCAGCCCAGTGTCCCCAGCCTCCCCCGGTGTCCCCAGTGTCCCCGGCCCCTCCTGGTGTCCCAGCCCCTCCCAGTGTCCCCAGCCTCTTCTGCTGTCCCCTTCCCAGTGTCTCTGGTCTCTCCAGGTGTCCCCAGACTCTCCCAGTGTCCCCTTCCTGGTGTCCCCTTCCCAGTGTCCCCTGCCTCTCCCGGTGTCCCCTTCCCAGTGTCTCTGGCCGGTGTCCCCAGCCCCCTCCCAGTGTTTCCAGACTCCCCTGATGTCCCCCCCCCGGTGTCCCCAGCTCTCATGCTGTCCCCTTCCCAGTGTTTCTGGCCTCTCCCAGTGTCCCCAGACTCTCACAGTGCTCCTCTCCCACTGTCCCCTTCCCAGTGTCCCCAGCCCCTCCCAGTGTTTCCAGCCTCCCCTGATGTCCCCCTCCCGGTGTCCCCAGCCCCCTCCCGGTGTCCCCAGCCCCTCCCGGTGTCCCCTTCCCAGTGTCCCCAGCCTCTCCCAGTGTCCCCAGCCCCTCCCAGTGTCCCCAGCCCCTCCTGGTGTCCCTGGCCTCTCCCGTGTCCCCTTCCCAGTGTCCCCAGCCTCTCCCAGTGTCCCCTCCCGGTGCCCCCAGCTCCTCCCGGTGTTCTCTTTCCAGTGTCCCCCTCCTAGTGTCCCCAGTCTCTCCCAGTGTCCTCTTTCCAGTGTCCCCAGCCTCTCCCAGTGTTCCCAGCCTCCCCTGATGTCTCCCTCCCAGTGTCCCCAGCCCCTCCTGGTGTCCCTGGCCTCTCCCGGTGTCCCCTTCCCAGTGTCCCCAGCCTCTCCCAGTGTCCTCTCCCCAGTGTCCCCAGCCTCTCCCAGTGTCCCCTCCTGGTGTCCTCTTTCCAGTGTCCCCAACCTCTGCTGTTGTCCCCTTCCCAGTGTCTCTGGCCTCTCCCGGTGTCCCCAGCCCCTCCCAGTGTTTCCAGACTCCCCTGATATCCCCCTCCCGGTGTCCCCCAGCCCCTCCTGGTGTCCTCTTTCCAGTGTCCCCAGTCTCTCCCAGTGTCCCCTTCCCAGTGTCCCCAGCCTCTCCCAGTGTCCCCTCCCGGTGCCCCCAGCCCTTCCTGATGTCCCCTTCCTGGTGTCCCCCTCCCAGTGTCCCCAGCCTCTCCTGCTGTCCCCTTCCCAGTGTCTCTGGCCCTCTCCCAGTGTCCCCAGACTCTCCCAGTGCTCCTCTCCCAGTGTCCCCAGCCTCTTCCAGTGTCCCCACCCTCTCCCAGTGTTCCCAGACTCCCCTGGTGTCCCCCCTCCCGGTGTCCCCAGCCCCTCCCGCCGTACCGGTAGGTCATGGCCTCCACGAGGACGGGCCGGTTCTCGGCGACGGCGCGGCGCCGCGCTTCCGGTGGCGTTGTACACGGCGAACACGTCGTTCCCGTCCACCCGGATGGACAGCAGCCCGTACCCGGGGCCGCGCGCCGCTGCCGGGGCGGGGGGCGGCTTGGGGGCGCCCCTAACCCCCAAATCCCCGTTTTCCCCCCCCAAATCCCTGTTTTCCCCCCCAAATCCCCGTTTTCCCCCCCCCAAATCCCCCCTTTTCCCCCCCCAGATCCCTGGTTTTCCCCCCCAAATCCCTGGTTTTCCCTTTCAACCATCTTTTCTCCCCAAAATCGCCCCCTTTTCCCCACCCAACCCCCTTTTTTCCCAAAAAATCCCCTTTTATCCCCCAAACTTTCCCCTAAAACTCTTTTCCTCCCCTTCCCTTTCTCCCCCAAATCCCCCCTTTTCCCCATATGACCTCCCTTTTTCTCCCCAAAATCTCCCCTTTCCCCCCAACTCCCCTTATTTCTCCCCTAAATCCCTTTTCCCCAACCCTCCTTTCCCCTCATTTCCCCTCAAAACCCCCTTCTTTCTTTCCCCCCCCCAAATCCCCCTTTACCCCCCCCAACCCCCTCTTTTCCCCCCCAAATCCCCCTTTCTCCCCCTCCCAAACCCCCTCTTTCCCCCCCAAATCCCCCTTTACCCCTCCCAACCCCCTCTTTTCCCCCCCAAATCCCCCTTTACCCCCTCCCAACCCCTTTTCCCCCCAAATCCCCCTTTCCCCCCCTCCTAAC
>JAQBHY010000120.1:0-38745 GCA_027574665.1 Rhynochetos jubatus
CGAGTGGATGACGGTGCACCGCATCATCAACCACAGGTGAGGGAGCACCCGTGGGTGCCACCCGCCCCCCGGGACCCCCGGCACCCGTGGGTGCCACCCGCCTCCCGGGATGCCCCCCACCCAGCACCCGTGGGTGCCACCCGCCTCCCGGGAACCCCCCCCAGCACCTGTGGGTGCCACCCGCCTCCCGGGATCCCCCCTTAGCACCCGTGGGTGCCACCCGCCTCCCGGGATGCCCCCCACCCAGCACCCGTGGGTGCCACCCGCCCCCCGGGACCCCCGGCACCCGTGGGTGCCACCCGCCTCCCGGGGACCCCCCCTTAGCACCCGTGGGTGCCACCCGCCTCCTGGGACCCCCGGCACTCGTGGGTGCCACCCGCCTCCCGGGGACCCCCCCTTAGCACCCGTGGGTGCCACCCGCCTCCCGGGATGCCCCCCACCCAGCACCCGTGGGTGCCACCCGCCTCCTGGGACCCCCGGCACCCGTGGGTGCCACCCGCCTCCCGGGGACCCCCCCCTTAGCACCCGTGGGTGCCACCCGCCTCCTGGGACCCCCGGCACCCGTGGGTGCCACCCGCCTCCTGGGGACCCCCCCTTAGCACCCGTGGGTGCTACCCGCCTCCCGGGGACCCCCCCTTAGCACCCGTGGGTGCCACCCGCCTCCTGGGACCCCCGGCACCCGTGGGTGCTACCCGCCTCCCCGGGACGCCCCCCCCCACCCAGCACCCGTGGGTGCCACCCGCCTCCCGGGAACCCCCCCCAGCACCTGTGGGTGCCACCCGCCTCCTGGGACCCCCGGCACCCGTGGGTGCCACCCGCCTCCTGGGGACCCCCCGCCAGCACCCGTGGGTGCCACCTGCCTCCCGGGACACCCCCCCCCCAGCACCCGTGGGTGCTACCCCGCCTCCTGGGACGCCCCCCCCAGCACCCGTGGGTGCCACCCGCCTCCTGGGGACCCCCCCCGCCAGCACCCATGGGTGCCACCCCGCCTTCCGGGACGCCCCCCCACCCAGCAGCTGTGGGTGCCACCCACCTCCCGGGGACCCCCCCGGCAACCCGTGGGTGCCACCCGCCTCCCGGGGACCCCCCCACCCTGAACCCAGACGGGATAGGTGACACAGGTGTGGCGGCTGGGGGCATCTGGGTGGGGTTTGGGGACACCAGTGGCACCCGTGGGGACACTCTGGGCACCCTCGGGTGCTAAGGACCCCCCCCCCCCCCCCCAGCACCCATGGGTGCTACCCGCCTCCTGGGGACGCCCCCAGCAGCCATGGGTGACTCTGTGTCCCGTCAGGGTGTCCCTGTCCCCGGGTGACCCCATGTCCTGTGTGTCCCTGTCCCCAAGTGACCCCATGTCCTGTCTATGTGTCCCTGTCCCCAGGTGTCCCCGTGTCCCCAGGTGACCCCATGTCCAGTCAATGTGTCCCTGTCCCCAGGTCACCATGTGACCCCAGTGTCCTGTGTGTCCCTGTCCCCGGGTGACCCCGTCACCCCTGTGTCCCCAGATGACCCTGTCTCTTCCATGTGTCCCTGTCCCCATGTGACACTGTGTCCTGTGTGTCCCCGTGTCCCCAGGTGACCCCAGTGTCCTGTGTGTCCCCATGTCCCCAGGTGACCCCATGTCCAGTCAATGTGTCCCTGTCCCCAGGTGACCCCAGTGTCCTGTGTGTCCCTGTGTCCCCAGGTGACCCCGTGTCCAGTCAATGTGTCCCTGTCCCCAGGTGACCCCAGTGTCCTGTGTGTCCCTGTGTCCCCAGGTGACCCCGTGTCCAGTCAATGTGTCCCCTGTTCCCAGGTGACCCCGGTGTCCTTTGTGTCCCATGTCCCCAAGTGACCCCATGTCCTGTCTATGTGTCCCTGTCCCCAGGCGACCCCATGTCCCCAGGTGACCCCAGTGTCCTGTGTGTCCCTGTCCCCAGGTGACCCCATGTCCCCAGGTGACCCTGTGTCCCTGTCCCCAGGTGACCCCAGTGTCCTGTGTGTCCCTGTCCCCAGGTGACCCCGTGTCCCCAGGTGACCCCGTGTCCTGTGTGTCCCTGTCCCCAGGTGACCCCAGTGTCCCCAGGTGACCCTGGGTCCTCTGTGTCCCTGTCCCAGGTGATCTCATGTCCCCAGGTGACCCCCTGTGCTGTCCGTATGTCCCTGTCCCCAGGTGACCCCATGTCCCCAGGTGACCCCAGTGTCCTGTGCGTCTGTGTCCTCAGGTGACCCCATGTCCTGTCCATGTGTCCTTTTCTCCAGCTGACCCCTTGTCCCTGGGTGACCCTGTGTCCCCAAGTGACCCTGTGTCCTGTCCGTGTGTCCGTGTCCCCAGCTGACCCCCTGTCCCGGGGTGACCCCATGTCCCCAAGTGACCCCATGTCCTGTCTGTGTCCGTGTCCCCAGCTGACCCGTGTCCTGTCCGTGTGTCCCTGTCCCCAGCTGACTCCATGTCCCCAGCTGACCCCGTGTCCTGTCATGTGTCCCTGTCCCCAGCTGACCCTGTGTCCCCAGGTGACCCCATGTCCTGTCCGTGTGTCCCTGTCCCCAGCTGACCCCATGTCCCCAGCTGACCCCGTGTCCTGTCGTGTGTCCCTGTCCCCAGCTGACCCCATGTCCCCAGGTGACCCCATGTCCTGTCGTGTGTCCCTGTCCCCAGCTGACCCCGTGTCCCCAGGTGACCCCATGTCCTGTCTGTGTGTCCCTGTCCCCAGCTGATCCCATGTCCCCAGCTGACCCCGTGTCCTGTCCGTGTGTCCCTGTCCCCAGCTGACCCCATGTCCCCAGGTGACCCATGTCCTGTCGTGTGTCCCTGTCCCCAGCTGACCCCGTGTCCCCAGGTGACCCCATGTCCTGTCCGTGTGTCCCTGTCCCCAGCTGATCCCATGTCCCCAGCTGACCCCGTGTCCTGTCCGTGTGTCCCTGTCCCCAGCTGACCCCATGTCCCCAGGTGACCCCATGTCCTGTCGTGTGTCCCTGTCCCCAGCTGACCCCGTGTCCCCAGGTGACCCCATGTCCTGTCCGTGTGTCCCTGTCCCCAGCTGATCCCATGTCCCCAGCTGACCCCGTGTCCTGTCTGTGTGTCCCTGTCCCCAGCTGACCCCAGTGTCCCCAGTGACGTGCGGGGTGACGGCGGGGGTTGATGGCAGAGGGTGACAGCAGGGCGTCCCGGTGGGGGGTGACGGTACAGGGTGATGGCGGGGGGTGACGGTGCAGGGTGTCCTGGCGGGGGGTGACGCGGGGGTGACGGCTGCCGCGCAGCGTGGACCGGAAGGGGCAGTACCACTACCTGGTGAAGTGGCGGGACCTGCCCTACGACCAGGCCACCTGGGAGGAGGACGAGATGCCCATCCCGGACTACGACCTGCACAAGCTGGCCTACTGGAAACACCGGTGAGGGGGACTGGGGGGACTGGGGGGGACTGGGGACATGGGGACACAGGGACAGGCCTACTGGAAACACCAGTGAGGGGGACTGGGGGGACTGGAGACATGGGGACACAGGGACAGGCCTACTGGAAACACCGGTGAGGGGGACTGGGGGGACTGGGGGGGACTGGGGACATGGGGACACAGGGACAGGCCTACTGGAAACACCGGTGAGGGGGACTGGGGGGACTGGGGGGGACTGGGGACATGGGGACACAGGGACAGGCCTACTGGAAACACCGGTGAGGGGGACTGGGGGGGACTGGGGGGACTGGGGACATGGGGACACAGGGACAGGCCTACTGGAAACACCGGTGAGGGGGACTGGGGGGACTGGGGGGGACTGGGGACATGGGGACACAGGACAGGCCTACTGGAAACACCGGTGAGGGGGACTGGGGGGACTGGGGGGGACTGGGGACATGGGGACACAGGGACAGGCCTACTGGAAACACCGGTGAGGGGGACTGGGGGGACTGGGGGGGACTGGGGACATGGGGACACAGGGACAGGCCTACTGGAAACACCGGTGAGGGGGACTGGGGGGACTGGGGGGGACTGGGGACATGGGGACACAGGGACAGGCCTACTGGAAACACCGGTGAGGGGGACTGGGGGGGACTGGGGGGGACTGGGGACATGGGGACACAGGGACAGGCCTACTGGAAACACCGGTGAGGGGGACTGGGGGGGACTGGGGGGGACTGGGGACACAGGGACAGGCCTACTGGAAACACCGGTGAGGGGGACTGGGGGGACTGGGGGGGACTGGGGACATGGGGACACAGGGACAGGCCTACTGGAAACACCGGTGAGGGGGGACTGGGGGACATGGGGACACAGGGACAGGCCTACTGGAAACACCGGTGAGGGGGACTGGGGGGGACTGGGGACATGGGGACACAGGGACAGGCCTACTGGAAACACCGGTGAGGGGGACTGGGGGGGACTGGGGACATGGGGACACAGGGACAGGCCTACTGGAAACACCGGTGAGGGACACTGGGGGACACTGGGGGGGACACTGGGGTGGGGACACGGGGACATGCCCCCCGGCCGTGTGCCCCCCTGTCCCCACGAGTCCCCCTGGGGTGCCCTCACGCTGCGCGTGTCCCTCTGTTGTCCCCGTCTCGTGTCCTCGTGTGTCCCCTGTCCCCCCCGTGTCCCCCCTCCCTGCTGTCCCGGTGTCCCTGTGCCCCCCCAATGTCCCCCCGTGTCCCTCTGTCCCCCCTCCCTCGCATCCCTGTGCCCCACTGTGTCCCCCTCCCCGGTGTCCTGTGCCCCCCCATGTCCCCCCCGTGCCCCTCTGTCCTCACTCCCTGGCATCCCTGTGCCCCCCCCGTGTCCCCCTGTGTCCCCCTCCCCGGTGTCCCTGTGCCCCCATATCCCTGTGTCCCCCCTCCCCGGTGTCCCTGTGCCCCCCCATGTCCCCCCGTGCCCCTCTGTCCCCACTCCCTGGCATCCCTGTGCCCCCCCCGTGTCCCCCTGTGTCCCCCCTCCCCGGTGTCCCTGTGCCCCCCCGTGTCCCCAGGGAGGTGTTCATGGGGGAGGACCCGGCCCAGCCCCGGCGCTACAAGAAGAAGAAGAAGGAGACGCCGGGGGAGGGACCCCCCCGACTCCCCCACCAACGACGTAGGTGCCCCCCCCTGCCCCGGGTCCCCCCCCCCCCCCAACCCCTGGGACCCCCCCATGGTCCTTTGGGTCCCCCCAAACCTGGCTCCCTGCCCCCCAGACCCCTGTGTCCCCAGATATCTGGGTCCCCCAACATCTTTGCCCCCCCCCGACATCTGTCCCCCGCCCCAACCCTGTGCCCCCCCCAGACACCTGGGTCCCCCCCATGGTCCCGTGGGTCCCCCCAAACCTGGCTCCCTGCCCCCAGACCCTCAGTGTCCCCAGATACCTGGGTCCCCATCACCCCCCCAACATCCCTGCCCCCCTGGGGTGCCTGGGGGGGTTCCCCCACCCAGACACCTGTCCCTCCCCCATTACCTGTGCCCCCCCCAGACACCTGGGTCCCCCCCATGGTCCCTTGGGTCCCCCCAAACCTGGCTCCTTGCCCCCCAGACCCCTGTGTCCCCAGATATCTGGGTTCCCCAACATCCCTGCCCCCCTGGGGTGCCCGGGGGGGTTCCCCCACCCAGACACCTGTCCCCCCCCCTCAACCCTGTGCCCCCCCAAGACACCTGGGTCCCCCCCCATGGTCCCTTGGGTCCCCCCAAACCTGGCTCCTTGCCCCCCAGACCCCTGTGTCCCCAGATATCTGGGTCCCCCAACATCTTTGCACCCCTGGGGTGCCTGGGGGGTTCCCCCACCCAGACACCTGTCCCCCCCTCAACCCTGTGCCCCCCCAAGACACCTGGGTCCCCCCCATGGTCCCTTGGGTCCCCCCAAACCTGGCTCCTTGCCCCCCAGACCCCTGTGTCCCCAGATATCTGGGTCCCCCAACATCTTTGCCCCCCTGGGGTGCCCGGGGGGGTTCCCCCACCCAGACACCTGTCCCCCCCCTCAACCCTGTGCCCCCCCAAGACACCTGGGTCCCCCCCCATGGTCCCTTGGGTCCCCCCAGACCTGCCTCCGTACCTCCCAGACCCTTAACACCCCATCCCCCTCTATCCCCATCCCCCCCCACCACCATCCCAACCCCCTCTGAGGTGCCGAGTCGGGGTTATTGACACCCCCCCCCCCGTGTCCCCCCCCCCCCGGCCCTGTTCCCGCAGCCGACGGTGAAGTACGAGACGCAGCCGCGGTTCATCACGGCGACGGGGGGGACGCTGCACCTCTACCAGCTGGAGGGGCTGAACTGGCTGCGCTTCTCCTGGGCGCAGAGCACCGACACCATCCTGGCCGACGAGATGGGGCTGGGCAAGACCATCCAGACCATCGTCTTCCTCTACTCCCTCTACAAGGAGGTGAGCAACCCCCCCGCGGCACCTGGCACCCCCCTGTCACACCTGCTACCCCCCCCCGCAGCACCTGGTACTCCACCCCCAGGCACCTGTGACCCTCTGGGTCCTCCCATCACCCACCCCGGGGCTCCTGGCATCCCCCCCCAGGGCACCTGGCACCCACCTGGGTCCTCATATCACCCCCCCATGACACCTGACAGCCCCCTGCGACACCTGCTACCCCCCCATGACACCTGGGACCCCACTCCCGGGCACCTGTGCCCAGCTGGGTCCTCATATCACCCCCCCCATGACACCTGACAGCCCCCTGCGACACCTGCTACCCCCCCATGACACCTGGTACCCCACTCCCAGGCACCTGTGCCCAGCTGGGTCCTCATATCACCCCCCCGGGGCACCTGGCACCCATCTGGGGCTCCTGGCATCCCCCCCAGGGCACCTGGCACCCACCTGGGTCCTCATATCACCCCCCCATGACACCTGACAGCCCCCTGCGACACCTGCTACCCCCCTGCAGCACCTGGTACCCCACTCCCGGGCACCTGTGCCCAGCTGGGTCCTCATATCACCCCCCCGGGGCACCTGGCACCCACCTGGGGCTCCTGGCATCCCCCCCAGGGCACCTGTGCCCACCTTGGTCCTCATATCACCCCCCGGGGGCACCTGGCACCCCCCCAGGGCACCTGTTAACCCAACCCTGGGCACCTGTGCCCACCTGGGTCCTCATATCACCCCCGAGGGGCACCTGGCACCCCCCCAGGGCACCTGTTACCCCAACCCCGGGCACCTGTGCCCACCTGGGTCCTCACATCACCCACCCCGGGGCTCCTGGCATCCCCCCCCAGGGCACCTGACACCCACCTGGGTCCTCATATCACCCCCCCCGCGACACCTGGCACCCCCCTGTGACACCTGCTACCCCCCCCATGACACCTGGTACCCCACCCGCGGGCACCTGGCACCCAACTGAGTCCTCATGTCACCCCCCCGGGGCACCTGGCACCCCCCTGGGGCACCTGGTACCCCCCCCCTAGGGCACCTGCACCCACCTGGGTCCTCACATCACCCCCCTGGGGCACCTGGTACCCCCCCCCCTAGGGCACCTGCACCCACCTGGGTCCTCATGTCACCCCCCTGGGGCACCTGGCACCCCCCTGGGTCCTCACATCACCCCCCTGGGGCACCTGGCACACCCCCCCCAGGGCACCTGCACCCACCTGGGTCCTCATGTCACCCCCGAGGGGCACCTGGCACCCCCCCACAACAGCTGTTACCCCACCCCCGGGCACCTGTGCCCACCTGGGTCCTCCCATCACCCACCCCGGGGCTCCTGGCATCCCCCCCCAGGGCACCTGGCACCCACCTGGGTCCTCATATCACCCCCAAGGGGCACCTGGCACCCCCCATGACACCTGGCACCCCACCCCCGAGCACCTGTGCCCACCTGGGTCCTCACATCACCCACCCCGGGGCTCCTGGCCTCCCTCCCAGGGCACCTGGCACCCACCTGGGTCCTCATGTCACCCCCCCGGGGCACCTGGCACCCCCCTGGGTCCTCACATCACCCCCCAGGGACACCTGGCACCCACCCGGGGGGTACCACGCACCCACCTGGGTCACCTGACACCCCCCAGGGTCCCCATCCGGGGCACCCCCCCGGGCCCCCATGTCACCTGTTTGGGCCCTGGACTCCTTATGTCACCCACCCGGGTCCCTGTCACCCACCTGGGCCCCGCTGGTACCCCCACTTGCTCCCCGTGTCACCCACTTGTCCCCCGTGTCTTGCATTGGCCCTTGGTGTCACCCCCTTGGCATCACCTGCCTGTCATCTTGTCCCCAAGGGCCCGTCCCTGTGTCCCCGAGTGATGCGCTGTCCCCCAGGGCCACCCCAAGGGCCCTGTGCCACGCTGTCCCCATGTCCCACGCTGTCCCCATGTTCCCCAGGCCCCACCCCACGCTGTCCCCCTGTCCCACACTGTCCCCACATCCCCCAAGGGCCCATCCCTGTGTCCCCGAGTGACACACTGTCCCCCAGGGCCACCCCAAGGGCCCTGTGCCACCCTGTCCCCATGTCCCCAAGGACCCGTGCCACCCTGTCCCCATGTCCCCAAGGGCCCGTCCCCGTGTCCCCGAGTGACGCGCTGTCCCCCAGGGCCACCCTGTCCCCATGTCCCACCCTATCCCCATGTCCCACACTGTCCCCACATGCCCCCAGGCCCCACCCCACACTGTCCCTGTGTCCCACACTGTCCCCACGTCCCTCAAGGGCCCGTCCCCATGTCCCTGAGTGACGCGCTGTCCCCCAGGGCCACCCCAAGGGCCCTGTCCCACGCTGTCCCCGTGTCCCCAAGGGTGCGTCCCCGTGTCCCCGAGTGACGCGCTGTCCCCCAGGGCCACCCCAAGGGCCCTGTGCCACCCCGTCCCCATGTCCCCAGGGACCCGTCCCCGTGTCCCCGAGTGACGCACTGTCCCCCAGGGCCACCCCAAGGGCCCTGTGCCACGCTGTCCCTGTGTCCCACACTGTCCCTGTGTCCCACGCTGTCCCCATGTCCCCCAGGCCCCACCCCACGCCGTCCCTCTGTCCCACACTGTCCCCACGTCCCCCAAGGGCCCGTCCCCGAGGGACGTGCTGTCCCCCAGGGCCACACCAAGGGCCCTGTGCCACCCTGTCCCCATGTCCCACGTTGTCCCCATGTGCCACCCTGTCCCCCACGCCCCACCCCACCCCATCCCCGTGTCCCACGCTGTCCCCGTGTCCCCAAGGGTGCGTCCCCGTGTCCCCGAGTGACGCGCTGTCCCCCAGGGCCACCCCAAGGGCCCTGTGCCACCCCGTCCCCATGTCCCCAGGGACCCGTCCCCGTGTCCCCGAGTGACGCACTGTCCCCCAGGGCCACCCCAAGGGCCCTGTGCCACGCTGTCCCTGTGTCCCACGCTGTCCCTGTGTCCCACACTGTCCCCACATCCCCCAAGGGCCCGTCCCCGTGTCCCCGAGTGACACACTGTCCCCCAGGGCCACCCCAAGGGCCCTGTGCCACCCTGTCCCCATGTCCCCAAGGACCTGTGCCACCCTGTCCCCATGTCCCCAAGGGCCCGTCCCCGTGTCCCCAAGTGACACGCTGTCCCCCAGGGTCACCCTGTCCCCATGTCCCACCCTATCCCCATGTCCCACACTGTCCCCACATGCCCCCAGGCCCCACCCCACGCTGTCCCTGTGTCCCACACTGTCCCCACATCCCCCAAGGGCCCGTCCCCGTGTCCCCGAGTGACGCGCTGTCCCCCAGGGCCACCCCAAGGGCCCTGTGGCACGCTGTCCCTGTGTCCCACACTGTCCCTGTGTCCCACGCTGTCCCCATGTCCCCCAGGCCCCACCCCACGCCGTCCCTCTGTCCCACACTGTCCCCACGTCCCCCAAGGGCCCGTCCCCGAGGGACGTGCTGTCCCCCAGGGCCACACCAAGGGCCCTGTGCCACCCTGTCCCCATGTCCCACGTTGTCCCCATGTGCCACCCTGTCCCCCACGCCCCACCCCACCCCATCCCCGTGTCCCACACTGTCCCCGTGTCCCCAAGGGCGCATCCCCGTGTCCCCGAGTGACGCGCTGTCCCCCAGGGCCACCCCAAGGGCCCTGTGCCACCCCGTCCCCATGTCCCCAGGGACCCGTCCCCGTGTCCCCGAGTGACACACTGTCCCCCAGGGCCACCCCAAGGGCCCTGTGGCACGCTGTCCCTGTGTCCCACACTGTCCCTGTGTCCCACGCTGTCCCCATGTCCCCCAGGCCCCACCCCACGCTGTCCCCCTGTCCCACACTGTCCCCACATCCCCCAAGGGCCCGTCCCCGTGTCCCCGAGTGACACACTGTCCCCCAGGGCCACCCCAAGGGCCCTGTGCCACCCTGTCCCCATGTCCCCAAGGACCCGTGCCACCCTGTCCCCATGTCCCCAAGGGCCCGTCCCCGTGTCCCCGAGTGACACGCTGTCCCCCAGGGTCACCCTGTCCCCATGTCCCACCCTATCCCCATGTCCCACACTGTCCCCACATGCCCCCAGGCCCCACCCCACACTGTCCCCGTGTCCCACACTGTCCCCACATCCCCCAAGGGCCCGTCCCCGTGTCCCCGAGTGACGCGCTGTCCCCCAGGGCCACCCCAAGGGCCCTGTGCCACCCTGTCCCCGTGTCCCACGCTGTCCCCGTGTCCCACACTGTCCCCACGTCCCCCAAGGGCCCGTCCCCGTGTCCCCGAGTGACGCGCTGTCCCCCAGGGCCACACCAAGGGCCCGTTCCTCGTCAGCGCCCCCCTCTCCACCATCATCAACTGGGAGCGGGAGTTCCAGATGTGGGCACCCGCCTTCTACGTCGTCACCTACACGGGGGACAAGGACAGCCGCGCCATCATCCGCGAGAACGAGTTCTCCTTCGACGACAACGCCATGAAGGGCGGCAAGAAGGCCTTCAAGATGAAGGTGGGGGGGGGCTTTGGGGCTGGGGGGGCTTTGGGGCTGGGGGGGCACCCGCCTGGGTCCCTTGTGGGGTTGAGGGGCTACACCCAAACATCTGGGTCCCACTGGTGTGGGTGGGGGCCGTACATGGGTGCCTGGGTCCCTTGGGGGGTGTAGGGGGGGGGTCACCTGGGTCACTTTGGGTGTAGGGGGGGGGTCACCTGGGTCGCTTTTAGGGGTGGGGGGTCGCCTGGGTCACTTTAGGGGTGGGGGGGCAGCACCCAAACATCTGGGTCCCACTGGTGTGGATGGGGGCCATACATGGGTGCCTGGGTCCCTTGGGGGGTGTAGGGGGGGTCACCTGGGTCACTTTGGGTGTAGGGGGGGGTCACCTGGGTCGCTTTTAGGGGTGGGGGGTCGCCTGGGTCACTTTAAGGGTGGGGGGCAGCACCCAAACATCTGGGTCCCATTGATGTGGGTGGGGGCCGTACATGGGTGCCTGGGTCCCTTGGGGGATGTAGGGGGGGTCTCCTGGGTCACTTTGGGTGTGGGGGGGGTCGCCTGGGTCAGTTTAGGGGTGGGGGGGCAGCACCCAAACATCTGGGTCCCAGTGGTGTGGGTGGGGGCCGTACATGGGTGCCTGGGTCCCTTGGGGGGTGTAGGGGGGGTCTCCTGGGTCACTTTGGGTGTGTGTGGGGGGGTCGCCTGGGTCACTTTTAGGGGTGGGGGTCGCCTGGGTTACTTTTAGGGGTGGGGGGCTGCACCCAAACATCTGGGTCCCAGTAGTGTGGGTGGGGGCCGTACATGGGTGCCTGGGTCCCTTGGGGGTGTAGGGGGGGTCACCTGGGTCACTTTGGGTGTAGGGGGGGGTCACCTGGGTCACTTTTAGGGCTGGGGGGTCATCTGGGTCACTTTAGGGGTGGGGGGGCAGCACCCAAACATCTGGGTCCCAGTGGTGTGGGTGGGGGCCATACATGGGTGCCTGGGTCCCTTGGGGGGTGTAGGGGGGGTCACCTGGGTCACTTTGGGTGTAGGGGGGGGTCGCCTGGGTCACTTTTAGGGGTGGGGGGTCGCCTGGGTCAGTTTAGGGGTGGGGGGCAGCACCCAAACATCTGGGTCCCAGTAGTGTGGGTGGGGGCCGTACATGGGTGCCTGGGTCCCTTGGGGGATGTAGGGGGGGGTCACCTGGGTCACTTTGGGTGGGGGGGGGGTCGCCTGGGTCAGTTTAGGGGTGGGGAGTCGCCTGGGTCACTTTAGGGGTGGGGGGCAGCACCCAAACATCTGGGTCCCACTGGTGTGGGTGGGGGCCGTACATGGGTGCCTGGGTCCCTTGGGGGGTGTAGGGGGGGTCTCCTGGGTCACTTTGGGTGTAGGGGGGGGGTCACCTGGGTCGCTTTTAGGGGTGGGGGGTCGCCTGGGTCACTTTAGGGGTGGGGGGGCAGCACACAAACATCTGGGTCCCAGTGGTGTGGGTGGGGGCCGTACATGGGTGCCTGGGTCCCTTGGGGGGTGTAGGGGGGGTCTCCTGGGTCACTTTGGGTGTGTGGGGGGGGTCGCCTGGGTCGCTTTTAGGGGTGGGGGTCGCCTGGGTCACTTTTAGGGGTGGGGGGTCGCCTGGGTCACTTTTAGGGGTGGGGGGCTGCACCCAAACATCTGGGTCCCAGTAGTGTGGGTGGGGGCCGTACATGGGTGCCTGGGTCCCTTGGGGGGTGTAGGGGGGGTCTCCTGGGTCACTTTGGGTGTGGGGGGGTCGCCTGGGTCACTTTGGGATTGGGGGGGCTGCGCCTGGTCGCCTGGGTCCCTTTGGGTGGGGTGGGGTCTGCACCCAGATGCCTGAGCCCCTTTTGGGGTGGGGGGGCTGTACCGGGTCGCCTGGGTCCCTTTGGGGGTCAGGGAGCCAGGGAGTGGGACCCCCCGATCTTCTGGGGTCCCGGGGAGGGGGGGGGTGTCATGGTGCTGAGACATCCCGTTGCTGGGTGCCGGGGCGGTGGGTGTCACTGGGTGGGGGTCCCAGCCCCCCCCTCCCATGCTGACAGCAGCGGGGGGGGCAGTGGGTGGCACGGGGGGGATCGGTGTGTCCCCAGGGGGTGGGCGTTCCCTGGCTCCCAGGTCCCGGGGGGTCAGGGTGGTGGGGCCCACCGGGTGCCGGGGTGCCGGGTGTCGCGGGGCGGGGGTCCCGGCCCCCTCCCCCGGTGCTGACGGCCTCGGCAGCGGGAGGCGCAGGTGAAGTTCCACGTGCTGCTCACGTCCTACGAGCTCATCACCATCGACCAGGCGGCGCTGGGCTCCATCCGCTGGGCCTGTCTCGTGGTGGACGAAGCCCACCGCCTCAAAAACAACCAGTCCAAGGTACCTGACCCCCCCCCCCCCCCTCCACCCCCCCAAGGCGGCGGGGGCACCCGGGACGAGGGGTGGGGGGCACCCAGGGACACGGGGAAGGGTGCTGGGGTCTCTGGGTCCCTGGGGTGGGAGGTGTCCGGGGATATGGGGAAGGGTCCCTGGGGTGGGGGGCACCCTAGGAACACGGGACGAGGGGTGGGGGGCACCCAGGGACACAGGGAAGGGTGCTGGGGTCTCTGGGTCCCTGGGGTGGGAGGTGTCCGGGGATATGGGGAAGGGTCCCTGTGTCCCTGGGGTGGGGGGGCACCAGGGACGAGGGGTGGGGGGCACCCTAGGGACATGGGATGTGGGGTGGGAGGTGTCCGGGGATATGGGGAAGGGTCCCTGTGTCCCTGGGGTGGGGGGGGCACCAGGGACGAGGGGTGGGGGGCACCCTGGGGACATGGGATGTGGGGTGGGGGGCACCCAGGGACACAGGGAAGGCTGCTGGGGTCTCTGGGTCCCTGGGGTTGGAGGTGTCCGGGGATATGGGGAAGGGTCCCTGGGGTGGGGGGCACCCTAGGGACACGGGACGAGGGGTGGGGGGCACCCAGGGACACAGGGAAGGGTGCTGGGGTCTCTGGGTCCCTGGGGTGGGAGGTGTCCGGGGATATGGGGAAGGGTCCCTGGGGTGGGGGGCACCCTAGGGACACGGGACGAGGGGTGGGGGGCACCCAGGGACACAGGGAAGGGTGCTGGGGTCTCTGGGTCCCTGGGGTGGGAGGTGTCCGGGGATATGGGGAAGGGTCCCTGGGGTGGGGGGCACCCTAGGGTCACGGGACGTGGGGTGGGGGGCACCCAGGGACACAGGGAAGGGTGCTGGGGTCTCTGGGTCCCTGGGGTGGGAGGTGTCCGGGGATATGGGGAAGGGTCCCTGTGTCCCTGGGGTGGGGGGGCACCAGGGACGAGGGGTGGGGGGCACCCTAGGGACATGGGATGTGGGGTGGGGGGGCACCCAGGGACACAGGGAAGGCTGCTGGGGTCTCTGGGTCCCTGGGGTGGGAGGTGTCCGGGGATATGGGGAAGGGTCCCTGGGGTGGGGGGCACCCAGGGACACGGGACGAGGGGTGGGGGGCACCCAGGGACACGGGGAAGGGTGCTGGGGTCTCTGGGTCCCTGGGATGGGAGGTGTCCGGGGATATGGGAAGGTTCCCTGGTGTGGGGGTGGCACCCGGGACAATGGGTGGGGGGCACCCAGGGACACGGGGCTGTGGGGTGGGGGCACCCTGGGATGCAGGGAAGGGTCCCTGGGTCCCTTGGAGGGGTCCTTGGGGAGGGGGTGCCCAGACCCCTGGGTGCTGTTGGGAGCATGCCCAGACCCCTGGGTGCTGTTAGGGGGGGGGTTGCCCAGACCCCTGGACCCTTGGGGAGGGGGGTGCCCGGACCCCTGGGTGCTGTTGGGGGGGGTTGCCCAGACCCCTGGACCCTTGGGGGGGGGGGGGGCCCAGACCCTGGGTGCTGTTGGGGGGTGCCCAGACCCCTGGGTGCTGTTGGGGCGTGCCCAGACCTTGGGTGCTGTTGAGGGGGGGCTTGCCCAGACCCCTGGGTGCTGTTGGGGGGGGGTTGCCCGGACCCCTGGGTGCTGTTGGGGGGGGTGCCCAGACCCCTGGGTGCTGTTGAGGGGGGGCTTGCCCAGACCCCTGGGTGCTGTTGGGGGGGTGCCCAGACCCCTGGGTGCTGTTGAGGGGGGCTTGCCCAGACCCCTGGGTGCTGTTGGGGGGGGTGCCCAGACCCATGTCCCCAGGGTGGGGGGCACCCACTGCCACTGGGTGCTATGGCGGTCGGGGGAGGGGAGACGTTCCCTGGACACCAGGGTGCTGGGTGCCCTGGGGTGGGTCAGGGGGTGCCCCGGCTGGGCTGGGGGCGTGGTGTGGTGGTGGTGTGGTGGTGAGGGGGGGTCACTCCCACCCACCGCTCTCCGCTGTGCCCCCTCCCCAGTTTTTCCGGGTGCTGAACGGGTACAAGATCGAGCACAAGCTGCTGCTGACGGGCACCCCGCTGCAGAACAACCTGGAGGAGCTCTTCCACCTCCTCAACTTCCTCACCCCCGAGCGCTTCAAGTACGGACCCCCGGGACCCCCCCCCAGACCCCCTCGGGCCCCTCCCATCCCCCCTGCCCCCACCCGCAGCCCTCCGACACTGCTGTGTCTCTGCGTGTGTCCCATGGTAGCCCCCCCCCCCCCGTCTTCTGGGGGCCCCTCCTGCAGGGTGTCCCCCCCTCCCGTGTCCCCGTGCCCCCCCACCATGTCACACTGACCCCCCCACGTCGCGCTGACCCCCCCCCACATCACGCTGACCCCCCCTACGTCGCTCTATCCCCCCACCTCCCATCCCCTGTCCCCATGGCCCTTCACCCCACCCGTGTTCCAGCCTCCCCCAGCCCCCTCCCCATGTCCTTGTGGCCCCCCCACATCACACTGACACCCCCCCCATCACACTGACCCCCCCCACATCACGCTGACCCCCCCTACGTCGCTCTATCCCCCCACCTCCCATCCCCTGTCCCCATGGCCCTTCACCCCACCCGTGTTCCAGCCTCCCCCAGCCCCCTCCCCATGTCCTTGTGGCCCCCCCACATCACACTGACACCCCCCCCCATCATGCTGCCGCCCCCCCCCCATCACTCTGTACCCCCATCTCCCATCCCCTGTCCCCATGGCCCTTCACCCCACGGGCTGTCCCCGTGTCCCAGCCCCCTCCCATGTCTCTGGGGCCCCCTAGGTCACACTGACCCCCCCCCATCACACTGACCCCCCCCCAATCACACTGACACCCCTCCCCCATCACACTGACCCCCCCACATCACTCTATCCCCCCATCTCCCATCCCGTGTCCCCAAGTCCCTTCACCCCACGGTCTGTCCCCGTGTCCCAGCTGCCCCCAGCCCCCTCCCCATGTCCTTGTGGCCCCCCCTCATCACACTGACCCCCCCCCCCATCACACTGACCCCCCCCCACATCACGCTGCCCCCCCCTACATCTCTCTATCCCCCCATCTCCCATCCCCTGTCCCCATGGCCCGTCACCCCACGGGCTGTCCCCGTGTCCCAGCCGCCCCCAGCCCCTTCCCCATGTCCTTGTGGCCCCCCCATCACGCTGACCCCCCCCCCCCATCACACTGAGCCCCCCCACATCACGCTGCCCCCCCCACGTCGCTCTATCCCCCCATCTCCCATCCCCTGTCCCCATGGCCCTTCACCCCACGGGCTGTCCCCGTGTCCCAGCCGCCCCCAGCCCCCTCCCCATGTCCTTGTGGCCCCCCCTCATCACACTGACCCCCCCCCCATCACGCTGACCCCCCCCCCTCATCACGCCGTCCCCCCCCCAGCAACCTGGAGGGTTTCCTGGAGGAGTTTGCCGACATCTCCAAGGAGGACCAGATCAAGAAGCTCCACGACCTGCTGGGGCCCCACATGCTGCGCCGCCTCAAGGCCGACGTCTTCAAGAACATGCCGGCCAAGACCGAGCTCATCGTGCGCGTCGAGCTCAGCCCCATGCAGAAGTACGCGGGGGTTCCTGGGGGCGGGGGGGTCCCCTGGGGGCGGGGGGCACCCCAGGATGGAGGGTGGGGGGCACCCAGGCTCTTGGATCCATGGAGGAAGGGTGCACCCCGACACCAGGGTCCCTGGGGGTTGGTGGAGCTCAGCCCCATGGGGATGTACGTGGGCGTCCTGTGGGTGCTGGGGGGGGTCCCCTGGGGGTGGGGGGGTCCCTGGGGGCGGGGGGCACCCCAGGACGGAGGGTGGGGGGCACCCAGGCTCTTGGATCCATGGAGGAAGGGTGCACCCCGACACCGGGGTCCCTGGGGGTTGGTGAAGCTCAGCCCCATGGGGATGTACATGGGCGTCCTGTGGGTGCTGGGGGTCCCGTGGGTGCTGGGGGTCCTGTGGGTGCTGGGGGGGTCCCCTGGGGGCAGGGGGCACCCCAGGACGGAGGGTGGGGGGCACTCAGGCTCTTGGATCCATGGAGGAAGGGTGCACCCCGACACTGGGGTCCCTGGGGCTTGGTGGAGCTCAGCCCCATGGGGATGTACATGGGGGTCCCGTGGGTGCTGGGGGTCCCGTGGGTGTTGGGGGGGCCCCTGGGGGCGGGGGGGTCCCCTGGGGGCGGGGGGCACCCCAGGACGGAGGGTGGGGGGCACCCAGGCTCTTGGATCCATGGAGGAAGGGTGCACCCCGACACCGGGGTCCCTGGGGGTTGGTGGAGCCCAGCCCCATGGGGATGGACATGGGGATCCCGTGGGTGCTGGGGGGGTCTCCTGGGGGTGGGGGGGTCCCTGGGGGCGGGGGCACCCCAGGACGGAGGGTGGGGGGCACTCAGGCTCTTGGATCCATGGAGGAAGGGTGCACCCCGACACCGGGGTCCCTGGGGCTTGGTGAAGCTCAGCCCCATGGGGATGTATGTGGGGATCCCGTGGGTGCTGGGGGGTCCCCTGGGGGCGGGGGATCCCGTGGGTGTTGGGGGGGTCCCCTGGGTGCTGGGGGCACCCCAAGATGGAGGGTGGGGGGCACCCAGGCTCTTGGATCCATGGAGGAAGGGTGCACCCCGACACTGGGGTCCCTGGGTGTTGGTGAAGCTCAGCCCCATGGGGATGTATGTGGGCGTCCTGTGGGTGCTGGGGGTCCCGTGGGTGCTGGGGGGGGGTCCCCTGGGTGCTGGGGGCACCCCAGGACGGAGGGTGGGGGGCACCCAGGCTCTTGGATCCATGGAGGAAGGGTGCACCCCGACACCGGGGTCCCTGGGGCTTGGTGGAGCCCAGCCCCATGGGGATGTGCGTGGGGGTCCTGTGGGTGCTGGGGGTCCCGTGGGTGCTGGGGGGGGTCCCTGGGGGCGGGGGGCACCCCAAGATGGAGGGTGGGGGGCACTCAGGCTCTTGGATCCATGGAGGAAGGGTGCACCCCGACACTGGGGTCCCTGGGTGTTGGTGAAGCTCAGCCCCATGGGGATGTATGTGGGCGTCCTGTGGGTGCTGGGGGTCCCGTGGGTGCTGGGGGGGGGTCCCCTGGGTGCTGGGGGCACCCCAGGACGGAGGGTGGGGGGCACCCAGGCTCTTGGATCCATGGAGGAAGGGTGCACCCCGACACCGGGGTCCTTGGGGGTTGGTGGAGCTCAGCCCCATGGGGATGGACATGGGGGTCCCGTGGGTGCTGGGGGGGTCCCATGGGTGCTGGGGGGGGTCCCCTGGGTGCTGGGGGCACCCCAGGACGGAGGGTGGGAGGCACCCAGGCTCTTGGATCCATGGAGGAAGGGTGCACCCCGACACCGGGGTCCTTGGGGGTTGGGGGCTCAGCCCCATGGGGATGTACATGGGGGTGCCGGGGTTCCGGGGGTCCCGGGGGTGCCGTGACCCACCCCCCCGGACACCCCGGTGCCCCCCCTTCCCCCCCCCCCGCAGGAAGTACTACAAGTACATCCTGACGCGGAACTTCGAGGCGCTGAACTCGCGGGGGGGCGGGAACCAGGTGTCGCTGCTCAACATCATGATGGACCTGAAGAAGTGCTGCAACCACCCCTACCTCTTCCCCGTCGCCGCCATGGTGGGGCCCGGGGGGGGGGCCGGGGGGCTGGGGGGGCTGGGGGGGGGGTCCCGGGGCGGGGGGCGCTGGGGGTGCCGGGATGCGGGATACGGAGGGTTGGAGGGATGCGGAGAGGGCTCGGGGTGTGGGGTGGAGGGGTGGGGGACATGTGGGGGGGGGGGGGCGGGGGGGGAGATTTGGGGGGGGGTGGGGGAATTGGGGGGACATGGAATCGGGGATGGATGGGGGACAGAGGGATGAGGGGGGTGGAGGGGGGGCTGGGGGGGGCCGTGAGGGATGGAGGGGGGGCAGGGGGGATGGGGGGGGCCACGGGGCATGGTGGGGGGGCAAGGGGATGGGAGGACATGGGGGGGTGGAGGGGGTCATGGGGTGGGGGAATTGGGGGGGACACGGGAATCGGGGATGGAGGGGGGACAGAGGGATGAGGGGGGTGGAGGGGGTGGGACATGGGAGGGGGTGGAGGGGGGGCTGGGGGGATGGGGGGGGCCGTGAGGGATGGAGGGGGGGCAGGGAGGATGGGGGGACATGGTGGGGTGGAGGGGGTTATGGGGTGAGTGGAGGGGGGGTGGGGGAATTGGGGGGGACATGGGAATTGGGGATGGAGGGGGGAGAGAGGGATGAGGGGGGTGGAGGGGGGTGGGACATGGGAGGGGGTGGAGGGGGGGCGAGGGGGGATGGGGGGGCCATGGGGGGGGGATGGGGGGGGTCATGGAATGGAGGGATGGAGTGGGACAGGGATGCAGGGGGTGGAGGGGGGTGGGACATGGAGGGGTGGAGGGGGGGCTGGGGAGATGGGGGGGCCACGGGGCATGGGGGTGGGCAGGGGTCATGGGGTGGGTGGAGGGGGGGTGGGGGAATTGGGGGGGACATGGGAATTGGGGATGGAGGGGGGACAGAAGGATGAGGGGGGTGGAGGGATGAGGGGCATGGGGGGGTTGAGGGGGGCTGGGGAGATGGGGGGGGGGCAGGGGATGAGGCGGTCATGGGGGGCTCATGGGGGAATGGGGGGGGGTCATGGGGGGTGGAGGGGGCCAGGGGGCTGGGGGGGGCGTAGGAATCAGGGATGGAGTGGGACAGGGATGCAGGGGGTGAAGGGAGAGGGGGGGACACGGGGGGGGTGGAGGGGGAAGAAGGATCCTTCCTTGGGGGGTCAGAGGGACACGGGGGCACGGGGGGGTGACAGGGGGACACAGAGGGGTTGGGGGATGTCGGGGGGGTGGGGTGAAATGGGGACACGGGGGGGGCACAGGCCAGAGTCACCTGAGGGGACACAGAGGGTGGCAGCCGGGGGACGAAGGGACACGGGGGGGGTCCCGGGGGACATGTGGGGGCGTCTCGGGGGACGTGGCGGTGACACCCCCCCCCCTGCCCCTAGGAGTCCCCGAAGCTGCCGAGCGGCGCCTACGAGGGGGGGGCACTCATCAAGGCCTCGGGGAAGCTGCTGCTGCTCCAGAAGATGCTGCGGAAGCTCAAGGAGCAGAGCCACCGGGTGCTCATCTTCTCCCAGGTGGGACCCCCCCCCCACCCCCCGGGACCCCCCCGCACCCACCGGGACCCCCCTGCACCCACAGGAACCCCCACAGCCCCCCCAGTCACCTACAGACCCCCCAGAGCCACCGGGTGCTCATCTTCTCCCAGGTGGGACCCCCCCTGACCCCTCGGGACCCCCTGCACCCACAGGGACCCCCCACACCCACAGGGACCCCCACAGCCCCCCCAGTCACCTAGAGCCCCCCCAGAGCCACCGGGTGCTCATCTTCTCCCAGGTGGGACCCCCCCCCGACCCCCTGAGACCCCCCGGGACCCCCCCCCACCCACAGGGACCCCCCTGCACCCACAGGGACCCCCCCACACCCACAGGGACCCCCACAGCCCCCCCAGTCACCTAGAGCCCCCCCAGAGCCACCGGGTGCTCATCTTCTCTCAGGTGGGACCCCCCCCGACCCCCTGAGACCCCCCGGGACCCCCCCCACCACAGGGACCCCCACAGCCCCCCCAGTCACCTACAGACCCCCCAGAGCCACCGGGTGCACATCTTCTCCCAGGTGGGCCCCCCCCGGACCCCCCAAGACCCCTGGGACCCCCCCCACCCACAGAGACACCCCCGCACCCACAGGGACCCCCACAGCCCCCCCAGTCACCTGCAGACCCCCCAGAGCCACCGGGTGCTCATCTTCTCCCAGGTGGGACCCCCCCGGGACCCCCCCACCCACAGGGACCCCCCCCGCACGCACAGGGAGCCCCCAGGACCCCCACAGCCCCCACCCTGGCCTCCCAGTCGGACCAGTAGGGGGTGCTCCGCCCCCCCGGGGTGCTCCCAGTCTCACCAGTGCCCACCCCAGCCCCCCGGATCCTCCCAGTATGACCAGTAGGGGATGCCCTGCCCCCCAGGGTGCTCTCAGTCTGACCAGTAGGGGGTGCTCCGCCCCCCCGGGGTGCTCCCAGTCTCACCAGTGCCCACCCCAGCCCCCTGGGTCCTCCCAGTCTGACCAGTAGGGGCGCGCCCTGCCCCCCCGGGGTGCTCCCAGTCTGACCAGTGCCCACCCCAGCCCCCCGGATCCTCCAGTCTGACCAGTAGGGGGTGCCCTGCCCCCCTGGGGTGCTCCCAGTCTGACCAGTGCCCGCAGATGACGAAGATGCTGGACCTGCTGGAGGATTTCCTGGACTACGAGGGCTACAAGTACGAGCGCATCGACGGGGGCATCACGGGGGCCCTGCGCCAGGAGGCCATCGACCGCTTCAACGGTAGGACCCCGCGTCCGGGGGCGCCCCGGTGGGTGGGGGGGGACACCCCAGCGTCCATGGGGGACCCCAGTGTCTGGGGGGGGGGGCACAGGTAGTCAGGGGGAGCAAGGTTTTGGGGGTCATCAAGGGTTTGGGGGAGGGACTCAGGTGTCTGGGGGGCACCCAAGAAGTTCAGGGGGGGTCTCAGGTGTTTTGGGGGGGACACCCAGGTGTCCTGGAGCCCCAGGAGTTCAGGGGGGTCCCGGGTGTTCGGGGGGGACACCCCAGTGTCCTGAGGAGACCCCAGTGTCTGGGGGGGCACAGGTAGTCAGGAGGAGCAAGGTTTTGGGAGTCACAAAGGTGTTGGGGGCACCCAGGTTTCTGGGGGTACCCAGGAGTTCAGGGGGGTCCCGGGTGTTTGGGGGGGACACCCCAGGGTGCTGGGGAACTCCAGTGTCTGGGGGGGCACAGGTAGTCAGGGGGAGCAAGGTTTTGGGGGTCATCAAGGGTTTGGGGAGGGACTCAGGTGTCTGGGGGGCCACCCAAGAAGTTCAGGGGGGTCCCGGGTGTTCGGGGGGGACACCCCAGTGTCTGAGGAGACCCCAGTGTCTGGGGGGGCACAGGTAGTCAGGAGGAGCAAGGTTTTGGGAGTCACAAAGGTGTTGGGGGCACCCAGGTTTCTGGGGGTACCCAGGAGTTCAGGGGGGTCCCGGGTGTTTGGGGGGGACACCCCAGGGTGCTGGGGAACTCCAGTGTCTGGGGGGGCACAGGTAGTCAGGGGAGCAAGGTTTTGGGGGTCATCAAGGGTTTGGGGAGGGACTCAGGTGTCTGGGGGGCCACCCAAGAAGTTCAGGGGGTCCCGGGTGTTTCGGGGGGGACACCCCAGTGTCTGAGGAGACCCCAGTGTCTGGGGGGGCACAGGTAGTCAGGAGGAGCAAGGTTTTGGGAGTCACAAAGGTGTTGGGGGCACCCAGGTTTCTGGAGGTACCCAGGAATTCAGGGGGGTCCCGGGTGTTTTGGGGGACACCCCAGGGTGCTGGGGAACTCCAGTGTCTGGGGGGGCACAGGTACTCAGGGGGAGCAAGGTTTTGGGGGTCCCTAAGATTTTGGGGACACCCAGGTGTCTGGGGATACCCAGGAATTTGGGGGGTCCCAGGTGTTTGGGGGGGACACCCCAGGGTGCCTGGGGACCCAGTGTCTAGGGGGGCACAGGTAGTCAGGGGGAGCAAGGTTTTGGGGACACCCAGGTGTCTGGGGATACCCAGGAATTTGGGGGGTCCCAGGTGTTTGGGGGGGACACCCCAGGGTGCCTGGGGGACCCCAGTGTCTAGGGGGGCACAGGTAGTCAGGGGGAGCAAGTTTTTGGGGTCACCAAATTTTTGGGGGACCCAGTGTCTGGGGGTACCCAGGAATTCAGGGGGGTCCCAGGTGTTTGGGGGGGACACGCTGGTGTCCTGGGGCCCCAGGAGTTCAGGGGGTCCTGGGTGTTTGTGGGGGACACCCCAGGGTCCTGGGGAACTCCAGTGTCTGGGGGGCACAGGTAGTCAAGGGGAGCAAGGTTTTGGGGGTCACCAAGTTTTTGGGGGGACCCAGGTGTCTGGGGGTACCCAGGAATTCAGGGGGGTCCCAGGTGTTTGGGGGGGGACACAGGGGTGTCCTGAGGCCCCAGGAGTTCAGGGGGGACCCCAGTGTCCAGTGGGAGACCCATGGAGTCAGGGGGGGACCCAGACATCTGGGAGACCCCCAGATATTGGGGGGGACCGCCAGGCATCTGGGCCCTGCACCCCTCTCAAGGCAGGATGGGGTGGGGGGTGACACCCCCCAGGGTGCTTTTGGGGGTGTGGGGGGCAATTTCCTTGGGTGCAGCAACACTGGGGGGATGGGGAGGATGAGAGGGGGTTGGGGCCGGGGGGCCCCTGCCCCTTGCCGATGTCAGGGTGGGGATGGTGGGGTTCCTGGGTTTGGGGGAGCAGCGCTGGGGAACTGGGGGGAAGGGTCCCGGGTTTGGGGAGGGGGGGGCTGGCCCCCCCCGCTGACGCCGGGGGGGCAGCGCCGGGGGCGCAGCAGTTCTGCTTCCTGCTGTCGACGCGGGCCGGGGGCCTCGGCATCAACCTGGCCACCGCCGACACCGTCGTCATCTTCGACTCCGACTGGAACCCCCACAACGACATCCAGGTCTGTCACCTGCACGGCGTCACCCGCACGGCACCCTGTCACCCACCCAGCACCCTGTCACCCTGCTCAGCACCCTGTCACCCGCCCGGCGTCACCCACCCAGCACCCTGTCACCTGCTTGGCATCACCCACCCGACACCCTGTCACCCACCCAGCACCATGTCAACCACTCAGCATCCCCTGCCTGACACCCTGTCACCTTCCCGGCCCCCTGTCACACACCCAGCGTCACCCACCTGGCACCCTGTCACCCATCCTGGCACCCTGTCACCCTGCTCAGCATCCTGTCACCTGCTTGGCATCACCCACCTGACACCCTGTCACCCATCCCGGCACCATGTCAACCACTCAGCATCTCCTGCCTGACACCCTGTCACCTTCCCGGCCCCCTGTGACACACCCCGCGTCACCCACCTGGCGCCCTGTCACCCACCCAGCACCCTGCCACCCACCCAGTGTGACCCGCCCCACCACCCTGTCCCCCACCCTAATACCCTGTCCCCCATCCTCCCCCCGTTTCTCTCACCCTGTCCCCATGTCCCCCACTGCCACCGTGGCCCCCCCCGCTCCGGCGTGTCCCCCGCCACCATGTCCCTGCTCTGACGCGTTCCCCACCCCAACATCCCTCCTGCCACCACCCCTTCCCCGCCCGGACGCGTCCCCCATCTCCCCTTCCCCGCCACGTCCCCGGTGACGCGTCCCCGTCCCCGCAGGCCTTCAGCCGGGCGCACCGCATCGGCCAGGCCAACAAGGTGATGATCTACCGGTTCGTCACGCGCGCGTCGGTGGAGGAGCGCATCACGCAGGTGGCCAAACGCAAGATGATGCTGACGCACTTGGTGGTGCGCCCGGGGCTGGGCTCCAAGGCCGGCTCCATGTCCAAGCAGGAGCTTGATGACATCCTTAAGTTTGGCACCGAGGAACTATTCAAGGATGAGAATGAGGGTCAGCACCCAACCCGCTGGGGTGGGATGGGCTTTTGGGGGGCACGTGGAGGGACGTGGGAGGACGTGGTAGGGTGTTGGAGGTGGTGGTGGAACGTGGGGGGTGGTGGTGGGCCGTGGGAGGCCGTGGTGGACGGTGGGAGCTGTGGTGGGCCATCGGAGGCCATGGGGGGCTGTGGGAGGCGATGGTGGGCCGTTGGAGGCCGTGGGAGGCTGTGGTGGGCCATCGGAGGCCATGGGGGGCTGTGGGAGGCGATGGTGGGCCGTTGGAGGCCGTGGGAGGCTGTGGTGGGCCATCGGAGGCCATGGGAGGTGGTGGTGAGACATGGTTGGGACGTGGTAGGGTGTTGGAGGTGGTGGTGGGACTTGATGAGCCGTGGGGGGCAGTGGTGGGCCGTGGGAGGCCATGGGGGGCCATCAGAGGCCGCGGTGGGCCATGGGAGGCCATGGTGGGCTGTGGGAGGCCGTGGTGGGCCGTGGGAGGCCGCGGTGGGCCGTGGAAGGCCGTGGTGGGCCGTGGGAGGCGGTGGTGGGCCATGGGAGGCCGTGGTGGGACAAGGTGAGACATGGTAGGGTGTTGGAGGCTGTGGTGGGCCACTGGAGGCGATGATGGGCCGTTGGAGGCAATGGTAGGACGTGGGAGGCCGTGGTGAGAGGTGGTGGGACATTGGTGGTCGTGGTGAGACATGGTAGGACGTAGGAGGCCGTGGTGAGAGGTGGTGGGACGTTGGTGGTCGTGGTGAGACATGGTAGGACGTAGGAGGCCGTGGTGAGAGGTGGTGGGACGTTGGTGGTCGTGGTGGGACGTGGTAGGACATGGGAGGCCATGATGAGAGGTGGTGGGACGTTGGTGGTCGTGGTGGGACATGGTAGGATGTGGGAGGCCGTGGTGAGAGGTGGTGGGACGTGGTAGGACATGGGAGGCCATGGTGAGAGGTGGTGGGACATTGGTGGTCGTGGTGGGACATGGTAGGACGTGGGAGGCCGTGGTGGGACATGGTAGGACGTGGGAGGCCGTGGTGAGACGTGGTGGGACCTTGGTGGTTGTGGTGGGACATGGTAGGATGTGGGAGGCCGTGGTGAACTGTGACTGGGCTTGCAAAGCCACGATGGGACACGCAAGGCCAAGATGGGGCTGTGGTGGGTCGTGTGAGGCCGTGGTGGGACACCTGAGGTCATGAGGGGGCTGTGACAGGTCATGAAAAGCCGTGACGGGATGTGCAAGGTCATGATGGATACGTAAAGCCATGGCGGGGCTGTGGTGGGACGTGTGGGGCTGTGGTGGGACACATGAGGCCATGGTGGGACGTGCGAGACCGTGGTGGGACACGCAAGGCCATGATGGGGCTGTGATGGGTCAAAGCTACGGTGGGACGTTTGAGGTCGTGATGGGATGTGTGAGGCCGTGGCAGGACACGCGAGACCATGAAATGTCACGCAAAGCCATGATGGAACGTACGGGGTCATGATTGGACACGCAAGGCCATGCTGGGGCCTTGGTGGGACACGTGAGGCCACGTCAGGAGGTGCGAGGCCGCCGTGGGGTTGGTGTGAGAGGCTGTGACAGGACTGCGATGGGACGTGTGACATGGTGACCAGGTGTGCAAGGCCGGGCCAGGTTGTGACGGTCCATGTCAGTGTGTGTCACGCCATTCTGGGTCATGCCAGGCCACGCCGGGCCATGCCAGACTGTGATGGGCCATGTTGAGCCACGTCGGGCCGTATTGGGCCGTGTTGGACCATATTGGTCCATGTTAGACCGTGTTGGACCATGGTATTGGACTGTGTTGGGCCACATTGAGCTGTACTGGGCTGTGCTGGACCGTGTTGGGCTGTAGTAGGTCACGTCAGGCTGTGTTGGGCCATGTAGGACCGTGTTGGGCCATATTGGACTGTGTTGGGCCATGTCAGGCCATGTTGGACTGTATAGGGCTATGCTGGGCCATGTGCGGCCACGTTGGGCCATGTTGAAGTATACTGGGCCGCACTGGGCCGTGTCAGCCTTGTTGGACCATGCTGGGCTGTGTGGGGCCACACTGGACCATATTGGGCCGTGCTGGACTGTGTTGGGCCATGCTGGGCCACACTGGGCCGTGTCAGGCCTTGTTGGGCCACACTGGGCCATGTTGGACCATGTGGAACTGTGTTGGACCATGCTGGACTGAGTTGGAGCATGTTGGGTTCTGTGAGGCCATGTTGAACCGTGTTGGACCGTATTGGGACACACTGGGCCGCGCTGCAGCATGTTGGGCCATGCTGGACTGTGTTGGACCATGTCAGGCCATGTGGGGTCATCTTGGACCATGTTGGACCATGTTGGGCCACGTGAGGCTGTATGGGGCCATATCAGGCCATGCTGGACTGTGTCGGGCCATACTGGACCCTGTTGGGCCATGTCGAGCGATGTCAGGCTGTGTTGGACCGTATCAGGCCATGTTGGGCCGTGTGGGACCATGTTGGGCCGTGTGGGACCATGTTGGGCCGTGTGGGACCATGTTGGGCCGTGTGGGACTGGTTTGGGCCGTGTCGAACCATGTTGGACTGTGTTGGACTATGTTGGACCATGTCAGGCTATATTGGACCATGTCGGGCCATGTTGGACTGTGTTGGGCCATGTTGAGCCATGTGGGACCATGTTGGGCCGTGTGGGACTCCTTTGGGCCGTGTCAGGCCATGTCGGACTGTGTTGGACCGCGTTGGGCCATGTTGGGCCATGTGAGGCTGTATGAGGCCATGTTGGACCATGTTGGGCCGTGTCAGACCGTGTTGGGCCATGTCGAGCCATGTCAGACCATGTCGGACCGTGTCAGACCATGTCGGACCGTGTCAGACCATGTTGGACCGTGTCAGGCCATCTTGGGCCATGTCGGACCGTGTTGGGCCATGTCGGACCATGTTGGACCATGTCGGACCATGTTGGGCCATGTTGGACTGTGTCGGACCATGTCGGACCGTGTTGGGCCATGTCGGACCGTGTTGGACCATGTTGGGCCATGTCAGACTGTGTTGGGCCATGTTGGGCCATCCTAGGCCATGTCGGGCCATCCTAGGCCATGTCGGGCCGTGTCAGACCGTGTTGGACCGTGTCGGACCATGTTGGGCCATGTTGGACTGTGTTGGACCATGTTGGGCCATGTCGGACCGTGTCGGACTATGTTGGGCCATGTCAGACCGTGTTGGGCCATGTTGGACCATGTTGGGCCATGTGAGGCTGTATGAGGCCATGTTGGACCATGTTGGGCCGTGTTGGACCGTGTTGGGCCATGTCGAGCCATGTCGGACCATGTTGGGCCGTGTCAGACCATGTTGGACCGTGTCAGGCCATCTTGGGCCATGTTGGACCGTGTTGGGCCATGTCGGACCATGTTGGACCATGTCGGACCATGTTGGGCCATGTTGGACCATGTCGGACCGTGTTGGGCCATGTCGGACCGTGTTGGACCATGTTGGGCCATGTCAGACTGTGTTGGGCCATGTTGGGCCATCCTAGGCCATGTCGGGCCGTGTCAGACCGTGTTGGGCCGTGTCGGACCGTGTTGGGCCATGTTGGACTGTGTTGGACCATGTTGGGCCATGTCGGACCGTGTCGGACTATGTTGGGCCATGTCAGACCGTGTTGGGCCATGTTGGACCATGTTGGGCCATGTGAGGCTGTATGAGGCCATGTTGGACCATGTTGGGCCGTGTCGGACCGTGTTGGGCCATGTCGAGCCATGTCGGACCATGTTGGGCCGTGTCAGACCATGTTGGACTGTGTCAGGCCATCTTGGGCCATGTCGGACCGTGTTGGGCCATGTCGGACCGTGTTGGGCCATGTCGGACCATGTTGGGCCATGTCGGACTGTGTCGGACCATGTCGGACCGTGTTGGGCCATGTCGGACCGTGTTGGACCATGTTGGGCCATGTCAGACTGTGTTGGGCCATGTTGGGCCATCCTAGGCCATGTCGGACCGTGTTGGACCATGTTGGGCCATGTCAGACTGTGTTGGGCCATGTCGGGCCATCCTAGGCCATGTCGGGCCGTGTCAGACCGTGTTGGACCATGTCGGACCATGTTGGGCCATGTTGGACTGTGTTGGACCATGTTGGGCCATGTCGGACCGTGTCGGACTATGTTGGGCCATGTCAGACCGTGTTGGGCCATGTCAGACCGTGTTGGGCCATGTTGGACCATGTTGGGCCATGTGAGGCTGTATGAGGCCATGTTGGACCATGTTGGGCCGTGTCGGACCGTGTTGGGCCATGTCGAGCCATGTCGGACCATGTTGGGCCGTGTCAGACCATGTTGGACTGTGTCAGGCCATCTTGGGCCATGTCGGACCGTGTTGGGCCATGTCGGACCGTGTTGGGCCATGTCGGACCATGTTGGGCCATGTCGGACCGTGTTGGACCATGTCGGACCGTGTTGGGCCATGTCGGACCATGTTGGACCATGTCGGACCATGTTGGGCCATGTTGGACTGTGTCGGACCATGTCGGACCGTGTTGGGCCATGTCGGACCGTGTTGGACCATGTTGGGCCATGTCAGACTGTGTTGGGCCATGTTGGGCCATCCTAGGCCATGTCGGGCCATCCTAGGCCATGTCGGGCCGTGTCAGACCGTGTTGGACCGTGTCGGACCATGTTGGGCCATGTTGGACTGTGTTGGACCATGTTGGGCCATGTCGGACCGTGTCGGACTATGTTGGGCCATGTCAGACCGTGTTGGGCCATGTTGGACCATGTTGGGCCATGTGAGGCTGTATGAGGCCATGTTGGACCATGTTGGGCCGTGTTGGACCGTGTTGGGCCATGTCGAGCCATGTCGGACCATGTTGGGCCGTGTCAGACCATGTTGGACCGTGTCAGGCCATCTTGGGCCATGTTGGACCGTGTTGGGCCATGTCGGACCGTGTTGGACCATGTCGGACCATGTTGGGCCATGTTGGACCATGTCGGACCGTGTTGGGCCATGTCGGACCGTGTTGGACCATGTAGGGCCATGTCAGACTGTGTTGGGCCATGTTGGGCCATCCTAGGCCATGTCGGGGCCGTGTCAGACCGTGTTGGGCCGTGTCGGACCATGTTGGGCCATGTCGGACCGTGTTGGGCCATGTTGGACTGTGTTGGACCATGTTGGGCCATGTCGGACCGTGTTGGGCCATGTTGGACCATGTTGGGCCATGTGAGGCTGTATGAGGCCATGTTGGACCATGTTGGGCCGTGTCGGACCGTGTTGGGCCATGTCGAGCCATGTCGGACCATGTTGAGCTGTGTCAGACCATGTTGGACCGTGTCAGGCCATCTTGGGCCATGTCGGACCGTGTTGGGCCATGTTGGACCGTGTTGGACCATGTCGGACCATGTTGGGCCATGTCGGACTGTGTTGGACCATGTCGGACCGTGTTGGGCCATGTCGGACCGTGTTGGACCATGTTGGGCCATGTCAGACTGTGTTGGGCCATGTTGGGCCATCCTAGGCCATGTCGGGCCGTGTCAGACCGTGTTGGACCGTGTCGGACCGTGTTGGGCCATGTCGGACCATGTTGGGCCATGTTGGACTGTGTTGGACCATGTTGGGCCATGTCGGACCGTGTCGGACTATGTTGGGCCATGTCAGACCGTGTTGGACCATGTTGGGCCATCTTAGGCCATGTCGGGCCGTGTTGGACCGTGCTGGACCATGTTGGGCCACGTTTGACCACATCAGGCCGCGTGGAGCCGTGCCGGGACCATGCCGGGACCGTGGTTGGGCTCGTGCCGGAGCCATGCCGGGACCGTGCTGGGGCCGTGCCCAGCCCGGCCGTGCCGGCACCATGTTGAGGCCGTGCCGGGGCCGTGCCAGGGACTGTGCCGGGGCCATGCTGGGACCGTGCCGGGACTGTGCCGGAGCTGTGCCGAGGCCGTGCCGGGACCATGTTGAGGCCGTGCCGGGGCCATGTCGGGGTCGTGCCGGGACCGTGTCGGAGCCGTGCCGGGACAGTGCCGGAGCTGTGCCGAGGCCGTGCTGCGACCATGTTGGGGCCGTGCCGGGGCCATGTCGGGGCTGTGTTGGGGCCATGTCGGGGCTGTGTCGGGGCCGTGTCGGAGCCGTGCCGGGGCTGTGCCGGGGCCGTGCTGGGACCATGTCGGGGCTGTGCCGGGACCGTGCCAGGGCCATGCTGTGGCCGTGCTGGACTGTGTCAGAGCCGTGCCGGGGCCGTGCCGAGGCCGTGCCGGGGCCGTGCCGGGGCCGTGCCCAGCCCGGCCGTGTCAGCGGCGTGTCGCCGGCGCAGGGGAGAACAAGGAGGAGGACAGCAGCGTCATCCACTACGACAACGAGGCATCGCCCGCCTGCTGGACCGCAACCAGGACGCCACCGACGACGCCGACGTGCAGAACATGAACGAGTACCTCAGCTCCTTCAAGGTGGCCCAGTACGTCGTGCGCGAGGAGGACAAGGTGCGTCGGGGGACGGGGGAGGGAGGGGCAGGGGGGGGGATGGAGATGATGGGGACAGTGGGGACGGTGGGGATGGTGGAGATGGTGGAGATGGGGATGGTGGAGAGAATGGAGAGGATGGGGGTGATGGAGATGGGGACGATGGAGAGGATGGAGATGGTGGAGATGGGGACGATGGAGAGGATGGGGTGATGGAGATGGAGAGGATGGAGAGGATGGAGGTGGTGGAGATGGGACGATGGAGAGGATGGGGACGATGGAGAGGATGGAGATGGGTGGAGATGGGGACGATGGAGAGGATGGGGTGATGGAGATGGGGATGATGGAGAGGATGGAGGTGGTGGAGATGGGACGATGGAGAGGATGGGGACGATGGAGAGGATGGAGATGGTGAGATGGGACGATGGAGAGGATGGAGGTGATGGAGATGGGGACGATGGAGAGGATGGAGAGGATGGAGGTGTGGAGATGGGGACGATGGAGAGGATGGAGAGGATGGGGGTGATGGAGATGGGGACGATGGAGAGGATGGGGATGATGGAGACGGTGGAGATGGGGACGATGGAGAGGATGGAGATGGGGACGATGGAGAGGATGGGGACGATGGAGAGGATGGAGATGGTGGAGATGGGGACGATGGAGAGGATGGAGATGGTGGAGATAGGGACGATGGAGAGGATGGGGGTGATGGAGATGGGGACGATGGAGAGGATGGAGATGGTGGAGATGGGGACGATGGAGAGGATGGGGGTGATGGAGATGGGGACGATGGAGAGGATGGGGGTGATGGAGATGGGGACGATGGAGAGGATGGAGATGGTGGAGATGGGGACAATGGAGAGGATGGGTGATGGAGACGGAGATGATGGGGGGTGATGGAGATGAGTTGATGGAGGGTGATGGAGACAAGTTGATGGAGATGATGGGGGGTGATGGAGATGAGTTGATGGAGATGATGGGGGTGATGGAGGTGATGGGGTGATGGACATGAGATGATGAAGACGATGGGGATGATGGAGATGGGAAGATGGAGGTGATGGGGTGATGGAGACTGGAGATTATGGGGTGGAGACGAGATGATGGAAACGATGGGGGTGATGGAGACGATGGGGGTGATGGACATGAGATAATGGAGACGATGGGGGATAGTGCAGGTGGGATGATGGGGTGATGGAGATGAGATGGAGACGATGGGGGTGATGGAACTGGAGGGGATGGAGATGATGAGGATGGAGGGGATGGGGATGATGGGAATGATCGAACTGGAGAGGATGGAGGGGATGGGGATGATGGGATGATGGAACTGGAGGGGATGGAGATGATGAGGATGGAGGTGATGGAGATGATGGGATGATGGACTGGAGGGGATGGGATGATGAAGATGGGGATGATGGGGATGATGGAACTGGAGGGGATGGAGATGATGCGGATGGAGATGATGGGGATGATGGAACTGGAGGGGATGGAGATGATGAGGATGGAGGGGATGGGATGATGGGGATGGAGGGGATGGAGGTGGAGATGGAGGTGATGGAGATGATGAGGATGGAGATGATGGAGCAGGAGCCCACAGAGCTGCCGGTGCCAGCTATGCAGACCCGGTGGTGACCCCCCCAGCCACCGGGGGCGGGGCTCGGCGGCACCCCGGGCGGGCGCTGACGCCGTGTGTGCGCAGATCGAGGAGATCGAGCGGGAGATCATCAAGCAGGAGGAGAACGTGGACCCCGACTACTGGGAGAAGCTGCTGCGGCACCACTACGAGCAGCAGCAGGAGGACCTGGGCGCAACCTGGGCAAGGGGAAGCGCGTGCGCAAGCAGGTCAACTACAACGACGCCGCCCAGGAGGACCAAGGTGGGCACTGGGGGGCACTGGGAGGCACTGGGATGGTACTGGGAGGACCTGGCACGCAACCTGGGCAAGGGGAAGCGCGTGTGCGCAAGCAGGTCAACTACAACGACCGCGCCCAGGAGGACCAAGGTGGGCACTGGGAGGAACTGGGAGGCACTGGGATGGTACTGGGAGGACTGGCACGCAACCTGGGCAAGGGGAAGCGCGTGCGCAAGCAGGTCAACTACAACGCCGCCGCCCAGGAGGACCAAGGTGGGCACTGGAGGAACTGGGAGGCACTGGGATGGTACTGGGAGGACCTGGCACGCAACCTGGGCAAGGGGAAGCGCGTGCGCAAGCAGGTCAACTACAACCGCCGCGCCAGGAGGACCAAGGTGGGCACTGGGAGGAACTGGGAGGCACTGGGATGGTACTGGGAGGACCTGGCACGCAACCTGGGCAAGGGGAAGCGCGTGCGCAAGCAGGTCAACTACAACCCGCCGCCCAGGAGGGACCAAGGTGGGCACTGGGAGGAACTGGGAGGCACTGGGATGGTACTGGGAGGACCTGGCACGCAACCTGGGCAAGGGGAAGCGCGTGCGCAAGCAGGTCAACTACAACGCCCGCGCCAGGACGACCAAGGTGGGCACTGGGAGGAACTGGGAGGCACTGGGATGGTACTGGGATGGCACTGGGAGGACCTGGCACGCAACCTGGGGCAAGGGGAAGCGCGTGCGCAAGCAGGTCAACTACAACGACGCTGCCCAGGAGGACCAAGGTGGGCACTGGGGGGTACTGGGATGGCACTGGGAGGAACTGGAGGCACTGGAATGGTACTGGGATGGCACTGGGGGGGACTGGCGCACAACCTGGGCAAGGGGAAGTGCTGTGCGCAAGCAGGTCAACTACAACGCCGCCGCCCAGGAGGACCAAGGTGGGCACTGGGAGGCACTGGGAGGAACTGGGAGGCACTGGGATGGTACTGGATGGCACTGGGAGGACCTGGCACGCAACCTGGGCAAGGGGAAGCGCGTGCGCAAGCAGGTCAACTACAACGATGCTGCCCAGGAGGACCAAGGTGGGCACTGGGGGGTACTGGGATGGCACTGGGAGGAACTGGGAGGCACTGGGATGGTACTGGGATGGCACTGGGAGGACCTGGCGCACAACCTGGGCAAGGGAAGCGCGTGCGCAAGCAGGTCAACTACAACGCCGCCGCCCAGGAGGACCAAGGTGGGCACTGGGAGGCACTGGGAGGAACTGGGAGGCAATGGGATGGTACTGGGATGGCACTGGGAGGACTGGCGCACAACCTGGGCAAGGGGAAGTGCGTGCGCAAGCAGGTCAACTACAACGCCGCCGCCCAGGAGGACCAAGGTGGGCACTGGGAGGCACTGGGAGGAACTGGGAGGCACTGGGATGGTACTGGGATGGCACTGGGAGGACCTGGCGCACAACCTGGGCAAGGGGAAGCGCGTGCGCAAGCAGGTCAACTACACGATGCTGCCCAGGAGGACCAGGTGGGCACTGGAGGGACTGGGACAGTATGCGAGGGCACTGGACCAGTATGCGAGGGCATGGAGGCACTGGGACAGTATGAGAGAGCACTGGGACCAGTATGAGAGGGCACTGGGAGGGGTCTTGATGCACTGGACACCCTTGCCCATGAGAACTGAGGTGGGTACAGGCTAACTGGGGGCACTGGGAGGAACTAGGAGGCACTGGAGCAGACTGGTCAGGTACTGGGATGGACTGGGAGACACTGGAGGATACTGGATGCACTGGGAGGTACTGAAGGGGGTACTGGGATGCACTGGGGTATACTGGGAGGTACTGGAGCAGACTGCTCAGGTACAGGGATGGACTGGGAGGTACTGAAGGGGTACTGGGATGCACTGGGGGGATACTGGAGGCACTGGAGCAGACTGCTCAGGTACTGGGATGGACTGGGATGCACTGGGGGGATACTGGATGCACTGGGAGGTACTGAAGAGATACTGGATGCACTGGGCGTATACTGGGAGGTACTGGAGCAGACTGCTCAGGTACAGGGATGGACTGGAGGTACTGAAGGGGTACTGGGATGCACTGGGGGGATATGGGAGGCACTGGAGCAGACTGCTCAGGTACTGGATGGACTGGGAGGTACTGAAGAGATACTGGGATGCACTGGGCGTATACTGGGAGGTACTGGAGCAGACTGCTCAGGTACAGGGATGGACTGGGAGGCACTGGGAGGTACTGAAGGGGTACTGGGATGCACTGGGGGGATACTGGGAGGCATGGAGCAGACTGCTCAGGTACTGGGATGGATGGGAGGTACTGAAGAGATACTGGGATGCACTGGGCGTATACTGGGAGGTACTGGAGCAGACTGCTCAGGTACAGGGATGGACTGGAGGCACTGGGAGGTACTGAAGGGGTACTGGGATGCACTGGGGGATACTGGGAGGCACTGGAGCAGACTGTCAGGTACTGGATGGACTGGAGGGCACTGGGAGGTACTGAAGGGGTACTGGGAGGCACTGGAGGCACTGGGAGGATACTGGGAGGCACTGGGGGGAGCCTGATGCTCTGGGTCGCACACCAGGAGGAGCAGTGTGGGTACAGAGCAACTGGGAGTTACTGGGAGGCACTGGGAGGGCTCTGAGCTGGCCTGTCCTGCTGCTGGGGGATGGGGGGTGTTGGGGTGGGGGGTGCTGAGGGTGTTTGGGGGTCTGGGGGGTGTTTTGGGGTCCGGGGGGGGGGGGGGGGGTGTTGAGGGTCTGGGGGGGTGTTGAGGGTCTGGGGGGTGTTGGGGGTCCGGGGGGATGTTGAGGATCCGGGGGGGTGTTGGGGGTCTGGGGGGGTGTCTGGGGGGCTGCTGGAGGGGTGGTGTTTTGGGGGGGGGGTCGGCGGGTGCTGACCGTGCCCCCAGACAACCAGTCCGAGTACTCGGTGGGCTCCGAGGAGGAGGACGAGGACTTCGACGAGCGGCCGGAGGGTCAGTGTCCCCCCCCGTGTCCGTGTCCCCCCCTGTGCCCCCCCTGCGGTCCCCTCCATGTACCCTCTGTGCCCCCAAGTGCCCCTGTGTCCCCTGTGTCCCCTCCCTGTCCCCCCCATCCCCTCGTGCCCCCCCCCCCCATGTCCTTTCTCCCTGTCCTCTGTGTCCGCCCCCCATCCTTGGGTGGGGGGTGGGTGGCACAGGGGGCTGGGGTGACCCAGTGGTGGACATCAGGGTGCCCCGGGGGGGGGTCAGTGTGCCCCCAGGGAGGGGACGGGGGGGGTCAGGGTGCCCGGGGGGTGGTCAGGGTGACCCCAGGAGGGGACAGGGGGGGGTCAGGGTGCCCGGGGCGGTCAGGGTGACCCCGTGGAGGGGATGGGGGGGGTCAGGGTGCCCGGGGGGGGGGGTCAGTGTGCCCCAGGGAGGGGACGGGGGGGGTCAGGGTGCCCCGGGGGGGGGTCAGGGTGACCCATGGAGGGGACGGGGGGGTCAGAGTGCCCCGGGGGGGGGGTCAGGGTGACCCCATGGAGGGGCACGGGGGGGCTCAGGGTGCCCTGGAGGGGGTCAGGGTGACCCCAAGGAGGGAACGGGGGGGGTCAGGGTGCCCGGGGGTGGGGTCAGGGTGACCCCAAGGAGGGAATGGGGCGGGGTCAGGGTGACCCCATGGAGGGGATGCGGGGGGGTCAGGGTGCCCTGGGGGGGGGTCAGGGTGACTCCAGGGAGGGGATGGGGGAGGTCAGGGGGCACTTGGGGGTCAGGGTGACCCCATGGAGGGGACGGGGGGGTCAGGGTGCCCGGGGCGGTCAGGGTGACCCCATGGAGGGGATGGGGGGGTCAGTGTGCCCCCAGGGAGGGGACGGGGGGGGTCAGGGTGCCCCGGGGGGGGGGTCAGGGTGACCCATGGAGGGGACGGGGGGGGGTCAGAGTGCCCGGGGGGGGGTCAGGGTGACCCCATGGAGGGGACGGGGGGGGGTCAGGGTGCCCTGGGGGGGGGTCAGGGTGACCCCAGGGAGGGGACGGGGGGGGGTCAGGGTGCCCTTGGGGGTCAGGGTGACCCCATGGAGGGGACGGGGGGGGTCAGGGTGCCCCGGGGCGGTCAGGGTGACCCCATGGAGGGGATGGGGGGGGGTCAGGGTGCCTGGGGGGGGGTCAGTGTGACCCCATGGAGGGGATGGGGGGGGTCAGGGTGACCCCAGGGAGGGGATGGGGGGGGTCAGGGTGCCCTTGGGGGTCAGGGTGACCCCAGGGAGGGGACAGGGGGGGTCAGGGTGCCCCGGGGGTGGGGTCAGGGTGACCCCAAGAGGGAATGGGGGGGGGTCAGGGTGACCCCAGGGAGGGGACGGGGGGGGTCAGGGTGCCCGGGGGGGGTCAGGGTGACCCCAGGGAGGGGATGGGGGGGGGTCAGGGTGACTCCAGGGAGGGGATGGGGAGGTCAGGGGGGCACTTGGGGGTCAGGGTGACCCCATGGAGGGGATGGGGGGGTCAGGGTGCCCCGGGGGGCGGTCAGGGTGACCCCAGGGAGGGGATGGGAGGGTCAGGGTGCCCCGGGGGGCGGGTCAGGGTGACCCCATGGAGGGGATGGGAGGGTCAGGGTGCCCTGGGGGGTGGGTCAAGGTGCCCTGAGAGGGGGTCAGGGTGACCCCAGCAAGGGGACGGGGGGGGGGTCAGGATGCCCCAAGGAGGGGACGGGGGGGGCCAGGGTGCCCCGGGGGGGGTCAGGGTGACCCCAGGGAGGGGATGGGAGGGTCAGGGTGCCCTGGGGGGTGGGTCAAGGTGCCCTGAAAGGGGGTCAGGATGCCCCCAGGGAGGGGGACGGGGGGGTCAGGGTGCCCTTGGGGGTCAGGTTGACCCCATGGAGGGGATGGGGGAGGTCAGGGTGCCCCGGGGGGATGTCAGGGTGCCTGAGGGGGGGTTGCAGGGCCCTGAGGGCCATCAGGGTGCTTGGGGGGGGTGGGGGTGTCAGGGTGCCCCATGGGGGTCAAGATGCCTGGGAGGGGGATCAGGGTACCCCGAGGCACCTCAGAGTGCTTGGTGGGGGGTCGGGAGGGGGTGCTGGGGGTGGGTGCTGACCCCCCCTGTGCCCCCCCCCAGGCCGGCGTCAGTCCAAGCGGCAGCTGCGGGAACGAGAAGGACAAGCCCTGCCCCCGCTGCTGGCCGCGTGGGGGGCAACATCGAGGTGAGACCCCGAGGGGGGTGGGCAGGGGGTGCCTGGATGCTCGGGTGCCCCCCCCAGATGACACATGGGTGCCCCCCCCCCAGATACTTGGGTCCCCCTGGACATCCCCCCTCCTCCACGTCCCTCTGAGCACTCGAGTCTGCAGACACCTGGGTGTGTCCCCCCAACTGTGACCCCCCCAGGGCACCCGTGACCCCCCCCCAGCCCCAGTGACTCCCCCGGCCCCAGTGACCCCTAGTGCCCCCCCAGTGCCCCCCCGTGCCCCCCAGGTGCTGGGGTTCAACACGCGGCAGCGCAAGGCCTTCCTGAACGCGGTGATGCGGTGGGGATGCCCCCCAGGGCACCCGTGACCCCCCCCCGGCCCCAGTGACCCCCCAGTGACCCCCCCAGTGACCCCCCCTGGCCCCAGTGACCCCCCCAGTGCCCCCCCCAGTGCCCCCCCGTGCCCCCCCAGGTGCTGGGGTTCAACACGCGGCAGCGCAAGCCTTCCTGAACTTGGTGATGCGGTGGGGGATGCCCCCCAGGGCACCCGTGACCCCCCCCCGGCCCCAGTGACCCCCCAGTGACCCCCCCGTGCCCCCCCCGGCCCAGTGACCCCCCCGTGCCCCCCAGGTGCTGGGGTTCAACACGCGGCAGCGCAAGGCCTTCCTGAATGCGGTGATGCGGTGGGGGGATGCCCCCCCACGGCACCCGTGACCCCCAGTGACCCCCCCAGTGACCCCCCCAGTGCCCCCCCGTGCCCCCCAGTGCTGGGGTTCAACACGCGGCAGCGCAAGGCCTTCCTGAATGCGGTGATGCGGTGGGGGATGCCCCCCCAGGGCAACCCGTG
>JAQBHY010000121.1:0-34594 GCA_027574665.1 Rhynochetos jubatus
GTCTGTGCCCCCCCCCCATAGCCTAGAGGGTCTGTGCCCCCCCCCCCCAGCCCGGTGGGGGTCTGTGCCCCCCCCCCTAGCCTAGAGGGTCTGTGCGCCCCCCCCCCAGCCCGGTGGGGGTCTGTGCCCCCCCCCCTAGCCTAGAGGGTCTGTGCGCCCCCCCCCCCAGCCCGGTGGGGGTCTGTGCCCCCCCCCCCATAGCCTAGAGGTTCTGCCCCCCCCCCCCCCAGCCCGGTGGGGGTCTGTGCCCCCCCCCCATAGCCTAGAGGGTCTGTGCCCCCCCCCCCCAGCCCGGTGGGGGTCTGTGCCCCCCCCCCATAGCCTAGAGGGTCTGTGCCCCCCCCCCCAGCCCGGTGGGGGTCTGTGCCCCCCCCCCCCATAGCCTAGAGGTTCTGCCCCCCCCCCCCCCCCCCGCCTAGGTGGTCTGTGCCCCCTCCCCAGCCCGGTGTGGCTCTGCCCCCGCCCCCCCCCCCGGGGGTCTGGCGTGCTCCCCCCCCCCATAGCCTAGGGGGTCTGTGCCCCCCCCCCCATAGCCTAGGGGGTCTGTCCCCCGTCCCCAGCCCGGTGGGGGTCCCCCGGCCCGGTGTGGGCTCCCCCCCCCGGGGGTCTGGCGTGCCCCCCCCCCCCATAGCCTAGGGGGTCTGTGCCCCCCCCCCCCCAGCCCGGTGTGGGCTCCCCCCCCCCGGGGGTCTGGCGTGCCCCCCCCCCCCCATAGCCTAGGGGGTCTGTGCCCCCCCCCCAGCCCGGTGGGGGGTTTGCCCCCCCCCCATAGCCTAGGGGTCTGCCCCCCCCCCCCCCCCCCCCCATAGCCTAGGTGGTCTGTCCCCCGTCCCCAGCCCGGTGGGGGTCCCCAGCCGGTGTGGGCTCCCCCCCCCGGGGGTCTGGCGTGCCCCCCCCCCCACGGCTGCCCCCCCCCCCAGGGCTACGGGAACGCGTCGTGGCGGTTCCTGCAGGGCCGCTGGGTGCGGCCCAGCCCGCGGGACGAGTGGCTCTGGTTCGACATCACCCCGGCCGTGCAGCAGTGGCTCAGCACCACGGGTGAGCCGGGGGGGGGGGGGGGGCTGTCCCCTCACGCTGCGCGCCCCCTCCCCACAATAACGTCACCTCGCTCACGCCCCCCCCCCCCCCCCCAGAGCCCCTGGGCACCTTCAAGCTCAGCGTCCACTGTCCCTGCGAGCGGGACCCCGGCGCCGCCGATGACATGAGCGTCACCATCGAAGGTACCTGGGGGGGGGGCGGGGGGCTGCGACCCCCAGAACCCCCCCCCCTTCCTCCTGCGGGTGGGTTAGGGACCCCCCCAGACCCCCCCTTCCTCCTGCGGGTGGGTTAGGGACCCCCCCAGACCCCCCCCAGCCCCCCCCTTTCCTCCTGCGGGTGGGTTGGGACCCCCCCAGACCCCCCCCAGACCCCCCCTTCCTCCTGCGGGTGGGTTAGGGACCCCCCAGACCCCCCCCAGACCCCCCCTTCCTCCTGCGGGTGGGTTAGGGACCCCCCCAGACCCCCCTCAGCCCCCCCTTCCTCCTGCGGGTGGGTTAGGGACCCCCCCAGACCCCCCCTTCCTCCTGCGGGTGGGTTAGGGACCCCCCAGACCCCCCCCAGACCCCCCCCCTTCCTCCTGCGGGTGGGTTAGGGACCCCCCAGACCCCCCCTTCCTCCTGCGGGTGGGTTAGGGACCCCCCCAGACCCCCCCTTCCTCCTGCGGGTGAGTTAGGGACCCCCCAGACCCCCCCCAGTCCCCCCTTCCTCCTGCGGGTGGGTTAGGGACCCCCCCAGACCCCCCCTTCCTCCTGCGGGTGGGTTGGGACCCCCCCAGACCCCCCCTTCCTCCTGCGGGTGGGTTAGGGACCCCCCCCAGCCCCCCCTTTCTCCTGCGGGCAGGTTAGGGACCCCCCCAGACTCCCCCTTCCTCCTGCGGGCGGGTTAGGGACCCCCCCCAGACCCCCCCTTTCTCCTGCGGGTGGGTTAGGGACCCCCTCAGACCCCCCCCACCCCCCCCTTCCTCCTCCAGCTGGGTTAGGGACCCCCCAAACCCACCCCACTTCCCCTTCAGGGACCCCCCCTGGGGAGGGCTGGGGACCCCTAGAGGCTGGGGACCCCCCCCAAGGTGCCCCCTGCCTGGGGTGGATTAGGGACCCTCAGACCCCCCCGGGGAAGGGCTGGGGACCCCAGGGACCCCCCATTTCCCCACCCTGAGACCCCCATTCCCCCCCCCCCAGGAAAAGATGGGCCCCCCCGAGAGATGGAACCCCTAGAGACACCCCAGGGCTCCCTCAGACGCTGCTGGGGACCCCCCCGGGGTGGATTGGGGACCCCCCGGGGTGGATTAGGGACCCCCCAGACCCCCCCAGGGAAGGGCTGGGGACCCCCAGGGACCCCCATTTACCCCCCCCAAGGACCCTATTTAACCCCCCAGGTAAAGATGGCCCCCCCCAGGGGGGCTGGAACCCCTAGAGACACCCCGGGGCTCCCTCGGGCAGTGCTGGGGACCCCCCCTGGGGTGGATTAGGGACCCCCAGACCCCCCAACGAAGGGTTGGGGACCCCCGGGGACCCCCATTTCCCCACCCTGAGACCCCCATTCCCCCCCCCCCCAGGAAAAGATGGGCCCCCCCGAGAGATGGGAACCCCTAGAGACACCCCAGGGCTCCCTCAGATGCTGCTGGGGACCCCCCGGGGTGGATTGGGGACCCCCCGGGGTGGATTAGGGACCCTCAGACCCCCCCGGGGAAGGGCTGGGGACCCCCAGGGACCCCCATTTACCCCCCCCCCAGGGACCCTACTTACCCCCCCAGGAAAAGATGGGCCCCCCCGAGAGATGGGAACCCCTAGAGACACCCCAGGGCTCCCTCAGACGCTGCTGGGGACCCCCCCGGGGTGGATTAGGGACCCCCCAGACCCCCCCCAGGCAGTGCTGGGGACCCCCAGGGACCCCTATTTACCCCCCCCAAGGACCCTATTTACCCCCCCAGGTAAAGATGGCCCCCCCCAGGGGGGCTGGGAACCCCTAGAGACACCCGGGGCTCCCTCGGGCAGTGCTGGGGACCCCCCCTGGGGTAGACTAGGGACCCTCGGACCCCCCCTGGGGTAGACTAGGGACCCCCAGACCCCCCAACGAAGGGCTGGGGACCCCCATTTCCCCACCCTGAGACCCCCATTCCCCCCCCCCCAGGTAAAGATGGGCCCCCCCGAGAGATGGGAACCCCTAGAGACACCCCAGGGCTCCTCAGATGCTGCTGGGGACCCCCCCGGGGTGGATTAGGGACCCCCCAGACCCCCCCCAGGCAGTGCTGGGGACCCCCAGGGACCCCTATTTACCCCCCCCAAGGACCCTATTTACCCCCCCAGGTAAAGATGGCCCCCCCCAGGGGGGCTGGGAACCCCTAGAGACACCCCGGGGCTCCCTCGGGCAGTGCTGGGGACCCCCCCTGGGGTAGACTAGGGACCCCAGACCCCCCAACGAAGGGCTGGGGACCCCCATTTCCCCACCCTGAGACCCCCATTCCCCCCCCCCCCAGGTAAAGATGGGCCCCCCCAAGAGATGGGAACCCCTAGAGACACCCCAGGGCTCCCTCAGATGCTGCTGGGGACCCCCCGGGGTGGATTGGGGACCCCCCAGACCCCCCCCAGGCAGTGCTGGGGACCCCTGTGGCAGGTCACCGGGACCCCCCCGGGGGGGGGGGCTGCGTTGTGCCCACCGTGGGTGTCGCCCCCCCCCCAGGGTTCGAGCAGCAGCGGGGGGACATGCAGAGCATCGCCGAGAAGCACCGGCGGGTGCCCTACGTCCTGGCCATGGCGCTGCCCCCCGACCGCGCCAACCAGCTCCACAGCACCCGCCGCCCGCCGCGCCCCTCGACACCGACTACTGCTTCGGGTGAGACCCCCCCCCCACGACCCCCACCCCCACTCAAAACCCCCCCCCAAGGCGGGACACATCTGGGACCCCCCCCCCTCCACCCCTGTAATGGGATTGGGGAGGGGGTGGAGCTGCAGCCAAGGTGCTTGGGGCACTCTGGGGGGGGGGGAGATATGGGGGGGGGTGTTGGGGGGGGGTGTCCCCCCCCGGGGGGGGGCTGGGGACCCCCAGGGACCCTATGTACCCCCCCCGGACCCCTATGTACCCCCCCCCGGCCCCTCCAAGGAGGGTTGGGACCCCCTAGAGACACCCAGGTGTCCCTTGGGCAGTGCTGGGGACCCCCAGGTGCCCCCCAGGGAGGGTGGGTGACCCCCAAGACCCCCCCCAAAAGGGCTGGGGACCCCCAGGGACCCTATTTCCCCACCAGACACCCCCATCAACCCCCCCATCAGCCCCTCCAAGAAGGGTTGAGACCCCCTAGAGATGCCTGCATCTCCCTTGGGCAGTGCTGGGGACCCCCAGGTGCCCCCCCAGGGAGGGTGGGTGACCCCCAAGACCCCCCCAAAAGGGCCGGGGACCCCCATGGACCCTATTTCCCCACTAGACACCCCCATCAGCCCCCCCCCCCCCAGCCCCCCCAAGGAGGGTTGGAACCCCCTAGAGACACCCAGGTGTCCCTTGGCAGTGCTGGGGACCCCAGGTGCCCCCCAGGGAGGGTGGGTGACCCCCAAGGCCCCCCCCCAAAAGGGCTGGGGACCCCCAGGGACCCTATTTCCCCCCCCCGGACCCCTATGTACCCCCCCCCAGCCCCTCCAAGGAGGGTTGGGACCCACTAGAGACACCCAGGTGTCCCTTGGGCAGTGCTGGGGACCCCCAGGTGCCCCCCAGGGAGGGTGGGTGACCCCCAAGACCCCCCCCAAAAGGGCTGGGGACCCCCAGGGACCCTATTTCCCCACCAGACACCCCCATCAACCCCCCCATCAGCCCCTCCAAGAAGGGTTGAGACCCCCTAGAGATGCCTGCATCTCCCTTGGGCAGTGCTGGGGACCCCCAGGTGCCCCCCCAGGGAGGGTGGGTGACCCCCAAGACCCCCCCAAAAGGGCCGGGGACCCCCATGGACCCTATTTCCCCACGAGACACCCCCATCAGCCCCCCCCCCCCCAGCCCCCCCAAGGAGGGTTGGGACCCCCCTAGAGACACCCAGGTGTCCCTTGGCAGTGCTGGGACCCCAAGGTGCCCCCCAGGGAGGGTGGGTGACCCCCAAGACCCCCCCCAAAAGGACCGGGGACCCCCAGGGACCCTATTTCCCCCCCCCCGGACCCCTATGTACCCCCTCCCAGCCCCTCCAAGGAGGGTTGGGACCCACTAGAGACACCCAGGTCTCCCTTGAGTGGTGCTGGGGACCCCCAGGTGTGCCCCCTGGCAGGATTAGGGACCCCAAGACCACCCTAAAAGGCCTAGGACCCCCAGGAACCCTATTTCCCACCCCCGGACCCCTATTTACCCCCCCAGGCCCCTCCAAGGAGGGCTGGGAACCCCTAGAGATGCCTGCATCTCTCTTGGGCAGTGCTGGGGACACCCAGGTGCCCCCCAGGAGGGTGGGGTGACCCCCAAGACCCCCCCCAAAAGGGCTGGGGACCCCCAGGGACCCTATTTCCTCACCAGACACCCCCATTTATCCCCCCCCCCCCCGGCCCCTCCAAGGAGGGCTGGGAACCCCTAGAGATGCCTGTATCTCCTTGGGCAGTGCTGGGACCCCCAGGTGCCCCCCAAGGAGGGTGGGTGACCCCCAAGACCCTCCCCAAAAGGGCTGGGAACCTCCAGGGACCCTATTTCCCCCCCCCCGGACCCCTATTTACCCCCCCAGGCCCCCTCCAAGGAGGGCTGGGAACCCCTAGAGACACCCAAGTCTCCCTTGGAAAGCGCTGGGGACCACTAGGGCAGGATTAGTGACCCCCAGCCCCCACCCCCACCCCCAGAAGGATTAGGAACCCCCAGAACCCCACATTTCCCCCCCCCAAGGTCCCCATCTCCCCCCTCCCAGTAGGGCTGGCCCCCCCCCCCCCCCCCCCCAGGCCCCTCCAAGATGTGAACCCCTAGAGATGCCCCTTGGGCAGGGCTGGGGATGCTCAGGGCAGGATTAGGGACCCCCAGTGACCCCCCCCCCGCCCACGGTGTGGGTGTGTGTGGTCTCCCCCCCCCAGGACAGAGGAGAAGAACTGCTGCGTGCGGCCGCTGTACATCGACTTCCGCAAGGACCTGAAGTGGAAGTGGATCCACGAGCCCAAGGGCTACATGGCCAACTTCTGCATGGGGCCCTGCCCCTACATCTGGAGCGCGGACAACCAGTACAGCAAGGTGGGGGGGGCTCAGGGGGGGCGCTGGGACCATGGAGGGGGTGCTGGGACCCTGGGGAGGGGGCTGGGACCCAGGGGAGGGGGCTGGGAATGAGCCCAAGGGCTACATGGCCAACTGCGTGGGGCCCTGTCCCCATATCTGGAGCGCGGACAACCAGTACAGCAAGGTGGGGGGGGCGCGGGGGGGTCGCTCAGACCATGGGGGGGCGGTGGGACCCCGGGGAGGGGGCTGGGAACAAGCCCAAGGGCTACATGGTCAACTGCGTGGGGCCCTGTCCCCATATCTGGGGCGTGGATACCCAGTACAGCAAGGTGGGGGGGGGGCACGGGGGGGGTGCTGGGACCATGGGGGGGGTGCTGGGACCCCGGGGAGGGGGCTGGGACCTCGGGGAGGGGGCTGGGAACGAGCCCAAGGGCTACATGGCCAACTGCGTGGGGCCCTGTCCCCATATCTGGGGCGTGGACAACCAGTACAGCAAGGTGGGGGGGGCGCGGGGGGGGGGTGCTGGGACCCTGGGGAGGGGGCTGGGACCCTGGGGAGGGGGCTGGGAATGAGCCCAAGGGCTACATGGCCAACTGCGTGGGGCCCTGCCCCTACATCTGGGGCGTGGATACCCAGTACAGCAAGGTGGGGGGGGGGGCGCGGGGGGGGTGCTGGGACCCAGGGGAGGGGGCTGGGACCCAGGGGAGGGGGCTGGGAACGAGCCCAAGGGCTACATGGCCAACTGCGTGGGGCCCTGTCCCCGTATCTGGGGCGTGGACAACCAGTACAGCAAGGTGGGGGGGGCAGGGGGGGCGCTGGGAATCTGGGGAGGGGGCTGGGACCCCGGGGAGGGGGCTGGGAATGAGCCCAAGGGCTACATGGCCAACTGTGGGGGGCCCTGCCCCTACATCTGGGGCGTGGATACCCAGTACAGCAAGGTGGGGGGGGGCAGGGGGGGCGCCGGGAATCTGGGGAGGGGGCTGGGAACCCAGAGGAAGAGGCCAGGGGAAGCTGGGGGGGGGGGGGGGGGGGGGGCACAGGAAACACGGGGAGGGGGCTGGGAACCTGGGGAGGGGCGTGGGAAACGCTGGGGGTGGGAACTGTGACCCTGGTGGGGGGGCGTGGGCAACCCGGGGCGGGGGGCTGAGAACCCGGGGGGGGGGGGCAGTGGGAAGCTGGGGAGGGGGCTGGGAACCTGGGGGGGGCAGTGGGAAGCTGGGGAGGGGGCTGGGAACCTGGGGGGGGGTGCTGGGAACCCGGGGGGGGCAGTGGGAAGCTGGGGAGGGGGCTGGGAACCTGGGGGGGGGCGCTGGGAACCCAGGGGGTGCTGTACTGGAGGTCCCTGGGGAGAGGCACCAGGTATTTGGGTGCTGGGGGGGGTCTCTAATGTTTTTATTTTGGGGGGGGGGTGTCTGCAGGTCCCTAAACCCCAGTGCAGGGGTTCCCTGCTGTGGGGGGGGTCTCTGCAGTGTTGATATTTGAGGGGGGGGCTGCAGGGCCCTGGCACCTCAGTGTGGGGGCTCCCGGGGTGTCCCTGGTGCCGGGGGGGGGGGGTCTCTAATGTTTTTATTTTGGGGGGGGGGTCTGCAGGTCCCTAAACCCCAGTGCGGGGGTTCCCTGCTGTGGGGGGGGGTGTCTCTGCAGTGTTTATATTTGAGGGGGGGGGCTGCAGGGCCCTGACACCTCAGTGGGGGGGTTCCCGGGGTGTCCCTGGTGCTGGGGGGGGGTCTCTAACGTTGTTTTTATTTTGGGGGGGGGGGGTCTGCAGGTCCTGGCTCTCTACAACCAGCACAACCCGGGGGCCTCGGCAGCCCCTTGCTGCGTCCCCCAGACCCTCGACCCCCTCCCCATCATCTACTACGTGGGGCGCAAAGCCCGGGTGGAGCAACTCTCCAACATGATCGTACGGGCCTGCAAATGCAGCTGACCCCCCCCCCGACCCCCTCAGGACCACCCTCCCCAGGCCCCCCCAGCTCAGCCCCCCCCCCCCAGCCCCTGGCGCCTCCGCAAAAAAACTTATTTAATTTTTAGCCGTTTCTTCTGGTTTTTTAAGGGGATTTTTGGGCTCAGCTTCTGCTTTTTTCTTTCTGGGGGGGGGGAGGGGAAAAGAAAACAAGGGGGGGGTGTAAGAAATTTGGGGGGGGGGGGCCGTGGGAAATGGGGAGGGGGCGTGGGAAATGGGGGGGGACGCACATTGAGGGTCTTTATCCCTTGGTTGGGCCCCCCCCCCCCGAGGCATCCGGGCCCCCGTGGGGGCGGAAGGCCCCCCCCCCAGGATGGGCTAAAAATAACCTTCCGGGGGGGGGGCGGAGGCAGGAAACGGGGGGGGCCACAAGGGGGGATGCGGCTGGCGGACCCACAGGGAAGGGGGGCAGGACGTTGTGGGGGGTGGTGGGAGGAGCAGCTAAGCCACAGCAGCCCGGGGGGGGGGGGGCGTGTGGTGACCCCCCCCCCCCCTCTTGGGTGTGGGGTGAGTCATGGCCCCCCCCCCCCCACCCCATAAGGATGACGGGATGTGGGTTGAGGTCACCCCACGCCCTTTCCCTGTGGAAAACGCCCCCCACCCTCCGGCTCTGCCCATCACCAGCCTCACGGGGGGGGGGTGTTAATTGGGGGGGGTGTGTGTGTCACCTTTATTTCGCCGCGGGCGTCTCTATTCGAGTTGGGGGGCGGCGCTGGGCTCCTCCTCGTCGAAGTAGCGCTCCTCGGCGTCCCGCGAGACGATGTCCAGGTTGTCCAGGTCGGGGTTTTCATCCACTTGGCTGGAATTTAGAGGGGGTGGGGGGGGTTAGATATTGAAGAGGGGGGGGGGGGTGTCTCCCAAACCCTGTATGGAGTTGGGGGGGGGTCTTACCTATAGTCGAAATCGCCGTCCTCCCCCTCCAGGAACCGCTGGTACATGCGGCTGGTGAACTCGTCCCGCAGCATCGCCCGCTCGGCCTCATCCGGCACCCAGGGGTGCGGCGAAGAACCCCCCTCTTCGTCTGGGGGGGGGCAAAGAGGTGTTAGACCCCTCCCGCCCCGCTCCCCAATCAGGCTGAGCCCCCCCCACCCCTCAATTCTCAAGGACCCGCTCACCTCCGCTGTCGCCGTCCTGCGAGCGCTGCCGCCGCAGGCGCTGCTGCACGGCCGCCTCCTCCACCGAGCGCAGCAGGAGCTCGGAAAGGGTTTGGGGGGCGGCGCAGGGGGGGTCACCTAAATAATGGGGGGGGTCTCCCGGAAGGGTTTCGCCCCCCCGGTACTGCCCGATGTAGTGGTGGTAGAGCAGAGGGTCCCGCGCTCGCATCTCTTCCTCGCTGAAGTATTCGCCACCTGCGGGGGGGGGGGGGGGGGACAGGCACAAAATTAGGGGGGGAGGGGGCTCCCCAAAAATACAGGGGGGGAGGGGGGGACATCCCTAAAAACCAACGGGGGGGGGCGGCCTGAAATCCCAGGGGAAATGGGGACCCCTCCCCAAACATGGGGGAGAAACAGGAGTTAGAGGGGGTGGGGGGGGGCCCTCACTGGCATCGTGGGGTGGCTCCTGTCCCTGGAATGTCACAACGGAAGGATCCCGGCTCATCGGGGAGGATCCCAGGATCCCTTGTCTTTGGGAAGGATCCCGGGATCCCAGCCCTCTGGGAAGGATCCATTGTCTTCGGGAAGGATCCCGGCTCATCAGGGAGGATCCCAGGATCCCTTGTCTTTGGGAAGGATCCCGGATCCCAGCCCTCTGGGAAGGATCCTTTGTCTTCAGGAAGGATCCCGGGATCCCGGCTCTTCAGGAAGGATCCCTTGTCTTTGGGAAGGATCCCGGAATCCCAGCTCTTTGGGAAGGATCCCAGGATCCCAGCCCTCTGGGAATGATCCCTTGTCTTCGGGAAGGATCCCAGAATCCCGGCTCTTTGGGAAGGATCCCTTGTCTTCAGGAAGGATCCCTTGTCTTTGGGAAGGATCCCTTGTCTTTGAGAAGGATCCCAGAATCCCAGCTTTTCAGGAAGGATCCCTTGTCTCTGGGAAGGATCCCTTGTCTTTGGGAAGGATCCCAGGATCCCAGCTCTTTGGGAAGGATCCCTTGTCTTTGGGAAGGATCCCTTGTCTTTGGGAAGGATCCCAGGATCCCAGCTCTTTGGGAAGGATCCCTTGTCTTTGGGAAGGATCCCTTGTCTTTGGGAAGGATCCTGGCTCTTCAGGAAGGATCCCAGGATCCCGGCCCTCTGGGAAGGATCCCTTGTCTTTGGGAAGGATCCTGGCTCTTCAGGAAGGATCCCAGGATCCCGGCCCTCTGGGAAGGATCCCTTGTCTTCGGGAAGGATCCCAGGATCCCAGCCTTCTGGGAAGGATCCCTTGTCTTTGGGAAGGATCCCAGGATCCCAGCTCTGTGGGAAGGATCCCTTGTCTTTGGGAAGGATCCCAGCTCTGTGGGAAGGATCCCTTGTCTTTGGGAAGGATCCCAGTCCTTTTGAAGGATCCCAGCTCTGTGGGAAGGATCCTGGCTCTTTAGGGAGGATCCCAAGATCCCAGCTCTCTGGGAAGGATCCCAGCCCCTTTCAAGGATCCCGGCTCTTGATGAAGGATCCCAGGATCCCAGCTCTTTAGAAGGATCCCAGTTCTGTGGGAAGGATCCCAAGATCCCAGCTCTCTGGGAAGGATCCCAGGATCCCAGCCCTTTTCAAGGATCCCGGCTCTTGAGGAAGGATCCCAGTTCTGTGGGAAGGATCCTGGTTCTTTAGGGAGGATCCCAGCCCTCTGGGAAGGACCCATTGTCTTTGGGAAGGATCCCAGGATCCCGGCCCTCTGGGAAGGATCCATGAAGGATCCCAGGATCCCGGCCCTCTGGGAAGGACAGCCCGGAGCGGGGGGGGCGCGGGGGGGCACTGCTCTCTGTCAGGGACCGGCTGGAGCGGTGGAACTCGGACGGGGATGGATGAGGAGCCGACGGGGAGCTCATGGATCCAGGGGTATCCCAGGAGGATGTCAGGGACCTCCCCAGGGCCCTCTGGAAACTTCAGGGACCCCCCTCGGGTTATTGGGGACCCCCCCAGGACCACAGGTATCCCAGAAGGATGTTGGGGATCCCCCCAGGGACCCCCCCTCGGGTTACTGGGGACCCCCCCCAGGACCTCAGGTATCCCAGAAGGATGTTGGGGATCCCCCCCAGGGACCCCCCTTGGGTTATTGGGGACCCCCCCAAGACCATGGGTATCCCAGAAGGATGTCAGGGATCACCCCAGGGACCTCTAGAGACTTTGGGGACCCCTTGGGGTTACTGGGGACCCCCCCCTGGACCTCAGGTATCCCGGAAGGATGTTGGGGATCCCCCCAGGGACCCCTCTCGGGTTATTGGGGACCCCCCCCAGGACCACGGGTATCCCAGAAGGATGTTGGGGATCCCCCCAGGGACCCCCCTTGGGGTTATTGGGGACCCCCCCTGGACCTCGGGTATCCCAGAAGGATGTTTGGGATCCCCCCTGGGACCCCTCTCGGGTTATTGGGGACCCCCGCAGGACCACAGGTATCCCAGAAGAATGTTGGGGACCTCCCCAGGGACCTCTGGGGACCCCCTTGGGGTTATTGGGGACCCCCCCCCAGGGACCTCAGGTATCCCAGAAGGATGTTGGGGATCCCCCCAGGGCCCTCTAGGGACTTCAGGGACACCCCCCCCCCCCGGGGTTATTGGGGACCCCCCCAGGACCTCAGGTATCCTAGAAGGATGTTGGGGACCCCCCAGGGACCCCCCCACAGGGACCTCAGGTATCCCAGAAGGATGTTGGGGATCCCCCCAGGACCCTCTGGGGACTTCAGGGACCCCCCTGGGGTTAATGGGGACCCCGCCCCTCAGGTATCCCAGAAGGATGTTGGGGAGCCCCCCCAGGGTTATTGGGGACCCCCCGGTGACCCCCCCTCCCGCAGACCTTGGATAAGCTGGCGCAGGGCAGCGTAGCGGCGGTTGCGCAGGCGGGTGCGGGCAGGGGGGCGGCGGGGACGCCCCAAAAGGCCGGTTTCGGGGCGCCAGCGCTCAGCCCCCGGCCCCCCGGAGAAGCCGTCGAGGAAAAGGGGGTCCCCCTCCGGCGCGGGGTCCCGCGGGGGGGTCACAGAGTCCCTCTTGGATATTTTGGGGTCCCGCGGCTCAGCGACGTCCCTCTTCGGGGACTCGGGGTCCCGCTTTGATGTTTTGGGGTCCCCTTCTGCAGGGGGGGCCCCCTCTGGGGACACGGGGCGCCCCCCCGTTGCTGCAGGGTCCGGCTCCTGCTCGGTGACATCAGGGTCCCCCTCGGTTTTGGGGTCCCACCCCGCCATGGGGTTGTGGGGTGCCCCTCGGGTGGTGCCTGGGGATGAGGGGACACCGTTAGCACCCACTCCCTGGGGGGATACCCCAAAAAAGAGGGGGGTCCCCAAGGTCCTGGGGGAATGAAGGGAAAGGTCTTGGGGGGAACAACCCCTCGGGGGACCCCAAATCCCTCAGGAAAAGGACTGGGGGGAGGTCTGAGGGGACCCCAAAGGCCTCACAGAATGAGGGGGGGCCCAAACCCCTCAGGGGGCCCCCAAATCCTTCAGGAGACCCCCAAACCCCTCAGGAGAAGGGTGGGGGGCACATGAGGGGACCCCAAAGGCCACATGGAATGAGGGGGGACCCCAACTCCCTCAGGGGACCCCCAAATCCCTCAGGAGAAGGGTGGGGGGCACAGGAGGGGACCCCAAAGGCCACACAGAATGAGGGGGGACCCCAAATCCCTCAGGGGGACCCCAAATCCCTCAGGAAAAGGGTGGGGGGCAACTGAGGGGACCCCAAAAAGCCACAAGGAATGAAGGGGGCCCCCTCCCCAGATCCCTCAGGTGAAGGGGGGGACCCCAACTCCCTCGGGGGACCCCCAAATCCCTCAGAAGGGTGGGGGGCACAGGAGGGGACCCCAAAGGCCACACAGAATGAGGACCCCCAAATCCCTCAGGGAACCCCCAAATCCCTCAGGAAAAGGGTGGGGGGCACCTGAGGGGACCCCAAAAACCACAAGGAATGAAGGGGGCCCCCTCCCCAGATCCCTCGGGTGAGGGGGGACCCCCAAATTCCTCAGAAGAGTGGGGGGCATGGGAGGGGACCCCAAAGGCCACATGGAATGAGGGGGGCCCCCAAATCCTTCAGGAGACCCCAACACCCTCAGGAAAAGAGTGGGGGGCACCTGAGGGGACCCCAAAGGCCACATGGAATGAAGGGGGGGGCCCCAAATCCCTCAGGGGACCCCCAAATCCTTCAGGGGTGGGGGTGGAGGGCACCTGAAGGGACACCAAAGACCCCACAGAATCAAGGGGGACCCCCTTGAGCACCCCAAATCCCTCAGGAAAGGGGGAGGACACCCCTCAGGGGACTCCAAGGGCCTCAGGAAAGTGGGGGGGGACCCCCAAAACCCTCAGGGAAGGCGGGGGGACCCCGCCGGGGCCGGGGAGCCCCGAGTACCAGGGCGCACAGGGAGGGGGAGGGGCGGCTCCCAAAGGCCTCAGGAGGCTGGGGGAATGGTGTGTGGGGGTCCCCAACCCCCCCCAGCACCCCCCTATCACCCCCCCACAAGGCCGCAGCCCGGCCCCGTTTGAACGCGACGCCGCGCCTCACCCTCCGCCGTCCCGCCGTTACGTCACTTCCGGGAATCGCCCCGCTCCCCCAACCCCGCCACAAAGGTTCCGGGGCACTTTGGTTCCGCCCGACGCAACAGGCTCAAAGCGCACCCAAAACCCCCCCAAATCACCCCAAAACGGCCGCGAAAGGCGAGACGGGGGGGTCAGCCGCGCGCTGGGGGTGTTTGCCTCTTTTTTAATTGTCTTTTTTATCTTTTTTTTTCCTTATCCCTCCCCCGGGGGGGGGAATGATAAAAAACAGGCCCCACCCCCCCCCTAAAATCCCCCCAAACAGGTAAAAAAGCACAATTCCTGTAAAATTCCCCACGTGGAGGGGAGAGGGGGCAAAGGGGGGAGGCGAAAGGGGCCCCCAGAAGAGCCCAATGATTGGGGGGGGGGAGGGGGGGGGCGAGATAGTTAAAAAAAAAAAGGGGGTAAAAAATAAGGAAAACAGGCCCAAAACCAGGGGTGTGGCCCCAAGGGGGGGGGTCTCAGGGGGTCAAAAATAAGGAAAATAGGCTCCAAGCCAGGGGTGTGGCTTCAAGGGGGGTCCTGGGAGGCCAAAAATAAGGAAAATAGGCCCAAAACCAGGGGGGGTCTCAGGGGGGTGAAAAATAAGGAAAATAGGTCCAAAACCAAGGGTGTGGCTCCAAGGGGGGTCTGGGGGGCCAAAAATAAGGAAAATAGGCTCCAAGCCAGGTGTGTGGCCCCAAGGGGGTGTCTGGGGGGGTGGGGGTGGTGTCAAAAATAAGGAAAATAAGTCCAAAAATCATGGGTGTGGTCCCAAGGGGGGGTGAAAAATAAGGAAAATAGGCCCAAAACCAAGGGTGTGGCTCCAAGGGGGGTCGCGGGGGGGCAAAAATAAGGTAAATAGGCCCAAACCCAGGGGTGTGGCCCAAAGGGGGGGTCTGGGGGGTGGGGGTGGTGTCAAAAATAAGGAAAATAGGCCCCAAACCAGGGGTGTGGCCCAGAGGGGGGGTCTGAGGGGTCAAAAATAAGGAAAATAGGCTCCAAACCAGGGGTGTGGCTTCAAGGGGGGTCCTGGGGGGCCAAAAATAAGGAAAACAGGCCCAAAAATGACAGGTGTGGTCCCAAGGGGGGGTTAAAAATAAGGAAAATAGGCCCCAAACCAGGGGTGTGGCCCCAAGGGGGGTCTCAGGGGGCTGAAAAATAAGGAAAACAGGCCCAAAACCAGGGGTGAAGCCCAGAGGGGGGGCTCTGAGGGGTCAAAAATAAGGACAATAGGCCCCAAACCAGGGGTGTGGCCTCAAGAGGGGGTCTCAGGGGGCTGAAAAATAAGGAAAACAGGCCCAAAACCAGGGGTGAAGCCCAGAGGGGGGGCTCTGAGGGGTCAAAAATAAGGAAAACAGGCCCAAAACCAGGGGTGTGGCCCCAAAGGGGGTCTCGGGGGGGTGAAAAATAAGGAAAATAGGCCCAAAACTAGGGGTGTGGTCCAAAGGGGAGGGAGTGGGGGGCCTCCCGGGGGGGTGTGTCCAACCATCTGAGTCTCTTTTGAGGTTAAAAATAATCTTTTTTGTTTGTTTTTTAAACAGACAGAGAAAAAAAAACCAAAAACAAAAACAAACCAACAACCGTAACATTTTCGGGGGGGGAAGGGGGACACACACACATGGAGGGCGGGGGGAGGGGGTCACTGGGTGCTGGCCCCCCCCTGGGAGCTGCCGTAGCTGCTGTAGTCATAGGTGCTGTAGTAGGGGGGCCAAGGGCCCTGGTGCTGGTAATACTGGCTCCACTGCTGGGTGTACTGGGAGGGGGACAAGGGGGGGGAAAGGGGGTGAGCACCCCCACATCCCCCCCCCAAAAAAAGGAGGGGTTGGTCCAAACCCCAGTCCATGAGAGAAGGGGGCTCCCCCCCCAGCACCCCCCCAATCCCATCCAGCAGGAAATGAGGGTTTCCAAAAACCCCACCCTCCCGAAAAGGGAGTTTTAGCCCCAAATCCCACACCCTTCCTCCCCAAAATTAGCATTTTTACCCCAAAATCCCAAATCCATCCTCAAAAAGGGGGTTTTCACCCCAAAATCCTCTCCCGTTCCTCCCAAAAATGAACTTTCATCCCCCAAAAAACCACCCCCTCCCTCCAAAAAAGGGAGTTTTAGCCCCAAATCCCACCCCCTTCCTCCCCAAAATTAGCATTTTTACCCCAAAATCCCAAATCCATCCTCAAAAAGGGGGTTTTCACCCCAAAATCCTCTCCTTTTCCTCCCAAAAATGAACTTTCATCCCCCAAAAAACCACCCCCTCCCTCCAAAAAAGGGAGTTTTAGCCCCAAATCCCACACCCTTCCTCCCAAAATAAGGATTTTCACCCCAAAATCCTCTCCTTTTCCTCCCCAAAATGAAGTTTCATCCCCCCAAAACCACCCCCACCCTCCAAAAAAGGGAGTTTTAGCCCCAAATCCCACACCCTTCCTCCCAAAATAAGGATTTTCACCCCAAAATCCTCTCCTTTTCCTCCCAAAAATGAACTTTCATCCCCCAAAAAACCACCCCCTCCCTCCAAAAAAGGGAGTTTTAGCCCCAAATCCCACACCCTTCCTCCCAAAATAAGGATTTTCACCCCAAAATCCTCTCCTTTTCCTCCCCAAAATGAAGTTTCATCCCCCCAAAAAACCACCCCCACCCTCCAAAAAAGGGAGTTTTAGCCCCAAATCCCACTCCCTTCCTCCCAAAATTAGGATTTTCACCCCAAAATCCCATCCTCCGTCCTTAAAAAGGGAGTTTTAGCCCCAAATCCCAACCCCCTTCCACCCAAAATTGGGCTTTTCACCCCCAAATCCCCTCCCTTCCCCCCAAGTGTGTTTTATTCCCAAATCCCATCCTCTTCCACCCAAAAATTCCACCCCCACCCTCCCCAAAATTAGGATTTTCACCCCAAAATCCCAAATCCATCCCCAAAAAGGGGGTTTTCACCCCAAAAACCCCTCCCTTTCCCCCCCAAAATGGGTTTTCATCCCAAAAAGGGAGAATCACCCCCAAACCCCACCCCCTTCCTCTCCAAAATTAGGATTTTCACCCCAAAATCCCATCCTCCATCCTCAAAAAGGGGGTTTTACCCCTAAATCCCAACCCCCTTCCACCCAAAATTGGGCTTTTCACCCCAAAATCCCACCCTTATCCTCCCAAAAAGGGGGTTTTCACCCCCAAATCCTCTCCCTTTCCTCCCAAAAAGGGGGTTTTCACCCCAAAATCCCCCCCACTCCCAAAATCAAGGATTTCACCCTCAAATCCCCATCCCCTCCCACCCAAAACCGGACTTTCACCCCCAAACCCCACCCCCCCAAATTAGCCAGTTTCACCCCCAAATCCCCCTCCCCAAATCAACCTTTACTCCCCCCCCCCCCCGACAACAGGGACCCTTCCTCAGGCTATGCCCCCCCCCCCCAGGGCGATGAGGACCCTCCATCAGGTGACAGGGACCCCCCCACCAGATGACTGGCACCCCCTCCAAGACAACAGGGACCCTCCCCCAAACAATGGGCCCCCCCCCTCGCCCCGGGTGACAGGGACCCTTCCTCAGGCAATGGGGACCCCCCAGGGCAATAGGGCCCCTCCCCAAGATGATGGACCCTCCCCAGGGCAATAGGGCCCCTCTCTCAGGTGACAGGGACGCCCCCCCAAGCGATGGGCCCCCCCAAGGGCGACAGGGACCCCCCCTCAGGCGATGGGCACCCCCCAGGGCAACAAGGAACCCCCCCCAGACCACACAGACCCTCCCTCAAGCGATGGAACCCCCCCATGGCGACAGGGACCCTTCCTCAGGCGATGGGCACCCCCCAGGGCAAGAGGGACCCTTCCTCAGGCGATGGGCACCCCCCAGGGCAAGAGGGACCCCCCCTCGCCGACAGGGACCCCCCACCCAGACAACAGGGACCCTCCCTCAGGCAATGAACACCCCCCCAAGGCAACAGGGACCCCCCCTCAGACAACAGGGACCCTCCCTCAGGCAATGAACACCCCCAGTAAGGCGACAGGGACCCCCCCTCAGGTGATGAGCACCCCCCCAAGGTGACAGGGACCCCCCCCACCCCAGACAACAGACACCCTCCCTCAGGCGATGAGCACCCCCCAGGGCAACAGGAACCCCCCACCCAGACAACAGGGACCCCCCCTCAGGCAATGAACACCCCCCTAGGCAATGAACACCCCCCCCAAGGCGACAGGGACCCCCCCTCAGACAATGAGCATCCCCCCCAAGGCGACAGGGACACCCCCCCCAGACAACAGGGACCCTCCCTCAGGCAATGAACAACCCCCCAGGTGACAGGGACCCTCCCTCAGGCAATGAACACCCCCCCAGGTGACAGGGACCCCCCCCCCCAGACAACAGGGACCCTCCCTCAGGCAATGAACACCCCCCCAAGGTGACAGGGACCCCCCCTCAGACAATGAGCACCCCCCAGGGCAACAGGGACCCCCCCTCAGGCAATGAACACCCCCCCCAAGGCGACAGGGACCCCCCACCCAGACAACAGGGACCCTCCCTCAGGCAATGAACACCCCCCCAAGGTGACAGGGACCCCCCCTCAGACAATGAGCACCCCCCAGGGCAACAGGGACCCCCCACCCAGGCAATGAACACCCCCCCAGGCAATGAACACCCCCCCAAGGCGACAGGGACCCCCCCTCAGGCAATGAACACCCCCCCCAAGGTGACAGGGACCCCCCACCCAGACAACAGGGACCCTCCCTCAGGCAATGAACACCCCCCCAAGGTGACAGGGACCCCCCCTCAGACAATGAGCACCCCCCAGGGCAACAGGGACCCCCCCTCAGGCAATGAACACCCCCCCAAGGCGACAGGGACCCCCGCTCAGGCAATGAACACCCCCCCCCAAGGCGACAGGGACCCCCCACCCAGACAACAGGGACCCTCCCTCAGGCAATGAACACCCCCCCAAGGCGACAGGGACTCCCCACCCAGACAACAGGGACCCTCCCTCAGGCAATGAGCCCCCCTCCCAGGGCGACAGGGACCCTCCCTCAGGTGACAGAGACCCCCCCCCCAGACAACAGGGACCCCCCCCCTCCCCCATACCTGCTGGTACTGCCCGTAGCTCTGTCCGTAGCTCTGCCCGGTGGGCGGGGGGGGCTGGGGGTAGTTCTGCCCGTACCCCCCGTAGCCCCCGTAGCCGTAACTGGGGGGGTTGTAGCCCCCCTGGTTGTAGCCCCCCTACAAGGGGGAGGGGGTTAGATTTAGCTACGAGGGGTCTGGGAGTAGGGGGGGGGGGGCACCCGAAAGGATTTGGGGGTGGGGGGGGGGGTACCTGCTGCCCCTGGCTGTAGTTTGGGGGGGCGGCGCCGGGCGGGGGGGTGGCGCCGGGGGGCTTGTAGCCGGCGTTGCCGCGAGCTGGGCTGTAACCGCCGGCGGCGGCGGGTTGGGGGTTCCGGTTGTAGCCCCCCCGGTTGTTGCCGTTGTTGTTGTTGTTGATGACGGTGGCGGCGGAGGGAGGAGGAGGAGGGGGGGCGGCGGTTTGGGGGGGGGGCGTCGCGGTTGTTGTTCCCCCAACGGTTGGCGGCGTAACCGCCCCGGTTGTACCCTACGGGAGGAGGGGGGAAAACGGGAGGCGGGGGGCAAGCCGAAGCAGGTTGGGGGGATTCGGGGGGGTCCCTACCTGCGCCTCCGGCGTTTCCGTTCCCGCCGCGGAACCCCCCCCCGCGGTTTTGGTAACCCCCCCGCGCGCCGGCGTTCCCTCCGCGAGCTTCGAAGCGTTGGAATCCTCCGCCGCGGGAACGGAAAGCTGGGGGCGGGGGGCGACCGGCGACGTCGAAGCGTTTTTCTGGGGGGGGTCCCGCGTTCCTCCCTTCCTCGTTGTACTGCCGGACCAACGCTTCCGCCTCTTCCCGTTGCAGCTCCACGTACAACACCGCGTCCAGGAACTCGCCCGCCTCCGGCAGCGTGAAGTTGGCTGCGCCGACGGCAAAAACACCCCGTGAGACCCCCCCCCCCTTCCAACCACCAACGGGAAACCCACCTGAAACCCAGCCCCCCACCCCCCAACCCCACCTTTCATCTCCAGGACGGCGTGATCCGGCACGTCCTTCCCCTCCTCGTCCGTCCGCTTGACGGTGCGGCTCCGGAGGTCGGCGTCGGTGGGGCACACCACGATGGCCTTGCGCTGGAAACCCTCGAACGGGCGCATTTTTCGCCGCTGGGCAGAGCCGTAAACGTTGGTCTGGGGGGAGAAATGGGGCAAGACGGGTCGTTAGGGGGGGGAAAAACACCCCGAAACGGGGAGAAACGGGGCGAGACGGGTCGTTAGGGGGGGAAAAAACACCCCGAAATGGGGAGAAACGGGGCGAGACGGGTCGTTAAGGGGGAAAAAAACCAACCTGAAACGGGGCAAAATGGATCGTTAGGGGGGAAAAACACCCTGAAACGGGGCAAAATGGATCGTTAGGGGGGAAAAACACCCTGAAACGGGGCAAAATGGATCGTTAGGGGGGAAAAACACCCTGAAACGGGGCAAAATGGATCGTTAGGGGGGGAAAAACACCCCGAAATGGGGCCAAACAATCGTTACGGGGGGAAAAACACCCCGAAACGGGGAGAAATGGGGCAAAATGGATCATTAGGGGGGGAAAAAAAACAACCTAAAATGGGGCAAAACGGATCGTTAGGGGGGAAAAACACCCTGAAATGGGGCGAAATGGATCGTTAGGGGGGAAAAACACCCAGAAACGGGGCGAAATGGATCGTTAGGGGGGAAAAAACACCCCGAAATGGGGCCAAACAATCGTTACGGGGGGAAAAACACCCTGAAACGGGGCGAAATGGATCGTTAGGGGGGAAAAACACCCTGAAACGGGGCGAAATGGATCGTTAGGGGGGAAAAACACCCTGAAACGGGGTGAAATGGGGCAAAATGGACCGTTAGGGGGGAAAAACACCTTGAAATGGGGCGAAATGGATCGTTAGGGGGGGAAAACACCCCGAAATGGGGCAAAACAATCGTTACGGGGGGAAAAACACCCCGAAACGGGGAGAAATGGGGCAAAATCGATCACTAGGGGGGGAAAAAAACCAACCTAAAACGGGGCAAAATGGATCGTTAGGGGGGAAAAACACCCTGAAATGGGGCGAAATGGGGCGAAATGGATCGTTAGGGGGGAAAAACACACAGAAATGGGGCAAAATGGATCGTTAGGGGGGGAAAAACACCCCGAAATGGGGAGAAATGGGGCGAAATGGATCGTTAGGGGGGAAAAACACCCAGAAACGGGGAGAAATGGGGCAAAATGGATCGTTAGGGGGGAAAACCACCCAGAAACGGGGAGAAATGGGGCAAAATGGATCGTCAGGGGGGGAAAAACAACCTGAAACAGGGAGAAATGGGGTGAAACGGATCGTTAGGGGGGAAAAACACCCTGAAACGGGGCCAAACAATCGTTACAGGGCGAAAAACACCCTGAAATGGGGAGAAACGGGGCAAAATGGATCGTTAGGGGGGAAAAACACCCTGAAACAGGGAGAAATGGGGTGAAACGGATCGTTAGGGGGGGGAAAACCACCCTGAAACGGGGCCAAACAATCATTACAGGGGGAAAACCACCCTGAAACGGGGAGAAATGGGGCAAAACGGATCGTATGGGGGGAAAAAAAACACCCAGAAACGGGGAGAAATGGGGCAAAACGGATCGTTAGGGGGGAAAAAAACACCCAGAAACGGGGAGAAACGGGGCGAAACAGATCGTTGGGGGGAAAAAACACCCAGAAACGGGGAGAAACGGATCGTTAGGGGGGAAAAAACCACCCCAAGATGGGTCAAAATGGGTAAACCACCCCAAAATAGGCCAAAAATGATCGTTAGGGTGGGAAACACCCCCTCAAAATGCATCAAAATGGGCCAAAAATGAATGCTGGGGGGATAAACACACCCCAAAATGGGTAAAACACCCCAAAACGGGGCCCAAAGCGATCATTAGGGGGGCAAGACCCCCCAAAACAAGCCAAAATTGATCACTGGGGGGGAAAAACCCCCCAAAACGGGCCAAAAATAATTATTACGGGGGAAAAAACACCCCAAAAATGGGTCAAAACCAATCATTAGGGGGGATAAACCCCTCCCAAATGGGTCAAAATGGATAAAACACCCCAAAAAGGGGCAAAATGGGCCAAACATGATTGTTGGGGGGGAAACACACCCCCAAAAAGGGCCAAAATGGGCCAAACATGACTGTTGGGCAGGAAAAACACCCCCCAAAATGGGTCAAACACCCCAAAAAGGGCCAAAAATGATCGTTAGGGGGGGTAAACCCCTTCCAAATGGGTCAAAATGGATAAAACACCCCAAAAAGGGCCAAAAATAATTGTTAGGGGGGCAAAACCCCTTCAAAATGGGTCAAAATGGGCCAAAAATGATTGTTGGGGGGGAAAAAAACACCCCAAAACGGGCCAAAACTGATCATTGGGAGGGGTTTACCCCCCCTAAATGGGTCAAAATGGATAAAACACCCCAAAAAGGGCCAAAAATAATTGTTAGGGGGGCAAAACCCCCTCAAAATGGGTCAAAAATGATTGTTGGGGGGAAAAAAACACCCCAAAACGGGCCAAAACTGATCATTAGGGGGGGTAAACCCCTCCCAAATGGGTCAAAATGGATAAAACACCCCAAAAAGGGCCAAAAATAATTGTTAGGGGAGCAAAACCCCCTCAAAATGGGTCAAAAGTGATTGTTGGGGGGGGGAAAACACACCCCAAAATGGGCCAAACACCCCCAAAAGGGCCAAAAATGATCGTTAGGGGGGTAACCCCCCCCCAAATGGGCCAAAAGGGGGCAAAACCCCCCCGAAAACCGGGTCAACCCCCCCATTTTCTGCACAACCGCCCCCCCCTCAAGCCGCAGCGGGGCAGGAGGAGGGGGTTTTCACCCCCAGGGGGTGCGGCGGGGCGGGTTGGGGGGGTGACGCCCCCTCCCCCCGGGGGCGCCAGGACCTGGTCGAGGATGTAGTTGCGCCTCTTGCGGGCGGCGATCTGGATGAGGCGGTTGAGGCACTGCGTCGCCTGCTGGATCAGCACGTCCCAGCGCCCCGCGTAGTTCCGCTGCCGCCGCAGCCCCATCACCTGCGCCGGTGAGGAGGGGGGGGGGGTCACACCGGCCCGGGGGGGGTCACACCGGCCCCGGGGGGGGGGGGTGCCAAGCCCAGGCCTAAGCGTTAAGGGGGGCGCTCGGGAGGGTTAAAAAGGGTCTGGGGGGGGGATTGGGGTTGAGGGGGGGCTCAGGAGGGTTAAAAAGGGCCTGGGGGGGATTGGGGGGGCGCTCAGGATGGTTAAAAAGGGCCTGGGGGGGATTTGGGGGGGCGCTCGGGATGGTTAAAAAGGACCTGGGGGGGGATTGGGGTTGAGGGGGGGCTCAGGAGGGTTAAAAAGGGTCTGGGGGGGATTGGGGGGGCACTCGGGATGGTTAAAAAGGGTCTGGGGGGGATTGGGGGGGCGCTCGGGATGGTTAAAAAGGGTCTGGGGGGGATTGGGGGGGCCCTCGGGATGGTTAAAAAGGGCCTGGGGGGGATGTGGGCTGGGGGGGCTCAGGATGGTTAAAGAGGGTCTGGGGGGGGGGGAGATTCCCAGTGAGGAGGGGCAGGGTGGTTAAAAAGGGTTGGGGGGGGGCTCAGGAGGGTTAAAAAGGGTCTGGGGGGGATTTGGGTTGGGGGGTGGGGAGGTGGGGGGTGCTCAGGATGGTTAAAAAGGGTCTGGGGGGGGATGTGGGTTGGAGGGGGGAGCTCAGGATGGGTAAAGAGGGTCAGGGGGGGATTGGGGTTGAGGGGGGGGCTCAGGATGGGTAAAAAGGGTCTGGGGGGGATTTAGGTTGAGGGGGGGCTCAGGAGGGTTAAAAAGGGTCTGGGGGGGGGGGATTGGGATGATTAAAAAGGGTCTGGGGGGGATTTGGGTTGGGGGTGCTCAGGATGGTTAAAAAGGGTCTGGGGGGGGATGTGGGTTGGAGGGGGGAGCTCAGGATGGGTAAAGAGGGTCAGGGGGGGATTGGGGTTGAGGGGGGGCTCAGGATGGGTAAAAAGAGTCTGGGGGGGGGAGATTCCAGCGAGGGGGGGGGGTCAGGGTGGTTCAAAAGGGTCTGGGGGGGATGTGGGTTGGGGGAGGGCTCAGGATGGGTAAAAAGAGTCTGGGGGGGATTTAGGTTGAGGGGGGGCTCAGGAGGGTTAAAAAGGGTCTGGGGGGGGGATTGGGATGATTAAAAAGGGTCTGGGGGGAATTGGGGTTGGGGGGGGCTCAGGGTGGTTAAAAAGGGTCTGGGGGGGGGGAGATTCCCAGTGAGGGGGGCCTCAGGGTGGTTAAAAAGGGTCTGGGGGAGATGTGGGTTGGGGGGGGGCTCGGGATGGGTAAAAAGGGTCTGGGGGGGGATGTGGGTTGAGGGGGGGGCTCGGGAGGGTTAAAAAGGGTCTGGGGGGGGGGATTGCAGCGAGGGGGGGCCACGCCAGACGAGTCCTCACCCTCATCTTGTCCATGATGGCGTTGGTACCCAGGATGTTGTATTTTTTGGAGGGGTGGGCCGCGGCGTGTTTGGCCGCCCACGTCGTCTTCCCCGCGGCGGGCAGCCCCACCATCATCAGGATCTAGGGCCGGGCGCCACGGCGTCAGGACACCGAGGAGGGGGGACACACGCACACGGAGGGGTCCCGTGCCGCCCCCCGCCGTACCTCGCAGTCGGCTTTGCTCTTGGGTCCCAGGGTGCCGCGGACGCGCTCGGCGAGGGGGAGGTGTTGGATGAAGGTGAAGCCGGGGGGGACGTCGCAGAGGGGCTGCTCCCGCTGCCCGAAGTTAAACTCGATGGCGCAGTTTTTCACCAGGACGTGGGGGAACAGGGCCCGACCCCCCAACGTCTCTTTCCGGACCCGGAACGCCACCCCCAGCCACCTGCCGTTCTTCAGGAAGGACACCTCCACCTCCTCGCCGCACTCGAAATCCTGGGGGGGGGGAGAAGGGGGAGGGGGGACCCCCACTTGGCCGTTGAGTGGGGAGAAGGGGGAGGGGAGACCCCCCCTTGGCCGTTGAGGGGGGAGAAGGGGGAGGGGAGACCCCCCCTTGGCTGTTGAGTGGGGAGAAGGGGGAGGGGGGACCCCCCCTTGGCTGTTGAGTGGGGAGAAGGGGGAGGGGAGACCCCCCCTTGGCCGTTGAGGGGGGAGAAGGGGGAGGGGAGACCCCCCCTTGGCCGTTGAGGGGGGAGAAGGGGGAGGGGGGACCCCCCCTTGGCCGTTGAGGGGGGAGAAGGGGGAGGCGGTGGGACCCCCCCCTTGGCCTTCAGAGGGGAAGGGGGAGGTGGTGGGACCCTCCCTTGGCTGTTGTGGGGGGGGGAGGGGGAGGCGGTGGGACCCCCCCTTGGCCGATGAGGGGGGAGAAGGGGGAGGGGGGACCCCCCCTTGGCCATTGAGGGGGAAGGGGGAGGGGGTGGGAACCCCCCTTGGCTGTTGAGGGGGGAGAAGGGGGAGGGGGTGGGACCCCGCCTTGGCTGTTGAGGGTGGGAGGGGGAGGCAGTGGGACCCCCTTTTCTTTCAGTGGGGAAGGGGGAGACGGAGGGACCCCCCCTTGGCCATTGGAGGGGGGGGGGGGAGGGGGAGGCAGTGGGACCCCCTTTTCCTTCATTGGGGGATGGGGGACCCCTATTTTCCATCGTGGGGGGATGGGGGGAGGCAGCGGGACCCCCTTTCCCTTCACTGGGGGATGAGGGACCCCCGTTTTCCCTGGGGGGGATGGGGGTGAGGCGGTGGGACCCCTGTTTTCCCTCGGGGGGGGGATGGGGGAGGCAGCGGGACCCCCAATTTCCCTCGGGGAGGGAATGGGGGAGGCAGGGGGACCCCCAATTTCCCTCGGGGGGGGAATGGGGGAGGCAGGGGGACCCCCAATTTCCCTCGGGGGGGGAATAAGGGAGGCAGCGGGACCCCCTTTCCCCCGGGGGGGCTCACCACGAGGCAGCCGATGACATCGTTCTCGGCGAAGCTCTCCCCGTAGCTCTCGAACCTGCAGTCGGTGGATTTTCTCCCGGTGCCGCCGTAACCGTAGGAAAAAGGTTCCTCCCCTGGGAGATGGGGGTGGAAAAACCCAAAACCCCCTTTGGGCTGAGCTCAGGAAAACCCAGGAAAACCCCCTCCCCAGCTGCAGGAGCTGAGGAGGGTGGGGGTCACCCCCCCCTCCCCATCCTTACCCAACTGGGTACCGCAGGAATCCAGCGACCAACCCACCCGCACGACGTGGGGGTCCGGCTCCGTGGAGGGCAGGTGCTTCACCGAGATCTCCTCGTTCACCTGAAGGGGGGGGAAAAAAAGAGACCCCCGAGGGGGCGGTGAACAGACCCCGGGGTGGGGAACACCCCACGACGGTACCCACCGCTCACCTTCAGCTCGTAGCAGACGCGGCCCTGCCGCGCGCCGTAGGTGGCCCGAGCCCCCGACCACAGGTAGGCGAAACCCTCGATGGTGAGGGGGTACCCGCTGTACCGGTCCCGCGCCACCTTGAAGTGCAGGTCGCAGTTGTCTGCGTTGCCCGGGGGGGGGGGGGGGGGGGCAAAAATAAGGGTTAAGGGGTTTTAAATAAAGGGGAGGGGGTCTGGGGCGGGCGTGGCGGGGGCGCTCACAGGTATCGACGGCCACCAAGGTGTCGTCGAAATCCTCCTCCTCGTCCTCGGCGGGAGGCTGCGGCGAGCGGCCCCTGGGGGGGGGGGGGGAGTGGTGGTGAGGTGGGGGGGCTGGGGGAGTCGGTGGGGGGCTGTGCAGCCCCTGGGGGGGAGCAGCATTGAGGGGAGGGGGCTGGGGGAGCTGGTGGGGGGGTATGCAGCCCCTGGGGGGGAGTGGTGGTGAGGTGGGGGGGTCTGGGGGGTTAAAAAGGGGCTGGGGGAGCTGGTGGGGGGGGTGTGCAGCCCCTGGGGGGGAGTGGGTGGTGAGGTGGGGGGGGCTGGGGGAGCCGGTGGGGAGCCCCTGGGGGGGAGTGGTGGTGAGGTGCGGAGGGGCTGGGGGGGTTAAAAAGGGGCTGGGGGAAATCGGTGGGGGGGGTGTGCAGCCCCTGGGTGGGAGTGGTGGTGAGGTGGGGGGGGCTGGGGGAGCTGGGGGGGGTGTGCAGCCCCTGGGGGGAGTGGTGGTGAGGTGGGGAGGGGCTGGGGGGTTAAAAAGGGGCTGGGGGGAGTCGGTGGGGGGGTGTGCAGCCCCTGAGGGGGAGTGGTGGTGAGGTGGGGGGGGCTGGGGGAGCTGGTGGGGGGGTGTGCAGCCCCCTGGGGGGGAGCAGCATTGAGGGGAGGGGGCTGTGGGAGCTGGTGGGGGGGTGTGCAGCCCCTGGGGGGGAGTGGTGGTGAGGTGGGGGGGCCTGGGGGGGTTAAAAAGGGCTGGGGGAGCTGGTGGGGGGGTGTGCAGCCCCCTGGGGGGGAGCAGCATTGAGGGGAGGGGGCTGGGGGAGCTGGTGGGGGGGTGTGCAGCCCCTGGGGGGAGTGGTGGTGAGGTAGGGGGGCTGGGGGGGTTAAAAAGGGGCTGGGGGAGTCGGTGGGGGGCTGTGCACCCCCTGGGGGGGAGCAGCATTGAGGGGAGGGGGCTGGGGGAGCTGGTGGGGGGGTATGCAGCCCCTGGGGGGAGTGGTGGTGAGGTGGGGGGGGCTGGGGGAGCTGGTGGGGGGGGTGTGCAGCCCCCTGGGGGGGAGCAGCATTGAGGGAGGGGGCTGGGGGAGCTGGTGGGGGGGTGTGCAGCCCCTGGGGGGGAGTGGTGGTGAGGTGGGGGGGCCTGGGGGGGTTAAAAAGGGGCTGGGGGAGCCGGTGGGGGGGTGTGCAGCCCCTGGGGGGGAGTGGTGGTGAGGTGGGGGGGCTGGGGGGGTTTAAAAGGGGCTGGGGAGCCGGTGGGGGGGTGTGCAGCCCCTGGGGGGGGAGTGGTGGTGAGGTGGGGGGGGCTGGGGGAGCTGGGGGGGTGTGCAGCCCCCTGGGGGGGAGCAGCATTGAGGGGAGGGGGCTGGGGGAGCTGGTGGGGGGGGGTGCAGCCCCTGGGGGGAGTGGTGGTGAGGTGGGGGGGGCTGGGGGGGTTAAAAAGGGGCTGGGGGAGTCGGTGGGGGGGGTGTGCAGCCCTGGGGGGAGTGGTGGTGAGGTGGGGGGGCTGGGGGAGCCGGGGGGGGGGTGGTGGGGGGGGGCAGGGGGGTTAAAAGGGGCTGGAGGAGCTGGTGGGGGGGTGTGCAGCCCCTGGGGGGGAGTGGTGGTGAGGTGGGGGGGGCTGGGGGGTTAACAAGGGGCTGGGGGAGCTGGTGGGGGGGTGTGCAGCCCCTGGGGGGAGTGGTGGTGAGGTGGGGGGGCTGGGGGAGCCGGGGGGGGTGGTGGGGGGGGGGCAGGGGGGTTAAAAAGGGGCTGGAGGAGCTGGTGGGGGGGTGTGCAGCCCCTGGGGGGGAGTGGTAGTGAGGTGGGGGGGGCTGGGGGGTTAACAAGGGGCTGGGGGAGCTGGTGGGGGGGTGTGCAGCCCTGGGGGGCAGTGGTGATGAGGTGGGGGGGGCTCAGGGTGGTTAAAAAGGGGCTGGGGGAGCTGCTGGGGGGGGGTGAGCAGCCCTGGGGGGGAGTGGTCAGGGTGGTTAAAAAGGGGCTGGGGGGGGGATTTGGGTTGAAGGGGGGGGCTGGGGGGTTAAAAAGGGGCTGGGGGAGCTGCTGGAGGGGGAGTGGCATTGAGGGGGAGCGGGCAGGGGTGTCAGGGTGGTTAAAAGGGTCTGGGGGTGGTGGTGAGTGGCCCCTGGGGGGGTCAGAGTGGTGGTGGTGGGGCTCAGGGTGGTTAAAAAGGGTCTGGGGGGGGCACAAGAAGCCCCTGGGGGGGATTTGGGTCGAGGGGGGGGCTCAGGATGGTTAAAAAGGGTCTGGGGGGTTGCAGGGGGGGGGTCTGCACCCACCTCTTGTCCTCACGATGCTCGTAGTAGCCCCTCCCCCGCTGCTCCTCGTAGGGGCGTTTGCGGGGGGGCGGGGGCCGGGCGGGATCGGGGGGGTTGTAGCTGCCGGGGGGAGCGTTGTAGGAGGGGGGGCGCTGTAGGTGGGGGGGGGGCGGGGGGTTGCTGTAAGGGGGAGGGGTGCTGTAAGTTGGGGGGGGGGTGTTGTAGGAAGGTGGGGTGCCGTAGGAAGGGGGAGGGGCGCTGTAAGGGGGGGCGGTGTAACCTGCCGGGGGGGGAGGGGGGGGCGCTGCGTAAGTGGGGGGAGGGGGGGCGGCGTAACCGGCCGGGGGGGGGGGCGTAACCGGCCGGGGGGGGGTTGTAGGTGGGTGGGGGAGGTGGAGGAATGCTGTAATTTGGGGGGGGGCCGGTGTAATGAGGGGGGGGCACGTTGTAAGAAGGAACCGGGGGGGCTTCTTCCGCCTTCGCGTCCGGCGGCTTCATCTCTGCGGGAGGGGGAACGCGCTGGCCTACCGCAGCCCCCCCCCCCCCAGGACCCCTGCAGCCCCACCCCCCCCCCAGGACCCACGTGGCACCCCCCCCCGCCCGGCCCCACCACCCTGGCCCCCTGCAGCAGCCCCCCTCCCCTGCTCCAGGACCCCCCCAGCCCCCCACCCCAAGCTTCAGGACCCCCACAGACCACCCCCACCCAGGCTCCAGGACTCCTGCACCCCCCCCCCCCCTCCAGCCCCCCTCCCCCAGACTCCAGGCCCCCCGCAGCCCCCCCCTCCCAGCCCTAGGACCCCCACAGCCCCCTTCCCCAGACTCCAGGCCCCCCCCGCAGACCCCCACTCCCAGCTCCAGGCCCCTCCACAGCCCCCCTCCCCCAGACTCAAGACCCCCCCACAGCCCCCCACTCCCAGCTCCAGGCCCCCCGCAGCCCCCCTCCCCCAGACACAAGACCCCCCACAGGCCCCCACTCCCAGCTCCAGGCCCTCCACAGCCCCCTCCCCCCTCAGACTCCAGGCCCCCCGCAGCCCCCCACTCCCAGCTCCAGGCCTCCACAGCCGCCCTCCCCCAGACTCAAGACCCCCCACAGGCCCCCACTCCCAGCTCCAGGCCCCCCCCCAGCCCCCTCCCCCCTCAGACTCCAGGCCCCCCCCAGCCCCCTCCCCCTCAGACTCCAGGCCCCCCACAGCCCCCCCTCCCAGCCCTAGGACCCCCGCAGCCTCCCTCCCCCAGACTCCAGGCCCCCCCGCAGCCCCCCACTCCCAGCTCCAGGCCCCCCCACAGCCCCCTCCCCCAGACACAAGACCCCCCACAGGCCCCCACTCCCAGCTCCAGGCCCTCCACAGCCCCCTCCCCCAGACACAAGACCCCCCACAGGCCCCCACTCCCAGCTCCAGGCCCCCACAGCCCCCCTCCCCCTCAGACTCCAGGCCCCCCCACAGCCCCCCCTCCCAGCCCTAGAACACCCACAGCCTCCCTCCCCCAGACTCCAGGCCCCCTGCAGCCCCCCACTCCCAGCTCCAGGCCCCCCACAGCCCCCTCCCCCTCAGACTCCAGGCCCCCCCACAGCCCCCCCTCCCAGCCCTAGAACACCCACAGCCTCCCTCCCCCAGACTCCAGGCCCCCCACAGCCCCCCACTCCCAGCTCCAGGCCCCCCCACAGCCTCCCTCCCCCAGACTCCAGGCCCCCCCGCAGCCCCCTTCCCCAGACTCAAGACCCCCCGCAGGCCCCTCCCCCAGACTCAAGACCCCCCGCAGGCCCCCACTCCCAGCTCCAGGCCCTCCGCAGCCCCCTCCCCCAGACTCCAGGCCCCCCCGCAGCCCCCCACTCCCACTCCAGGCCCCCCCGCAGACCCCCCCGGCCCCCACCTTGGTCCAGCGCTCTCCTCTCGTAGCCAGGCTCGGGGTCCGGCTTGTGGCCACCGTGGCCGTAGGGCTGGTAGCCCTGGGGCTCGCTGGCCTGGCTGTGGTTGTCCAGGCCATCTGCGGAGTTAAAGTGGGGGGGGGGGGGCGCCCCCCCCCCAATAAACGTCACCGGTTGATTTAGGGAAGAAGATGGATTTGGGGGGGGTCCCTGAACCAGCACGGGATGAGGGATCCCCCTGGTTGGGGGTCAGTGTTGGGGGGGGGACAGAGCTGCTCCCCCAGGCCCCCCCGCCCCATGGCAGCAGCAGGGAGCTCCCCCTTGAGCCCCCCCTGCTTTTGGGGGGGTGAACCCCGCTTAGGGTCACCCCCCAGAGCAAAGGGGGGGGATGCTGGGATGTGGCTCAGCCCCACATCAATTGGGGGGGGGGGGTCGGGGGGGGTCTGCTTGGCCCCTGTAACCCTCTGGGAAGTTGGGGGGGGGGGTCCCAGGCCCCCCCAGGGAGGGTGAGGAAGAAAGTGGGGGGCACCCTGGGGGAAGGGGCTGAAGCGGGGGGCGATGTCAGCGGGACCCTGAGGGAATTGGGGGGGTGGGTGGGGGGGAGGGGGCTGAATGGGACCCCCTGAGGTCAAAGGTGGGACCGGCGTGACGGTAGAGGGGGCAGGGGGGGCCCGAGAGTGACCGGGATGGGGGTCCCAGGGCCCCGGGGGGGGGGGGTCCCAGCGCCCCAGTGGGGGGGTGTCCCCTCAGGGCAGGGGGTCCCGGGGGTAACCGGGGGGGTTCCCAGGGCCCCGAGGGGGGTCCCAGGGCCCCGGGGGGGGGTGTTCCCTCAGGGCAGGGGGCCGAGGGTAACCGGGGGGGGTCTCCCCTCGAGGTGGGGGGGTCCCGGGGATAACTGGGGGGGGTTCCCAGGGCCCCGGAGGGGGTCTCAGGGCGACCGGGGGGGGGTGTCCCAGCGCCCCAGTGGGGGGTGTCCCCTCAGGGCGGGGGGGTCCCGAGAGTAACCGGGGGGGGTCCCAGGGCCCCGGGGGGGTGGGTCCCTCAGGGCGGGGGGATCCCGAGGGTGACCGCTGGGTCCCGAGGATGACCGGGAGGGGGTCCAGCGCCCCGGGGGGAGCCCGGAGCGGGTCCCCTCAGGGAAGGGGGCCCCGGGCCTGGAAGAGGCGGCGAACCGAGCCCCGCTGGGGGCCAGCGGAGGGATGAGGCCCGCCCCTCCCCGCCCGCCCCCTCAGCGCCCGGCCCCGGTCGCCCCTTACAGTGTCCGTCAGGGGCCGGTTCCCCACCGGCCGCCCCGGGCCCCCGCCGGGCCTCCTCCGCCTCCAGCGCCGCCTGCAGCCGCTCGGCCAGCTCAGCCTTAAGGCCGCGGGTGTCCAGGCCGCGGCGGCCCAGCTCCTCCTTCAGCTCGTTGACCCCGCAGCCGCCGCACGTCCATGGCGCCGCCGCTCAGCGCCGCCGCCGCCCGCCCATCCGGGCGCCACCGACGGGCCCGGCTCAAAATGGCCGCCATCGCCCTCCTCCCCTCCCCGGCCCGCGCCGCTCTGCAAGACGCTTCGCCATTGGCTCGAAAGCTTTCCAACGCCTGTAACGCCGTTTTTCATTGGGCTTCGCGCTGGTCCCTCCCCTCCGCCTCGGCCACGCCTCTCTCGCCCCGCTCCCGCTCGGTCCCGCTTTGCAAAGCGGAGGTTCATTGGGCGAGAGTGGGAGTGACGCTGTAACGCGGCCTCTCATTGGTTGGAACGGGGTTTGCGTCCTCCCTCCGCGCCGGCGGGGACGGCCCCCGCGGGACGTCTTGATTGACATGGGGAGAGGGCGGGCGCACGCGGCCTGCTGGCCAATAACGGCGAGAGCCGCGCTACGACCTGCCCTGCGCTTCTATTGGCTGGCTTCCCCGCCTGTCAGCGCCGGGGGCGGGCCCCCGGGAAAGGCGCTCACTTCCCACTGGCTGCGTTGGCACGGGGAGGGGCGGGGGCGAGCCGGACGCGGCTCTCATTGGCTGCCCTTGGGGGGCGGGCCTGGGTTGTGCTTCCGCTCCCCCATTGGCGGAGCCGCAGGCGGGCTTGAGGGACCGCGGTGCCATTGGCGGAAACCCGGCGGCGTCTACGCGTGCTACCGCCCCGCGCTGCCTAGCAACGAGAGCCGACCTCCTATTGGTTGGCGGGCGGACAGCGCCGCGCTCCCATTGGACGAACTCGGGGCTCGTCGGGCCCGCCTCGGTCCCGCCTCAGTCCCGCCCCCTGTGACCCCCCCCACGCCCCCCCGGGCCCCCCCCCCCCAACCAGCCGAGGCGGGTGCAGGACAAGGGGCTTTATGGGGGGGGGGGGCCGCCGGGGGGGTGGGGGGCAGCCACAGGGTCACGCCCCCCCACCGGGGGTCCCCCAGGCCGCCTAAAGTGCAGGGGGGGGCCCCCGGCAATGGGGGGGGGGGGGGGGTGTCCGGGGGGTCTTCTGGCCTTCAGAGGGGTCCCGGGGGGCGGGGACTTTGGTGCTGGGGGGGGGGGGTCCCTGGGTGCCCTAATACCTGGGGGGGGGTCCTGGGGGGTGTCCGTGCCCATGGGGGGGGGGTCCCCGGGATGCCCTAATACCTGGGGGGGGGGGTCCCTGCCCATGGGGGGGGTCCCCGGGATGCCCTAATACCTGGGGGGGGGGGGTCCGAGCCCTTGGAGGGGGTCCCCGGGATGCCCTAATACCTGGGGGGGGGTCCCTGCCCATGGGGGGAGGGTCCCCGGGATGCCCTGGTGCCTGGGGGGGGGGTCCCTGCCCATGGGAGGAGGGTCCCCGGATGCCCTAATACCTGGGGGAGGGGTCCCGGGTGGGGGTGTCTCATCCTTCAGGGGGCTGATTCCCTGGGAGGGGTCCTGATCCTCGGGGGGGGGGGGGTCCCTGGGTGCCCTAGCACCTGGGGGGGTGTCCCTGCCCTTGGGGGGGGGGGGCAAGGGATGCCCTAGTACCTGGGGGGGGGTCCCCAGCCTTGACGGGGGTCTCTGGGGTGCCCTAATACCCGGGGGGGGGGCTCCCATCCCTCGGGGGGGGTCCCCGGATGCCCTAGTACCTGGGGGGGGGTGTCCCTGGGAGGCCCTAATAATTGGGGGGGGGGGTCGAGGGGGTCCCATCCCTCAAGGTTGGGGGGGTCCCGGGACGCTCTAGTATATGGGGGGGGGTCCGTGGGGGGGGTCCCAGCATTGAGGGGGGGGTCCCCCGAGATGCCCTCAATATCTGGGGGGGGTGTCCCATTCCTCAGGGGGGGTCCCCGGATACCCTAGTATTTTGGGGGGGGGTCCCTGCCCTTGGGGGGGTCCACGGGATGCCCTAGTACCTGGGGGGGGGGGCGGGGGGGCACCCCCAGGCTTGAGGGGGGGTCCCTGGGATGCCCTAATACCGGGGGGGGGGGGGGCTCCCATCCCCCAGGGGCTCCCCGGATGCCTAGTAACCTGGGGGGGGGGGTCCCTGCCCTTGGGGGGGGGGTGTCCCCCGGATGCCCTAGTACCTGGGGGGGGGTCCCATCCCCCGTGGGGGTCCCCCAGATGCCCTAGTACCTGGGGGGGGGGTCCCATCTCTTGGAGTGGGGGGGGTGTCCCGGGATGCCCTAGTATTTGGGGGGGGTCCCTAGCCTTGAGGGGGGTCCGTGAGGGGGGGTCCCATCCCCCGTGGGGGGTCCCCCGGATGCCCTAGAACCTGGGGGGGGTCCCTATTCCTCGGGGGGGAGGGTGTCCCTGGGGTGCCCTAACATCTTGGGGGTCCCACCCCCTCGTGGGGGGGGGGTCCCCCGAGTCCGTCCAGCGAGCAGGGGGGCACGGGGGGGGGGGGGGCGGCCCTGGCAGTGAGGCAGCTTGAGGGGGGGGGGTCCCGGGGGGAGGGGGGGTGGGTGATGCTCAAGCCCCCTCCTCAGAGGCAGCACAAGGAGCTGGGGGGTCCCCCGGGGGGGCGGCCGCTTTCGGGGGGGGCCGGGCAGACGACGTAGCGCCCCGGCCCCCCCCTCGGGGTGGGGGGCTGCGGGGGGGGGGGTCGGGGAATCCCCCCATCCTTGGTGAGGCGGGGGGACCCCCAGCAGCACCCCCTTCCTCCATGTTGACGTAGAGTGGGTCCGGGGGGGTGGGCGGGGGCAGC